>CM066034.1:196073426-196478426 GCA_033557465.1 Ichthyophis bannanicus | reverse complement strand
TATTAGCAGCAGCACATGCACAACCCAACCCCCGCCAGCCCTAGACCAGTCATCATCAGTGTGTGAGGTCACAGAAACGGTCATTTTCCCTTTTTTTGGACTTTCCTGTCAGACTGTAAACCCATGCTGAGTACTGGGGTCTGTAAGCGCACTCTACACCAGTGCATTTTAAATTGTTATCCTATATCCAATAGTCAACCTGGCCTACCAGTAACAGGAAGCTTATCAGGAAGGTGCAAGGTCAAGGTCCTATTTACTGCCCCATATCCCTCCCGAAAAAGAAACCCCTACTCCTAAAAAAAAAATTGACTGACTTCTACACTTACCTCTCTGCTGAAGATCACATCCTTGTTAAAGGCATGGTGGAGCCTCCGCCATGCCCCACACATAAGGCGATAGTTGCGCCTCTTCTCTGGCCTGGGGAAGAGGTGCTTCTTTGCAACAATGAGGGCAGCCAGCAGCTCAATGTCTTCCCAAGGAAAGTTAGGCTTCCTCCTGGGATATGGTGCTTCTGGCCCCCCTCCTTCTTGCCTACATGGTGGTCCTTTGGGAGCCATTTTAGGTCTTGCAATCAGAAACGCATGCACATACAAATGCACACACACAAGCACCCTCTAAAGCAAATGCACCTTTTCCCCATGCACGCCTCCCACTGGGCATCTCCGTAGATGCACAACTTCCACATCCGGTTTGACATCTCCTTTTCATCGTTTACAAAGGGGCGGCTCTATCACTAGGCCACCTGAGGTAGTCGCCTCATGCGGCATTTTCAAGGGGGGCGGCACTCCGGCAGTCATGTCTATGTTTATTACTGATTTTGCCGCCTCTGGTCTTACCCTGCTTTCACGTTGCTTTTTTTCCCACTCAAGCTCATCCGAGAGAGAAAAAAAGCAATGGGAAGGCAGTGGCAGGTCAGAGGCGGCAAAATCAAAAACAAACACAGCCGTGACTGCTGGAGTGCCGCCCCCTCCGCTTTACTTTCCTCGCTCAAGCTTGGAGTGAGGAGGAAAAGGCCGGGTGCTAGAAACAAGTGTTCAAAGTCTTCCTCTTTTCTCCTACCGTGAGTCTTACTTGTTATCTCATTTTATAAGCGCAGGGGGCATCTACTTTATTGCAGGGAAGTTTGTACCCTTCCCGGGGGGTCTGCGGCCTGGTTAAATACATGGGAAGAGGCGCTGAGAAAGCTGACTGGTAATGTGGGAAGGTAGGAGGAGCAAGGCAGTTGTTGCCTGCTGCCTGTACCCCACACTTACACCTGCTATCTCCCATTCTCGCTGGAGAGGAGGAACAGAAAAGGGGCCTACTCCTGGGGTGTTGCATTTATTTTTCAGGGGCGGGCAATAAGATGCGGTATCTGCGCCATCGTTCATGGTAAACATGATTCTCTTTAGCTTATAATAATTATTTTTTGATTTACTGCCCATCCCCAGATGATTTTGTTCCTTAAGTAGTGCTGAAGATTTGTTGTGGAAGATGAGGGGGGGGGGGGAGTTGGTTAGAGTTGGTTTGCCTAAGTTAATGGAGAACCAGAGCAGAATCTCAGCTGAGCAGACTGAATGAGCTAATTTGCTCATCTTCTGATGGCATTTACTACAAAGATAATATGAGGTCCAACCTGCCAAAGCTCTTGAACTTGGAAAAGAGATGGCTGAGAGGAGATATGATAGAGATCTATAAGGTAGTGAGTGGAGTGGAACGGGTAGATGGCTGTGGGGAGATATGATAGAGATCTATAAGGTAGTGAGTGGAGTGGAACGGGTAGATGGCTGTGGGGAGATATGATAGAGATCTATAAGGTAGTGAGTGGAGTGGAACGGGTAGATGGCTGAGAGGAGATATGATAGAGGTCTATAAGGTAGTGAGTGGAGTGGAACGGGTAGATGGCTGTGGGGAGATATGATAGAGGTCTATAAGGTAGTGAGTGGAGTGGAACGGGTAGATGGCTGAGAGGAGATATGATAGAGGTCTATAAGGTAGTGAGTGGAGTGGAACAGGTAGATGTAGATTGGTTGTTTACTCCTTCAAAAAGTAGAAAGGCTAGGGGACACACAATGAAGCTACATTGTAGCACATTTAAGACTATTTGGAGAAAATATTTTTTCACTCAACCCATAATCAAACTTTAGACTTCCTTATCCAGCTGTTAGTGTAGCTGGATTTAAAAGAGGCTTGGTCAAATTCCTGGAGGATAAGTCCATAAACCATTGTTAAAGAGGACTAGGAAAATTCACTGCTTACCCATTGGAGAAGACGCATGGAATCTGTATATGTTTTGGGAACCTGACAGATACTTGTGACCTGGATTGGCAACTGTTGGAAACAGGATACCAGGCTTGGTCTGATCCAGTATGGAGTATCTTATGTTCTTATGACTGGAAGTCATCAGGAGGTATGGGGCTGTGATCAGGAACATAACGGCTGACCTCAATCACAGCAGGGAGAGCAGTAGAGCACTGGGGAAGGGGTCTCTAACATGCCTGACTCCATTTCCATCCCCCTCCGCCCGCACCAGGAAGAGCCATGGCATCAGCGGCCTTCCCTGATGCTCTATTGTTCTCCCTGTTGTGATTGGGGTCAGTAGCAACAACACACAAAAAGAAAAAAAGAAAATACAACAACCCAGAACTGCTTCTGCAGCCATCTTCAGGTGCCCAACAGGTATCTTATTATTATTTTTTCTTTCTTTACGTTTGCCAGCAGATTACATTCTGTTCATGCCAATCAGCTATTGCCTGAAAAATATGCGTAGGTCAATGTTTTAATAAAACCTAACCGCATAACATACAAGCATTGTTCTGAGGACCCAAAATGGCGGATGACTGAAATTATCAACAGTTTTGCCCTTTGTAATGTCCTTAATATTTCATCATGGATAAATTTAAGGGATGGCCATTGACTTGTCCGTTTCTGACCATCCTGCTTCTAGCTTAGTTGATAGGACATGCCCCTACTTAACCTCTATGTACTGAGCGGCACTGGCAGCTACAACCTAGCACAGCCATGGGAGAAAAAGGAAAATGCTCCAGTGGACCTTTACTCCCGTGGCTGTGCAGAGCTGAGCCGGGGTGGCAGGCTTCAAGCTTCACCGGCTCCCTCTTAAGCCATTCAGGGGCATGTGGGGCCCCTCGTGGTGTGGGGTGGTCATGTGTGTGTGTGTGTATATGTGTGTGAGAGGAGGGGGAGCCACTGGCACTGGAAGAGGACTGCTACTGGGGCTAGAACAGGAAATGGGTTAATGTTAGGGAGTGGAGAAACTGTGATTGAAAGGAAGACTATGCTGGGAGTGTCTGGGACTGGAGGGGGGCTGATATTGGGGGGGGGGCTAGGACTGGAAATGGGCTGATGCTAAGAGATGGGGAGAATGGGACTAGAAGGAGTGGATGCTGGAAGAGGTTGGAACTAGAAGGGAGCTGATAATGGGGGAGGACTAGAAGGGGGTGGGATGGGAATGGGGATAAGACTGGTGCTGGGGGGAGAAAAAAAGAAGCTGGGGGAGTGAGGATGGAGAGGGGAACAGAAGTCAGATTATATGGATTGCACATAGTCCAGCAACTAGAATAAAGGTTTACAAAAAGTCTCCATGCACAGTTGGACAGGTGAAAATTGTATTCGCGTCAGAAAAGGTACATCTGTCAGAAGAATAAACCTTTGACTGGCTAGTTGCACTAAGCTTTGGGAATCCTGAAGACAATGCCTCATGAAAGATCATTGTTAAACAATGTCGATTAAACATATTTACCATCACTCAGAATTCCTCCCTCTCTCTCTGCATCTATGCCTACGCATGCATCTGGATCTTTATCCATATCTGACTACATCATTGTGTCTATTGGTGTTTTCGTTTTAGCAGAAATTACCGTGTCTGTCGTCTTCATTTCACCTTTTGTTTTCCACAGCTAAAACTGTTTATTGAGCTGGGCCAGTCTTGCCAGTTGACCCAGCAGCCCCTCTCATCCTAATTACCTACATTTTCTACGGAGAGGGTAAGTACAAATATTGAATTGGCTTTCCATCTTTTATTAGACGTCTTATCCACTGTTGATGGGTAACGACATCTCATTTTGTTGTGCACACAAATACCCCTTCCTACCGCCTCTGACTTCATCTCTCCACCTTATAGGTGCATGGTTTATATGTACTGACTACAAGCTCTAGTTCCCAAATAGAGACACAGGATGAGACCATTCTTTGGATTCCAGGATTTTCTAAATGAAGATGCACTTTTTGTTCTTATAGTAAAGTCCAACAGCTGGTCATATGCTTATGATCAGACAGAAGGCTTGTCAGACTGGTGAATTCTCAGCAGGTCTGTGGTGGCAGCAATGTGCAGCAGGAAAAAAAAAAAAACGTGCAGGTGATCTTTGCAACTCCTGCATGCTGTGAATGTGCTCCTGGTCCCGCTGCCCTCTGGCAGGTGATGGGACCAGGAGGGCCTTTGAAGCATGCAGGAGTCACAAAGACTCCTATGCTTTTTGTGCTTTAATTGTCGCTGCTGCTGCAGACATTGGGAGATGTGGTAGTGGTGGCAGCAGTAGGCCCCGGGGGGGGGTTATGAGATTGTAGACATGGTGTAGGATAGTATTTTATCTGCCTGGCAGGGCTAGCCCAACCATGAGGCAAGAGTAGGCAATCCCTAAGGCAACAGCTTCTGAGAGGCAGTAAAGAGCTGCATCAGTCAAGTCAAAGATCCTGACAGTCCCATCAACTCAAAGAGCCAAAAGCATGTCCTTTTGCCAGCAGAAAGTGGGCCCACACATACATATAGAGCGAAGTTTAATACTTAAAGATATGTTGCCCAAATATGAATTTTTATAGGATTGTTGTGTGAGGGGTGGTGATTGATTTAGTTATCAAAATGTTCGACGGGGTTTGTGCAAGGCTAGAATTTTGCCTTTGGCTACCAACATCCCTGTACCAGCTCTGGTATGGGGCAGGGGTTCCAGCTCATCTCTCCTCACAAGAAGTAGATTGCCTTGAGCTGCCCCTGTGTGTAGGTTACAAAATACCCACCCATGCATGTCTTTTAGCCTTATCCCTTTGCACCAGCTCCCAAGCTGTATGAACCATATTTTAGTCACAATTTTGTCTACTTTTGTGCTGGTATTTTATAAAGAGACATATTCACTTATGTGTCTTCATAAAATATCCATAAAATAGACATCTACTTGGCTTCCCCACTCAAGTGACCTATTTTAAAATTAATCTTCACAAGTTTTGATTCCTGGAGGAACTCTTCGAGAGTCATTTACTAGCAGCTAGCACATGCTAACACCATTATTGTTCATTATCTGCCACAGGGCCCATTTCATAAAATGGACCCTGCAGCAATGCAATGGACCCTATAGTAGATAATGTGCAATAACAGAGTTAATGCTTGCCAACCATTAGTAAATGACCCTCTATATATTTGTGTAGACCAACAGAGTTAGGACACGTGACTAAGGCAGGAAGCTAATAATATCACATTTTACCACAGCTTAGTTTACCATGGGATAACCTCTCATTAGTAACTTCCAGAGTAAAGGAATAATGCAGCTATTGTTGAAGCTCTCAAGTTGTGTAATTCCTGGAAAAATAACACCACTTCAAAGCCAGTGTTATTTTTCCTGCCTGGGAGCATCAGACTTCTAACACGTGGCCCAATTCTCCTAGATGCCATCTTAAAGTGGCTGGTGAAGTAGGAATAGTAACACAGTCCCCCTTCCTCCTTGTATGATTTCCTCTTCCTGAAGACCCCACTCACAGACCCTCACACCTGAAGACACATTATGGGGTATGTTTACTAAACTGGGCTAACGGTTAACCCAGGCTATCTGCCACTAGGTCCCACTAGAGGACAGCAACCTTGGGCCGGAAGGACTGGAGTTTCTAGTCCCACAGGTGCTCCTTGTGGCCTTGGGCAAGCCACTTAACCCTCCATAGCCCATGTTCCCTGTAAAATAGTTATCTCCAAGTTATAATGCCCTGTTCAATGTAATTTCAGTTTGTTCAATGTAAACCGCACTGATGCAGAATAGCGCGGTATATAAGAGAATGTAAATAAATAAAATAAATAAATATTATTCAATGGGACCTAGTTTCAGATAGCCCGGGTTAACCGTTAGCCCAGTTTAGTAAACATACCCCTTAGTATCCTAAGTTCAATTCCCCCAACCAGCACAGAAACATAGAAACATGATGATAGAAAAAGAACATGTGGAGCCCGATCCCAGTAGGGGTATGTCTGGGTTGTCTGGACGGCCCTGAGCAGGATGGGTTCCTTAGGACCGATTCTGCACTGTGGGAGCCAGACATTCCTGCGGGTGCAGGATCAGGCCCTGAGATGGCCCGGCATGCCCCTGCATCCCTGCGGGGATATACACCCTTCATGCTGGTGTGCCTGCTGTGGCACCAACCCCCTGTTACTCTGCCACCCGACCCTGGGCTAGGCAGCTGGGGCCTGGATTGGGTGGCAAGGACCTACTGGCCTCTGATCCCAGTCCTGTGTGCAGTTCCCGGGTCCAACTGCCTTCCTCTTTACCGCTTATTCCACTTCCGCGATGGAATAAGCAGTATGTCCAGTCCGCCCCCACAGGACATACAGGGTTGTGACCTGGATCAGTCCTGGATGTCCTGCCATCTTGGCCCTCCCCTGCTCTGCGTACACTTCACCCTCCCGCTCCCTGCCATGTCTCCCCGTACTGCTGTTCTGGCCATGTGGGGAGAGTCTGTGGGGGTATGAGGGCAGAATGGCTTGTGGGGCTGCATATCCTGCCGGGACGTGTAGTCCTGCAAGTTGCATTGCTGAATCAGACCCTTGGCCTATCCTGTCTGCCCTTCCATATCATCTACTATAGTCCCTTTTTTTCCTTTATGGATCTTCTGTGTTTGTCCTATGCTATCTTGACTTCAGATATTGTCTCATCTCTATCACCTCCAATAGGAGACTATTCCATGTATCTACCACTCTTTCTGTAAAGAAATATTTCCACATATTACTCTTGTAGAATTTTCTTTCAATTCAGAGAGACTCTCCTCCTGTGCATTTAGGCCATGGAGATATTTAAATGTCTCTATCATATTTAAATATCATATTTAAATGTCTCTATCATGCCAATTCCACCTGAAGGAGGAGTTGGCAGGGTGGGAGGGGATAAGGGAAGTGGAATTGCAATGGGCTAAACTAAAGGTGGCAATAAAAGGGGAAATAGATAAATATGTAAGGAAAGTAAATAAAAACAAGATAAGAAGTAGCTGCTCAAATAAAGGCAAAAACCACAGCTTTCACAAAATTCAAAAGCTTGCAAACAGAGGAACACAGAAAGGAATACAGGATCAAACTAAAAGAGAAATAAAGAAAGCAAAATCAAAGGCAGAGGAAAATATGGCTAAAGATGTGAAGTGTGGCGAGAAAAATTTCTTCAGGTATATTCGGGAGAGGAGGAAAATCAGAGATAGAACTGCAGGACTCAGAAGTGCTGGGAATGGACTCGTGGAAACTGACATTGAAAAAGCGAAATTGCTAAACAAATACTTCTGCTCTGTTTTTACTAAAGAAAATCCTGGAGAAGGACCACCTGTGACTCCCAAATATAAAAATGGGAATGAAGTAGATAGCACACCATTCACAGAAGATGATGCGTTAGAACAGCTTGCAAAACTGAAAGTGGACAAGGCCATGGGACCAGATGGGATACATCCCAGGATACTGAAAGAGGTCAGAGAGGTTCTTGCAGGGCCGTTAAGGGATGTTTTCAGCAGATCCTTGGAAAAAGGAGAAGCTCCTCAGGACTGGAGAAGGGCTGATGTGGTACCTCTTCATAAAAGTGGTGACAGGGAAGAAGTGACAAACTACAGGCCCGTGACCCTTACCTCGGTGGCGGGAAAAGTAATGGAGGTGCTTCTGAAAGAGCGAATAGTGGACTTTCTCAAAACCAACAGGTTGCATGATCCGAGGCAACATGGTTTTACCAAAGGATGATCTTGCCAAACAAATCTGATTGAGTTCTTTGACTGGGTGACCAGAGAACTAGATCAGGGGCATGCGATGGATGTCATCTACTTGGATTTCAGCAAAGCCTTTGATACTGTTCCTCATAGGAGTCTTATAAATAAACTCAGTAGTTTGGGAATGGGTCCCAAGGTGGTGAACTGGATCAGAAATTGGTGACAGATGACAGAAGGTGATGGTAAATGGAGTTCACTCGGATGAAAGGAGGGTGATTAGCGAGATGCCCCAGGGTTCGGTCCTGGGATAGGGGAGGTATGATTCAGACCTTTAAATACTTAAAGAGAAATAATGAACAAACAAACCTCTTCCAAAGATGGGGAAGCTGTAAAACTAGAAGGCATAACATGACGCTGCAAGGGGGTAAATTGAAAGGCAATGTCAGGAAATACATTTTCACTGAAAGGGTGGTGGATGCTTGGAATGCCCTCCCGATTTAAGTGGTGGGGGCAAATACAGTGAAAGAATTCAAAATGGCAGGGGACAGACACAGAGGATCCCTTTACAGCAACAGGATAAAATCAAAATAAACGTAACTATCTAAGTTCTCAACAAACAGAGGTGTCCTACACGGAGCAGTGGGTTCACCCCTAAACAAAGACAAGGGGAGGGGTGGCATGCACGGAGCGGCAGGTGTACCTACTCTTGTCATCTTACTGGGCAGACTAGATGGACCATACTGGTCTTTATCTGCCATCATTTACTATGTTACTATATCTCTTCTCTCCCGCCTTTCCTCCAAAGTATACATATTGAGATCTTTAAGTTCTTCCCCATATGCCTTGTGATGAAGCCAACTGACCATTTTGGTAGCCACCCTCTGCACCAACTCCATCCTGTTTATATTCATTTGAAGGTGTGGTCTTTCGAAATGCACATAATACTCCAAATGAGGTCGCACCAGAAGCTTATACAGAGGCACTATCACCTCCTTTTTTCTGCTGGCCATTCCTCTCCCTATGCACCCAAGCATCCTTCTGGCTTTCACCATCACCTTTTCTACACGTTTAGCCAGTTTAAGATCATGAGAAAGAATCACACCTAGGTGCCGCTCTTCTTTCATAGACAGAAGTATTTCACCCTCTAAACTGTAGTGCTCTGTTGGAATTTTAGGGCCCAAATGCATGACTCTGCATTTTTTAGTGGTAAATCTTAGCTGTCAAATTCTTGACCATTCTTCAATGGCATAGTGCCTCCCAGTACCCCCAGTCAATGTTCTCCTTTTCAAAGACCTCCAGCCCCCATAGAACCCCTTTTCCAATCACTGGTGGTCAATGAAATGGGGAAGCTGTGATCCCCAGTTGACCTTATCCTCTCTGGCTCCTCTCCACCCCTTGTACTAGTCTTGCAGTACTACTGCTAGGAATCAAGCTGTCATAGAAAGACTTTGTGCCTTTACATGACAGTTTAACCCTCAGCAATAGTATCACAAGACTACTGCTAAGGGTCCAGAGGCACCATTTTGAACCTGGGGCCAGTTAGAGTTGGAGCAACTGTGTATTGCTTCTGCCTCATTCTACTAGACCATCAGCGATTGGAGCAGTAGGCCTGGTGGGGCATATCAGGGAGGGTAAAGACATTGACTGGGGTTCCAGTGGAGCTTACATGGATTGGGGGCTTGAACTGAGAATATTGAATGTGTTTTTGGAGGAGTGGGGATCTATGGAAGGGAGATCTTTGTGAGGGAGGGAGGGGGTCAATGCTGCTGTTCCTACCTCACTGGCCCCTTTCAGATGGCATTTGGGAGCATGTTAGTGACCCAATGATCCTGGGCAGGCAAAATAAACTAGTGTTATTTTTCCAGGAATAACACAGCTTGTGAAGTTTAACATAAGCCGTGTTAGTTCTTATCCCATGGGAGTTACTAACCTGCGGTGCTGACTTACCACAGGTTAGTGACTCCCACAGTAAACTGTGGTAAAATGCAATATTTTACTGCAGTTTCCCCGCTTAATATCAGGGAAAGAGATCACCTGTCAAATGATAGAGAGGCTTTACTGACAACCTAGAAGAGGTCTATTCATTTGCACGCCAAACTTGAAATAAGTGAGCTGAAGGGATATTTTTTATTTTACAGCTCTGATAAATGTTTATCCTCGGATTTCCAGTCACAATGAATGGCCAACTCCAGAGGTGTCAAACTGTAATCCTGGAGTGCCACAAAGCAGTCTGGTTTCCAGGATGTTCCTAATGAATATTGATGAGATATATTTACATACAATGGAGGTAGTGCATGCAAATATACTTCATAAAAATTAAGAATATACTGGAAACGTGACTGGTCTGTGGTTCTTTAGGACTGAATTTTGACACCCCTGCTCTAATCTATTGTTTGTTTTAGCTTGTTGCATACATGGCTTTGTAATTTAAATCTTAGGAAAATCTGTGGGAAAAAATCTGAATTACAAGTCTGTGCATGCAGTAGGATAAAACTAGGAATTGCTTAGCCTGTTCCAGGAACCCCAGCTATTGCCCTCCTTTTAGGCAACATATTTCTGTCATACGACAAAACATAGTGGGACTCACTTACAACTTGTGCACTATTGTTAAAGGATGAGACTGGTGCAATTGGTAGATAACTCACCCTTCCCTGCAGCAATAGTGATAGACTAGTTTTAAAGGACTATTTGCTAGAAGTCACAATTTCCAACCTAACAACCAGTCTTACTGAATCACCTTGATTCTGATTAGATTGTAAGCACCTAAAAGCTAGCAGTCTTTTATCTTTAAAACACATTGTACACTATGCAGTGTTGCAACAACAATAACAATATCAAAAGTACAATCAAGGCAGAACTAGCAGGCATGCAGGCAGGAGAATATAATTTCTAATGCTAAATTGCACCTACTTAGCTCTCTTTGCATAACAAACTGCTGAAAAGCAATCAAAAATTTGGTCACAGGGGGTTACAAAATATCCTTCACTTTGAAACAGTTTTCATTGTCATCAGTCCTGGAGATAAATGGAGTTTTAACAGATACTGATACCTTTGAAGAATATATTTGTATTTAAGTTTGAGGTTCGCCACACAAAACTATCCATTTCACATAATTTTGTAGATTTCCTATCTTTTTAGAAATCCATAGGGGAAAAAAACTTTTTTCCCACTGATTTCAAAACTGCAAGGCTGAAGCTATTGCTAACACTATAAATAGTGCCGGCATAGTGCCTCAACAACACTTTATTTCCCTCCTCCCTTTCCAATATGCCAGATGCTAAATTTAGCTTCTGGATACACACAAGAGGAAACCTACTCTGCTCAGTGCTTCTAAGTGAGCGTCTCCTCCTGCGAGGATGCCATAAATAAGCTAGCTCAAGGCTGCGAATACACCCAAAAATTGTCCACAAAATTAATCAAACATCCCATACAAAAAGTGGAATAAAAAAATCTCCAAACACTTATTCATATATATTCTCATCAGACATCAGCAGTCCTCATCAATGTATACTTTCATTCATCAGAGGGTAATAACATATATAAAGGGGCTCAATGGGAGGTCTTACTGGTGATAAAACCTCAAACTGTTGTACCCATTAAGTAACCATCACCTCCAAATATAAAATGTTTAGACCCAGGGCATAATGAAGATTTTGAAAGGGAGTCATATGCGTTGTGGAAAGTGTGTGGTCAGTCAATACACTCTTGAGCTTACCCAATTTTCACACCCGTCGTTATGGCGGCCATATACGTTATGAAGTTCAAAAACTTGTAGTAATGCGGGAGTGGTATATGTGATTTTATGCCCCTGTCATAAAATTTATATGAGCCAAACTTCCTGTATGTTTAAAAATCAGATTATTGAGCATATATCAGCTATTCGCATGGTATAGTTGCTCTGCTGGTGGAACATTGGATGAAAGCATCACATTTAGTTGAGGAATTGTGCTGCTTTGTAGTAGATCAAGTGAGTACATTTGGGGAAAGAGATATATCCTGGCGATTGGCTCAACAAGAACAGTCCTTTATTTTTCATTGGGGGAATGTGATTCCTTTGGGCTTGAATGGTCCAATTGAATGGAATTGGTTCTATTAGTTTCCTTCAATAGGAAAATCTGTGTTTTCTTTTAAAAACATAGTTTGACATTATTTGGGGGGGTTGGTCTTTTGAAATTCTTGGGATATTTGAATAGTTGAAGTATAGAATTTGGACATGTTTTACTTGGACATTAATCAACATATTGGGGTATGTTTACTAAACCGGGCTAACGGTTAACCCGGGCTATCTGCCACTAGGTCCCATATTATTCAATGGGACCTAGTTGCAAATAGCCTGGGTTAGCCCGGTTTAGTAAACATATCCCATTCTTTCGCAGTCATGGGCTAATAATTTTGAGGAAGCTGTTTGACTCGGTGAAACCATTGGCCAAGGTCAAATTGGTTAAGCATGAAGATTGAGTTTGTTTGTGAATCCTGTGAATGAGATTAAAGTGAAACATGCAAGATAAGTGATAAAAAATTTTGTTTCAAAATCTTCGTTTGATGAATATATGCCCGTGGTCTGAACATTTTATATTTGGAGGCAATGATGACTTAATGGGTATGGCAGGTTGAGGTATTACTGCCAGTAAGACTACACATTGAGCCCCTTTATATGTATGTGTTATTACCCTCTGATGAATGAAAGTGAGGACTGCTGATATCTCATGAGAATATATATGAATAAGTGTATGGAGATATTTTTGTTCCACTTTTTGTATGGGATGCTAAATAAGCTGGACTCATTTTCAATCTTTAATGATTGTCAAAAACAATTGTTCTTTTCATTCAGGGACATGTTTACTGAAATGCATTAAGTTAGCATGCGACCAGGCCACAAATCTAGCGAGGAGGCCCACGCTAACCACAGAGCTGTGTGCATTTGTTCCCTACTGTTAGCACGTTGCACCATGCTAACTGACATGCAGGTGCACGTAATGCCACCTATTGAGGTGAAGGGCAGCTGTGCTAAAACAGCAACAGCCGTGGTTAGTGTGCACACCAGACACCCACTCTAACCATGATGCACCATTAACACTGATAGTCCACTCCTAACCTGCACACTCTCTGCTCAGTTGAATGATAACTGGTTAGCACAGGACCTTTAGTATGGTGCCTGTGTTGTTTATGTGATGCACTTACCACACAACTAACTTTGTACTAATAGTTTGCATACTTTAGCAAATATGCCCCTTCATTTAGATGCAGGTATTTCACAATTAGCCATCTGAGTGAAGACAAAACATAGCTTAGGACAGCTGTTCACAGGGTCACCATGGGGTTGACATTGACTCAATGGCACTCGACAATGGCAACAATGTCTATGTGTTTCTCTGTATAAAAGTCCAAAATCCCCTTTTTCTTTTTATATATTGATATAATTACTGTCAGAGGAGGACCTCCTGGTACTCTTAGTTTGTTCTTTGTTCAACCAGCCCTTCACCCTCCCTCCTCTTTCATTTCCACCTATCTCTTCTTCTTCATCTCTGCTCTTGAAAACATTTAGTCTCTAGATGCCTATTGTTTTTTTCTGGTGACTCAGACAAAACGTATAGCTTGGAGCAAACATCTGCAATTGAGTTGGAAGAGAGATATAAAGAGGGTTTGTTTTAGTGAAAAATAAGTTAACAGCCATGTAAAGCAGCAGAAGTTTCTATAGTCAAGCTACTTGTCAGTTCCTGCCCCTAACTGTCCTTTTTTTGGCACTTGTTCTTAGTTCCCCATTTTTGTTGAAAAACTTTTTTATTTTTTAAACTTTGAATTGATTTGTTAAAAAATTAAATCATGTCCACTATTTACTAGGATCATGTACCCGTTATTAAAAATCTCCAGATAAATATGTAAGGAAAGTAAATAAAAACAAGAGGAGAAGGAAACCTATTTGGTTCTCCAAAGAAGTGGCTGCCCAAATAAAGGCAAAAACACAGCTTTCACAAAATTCAAAAGCTTGCAAACAGAGGAACACAGTAAGGAATACAGGATCAAACTAAAAGAGACAAAAAGTGAAATAAGGAAAGCAAAATCAAAGGCAGAGGAAAAGATGGCTAAAGATGTGAAGTTTGGCGACAAATCTTTCTTCAGGTATATTCGGAAGAGGAGGAAAATCAGAGATGGAATTGCAGGACTCAGAAGTGCTGGGAACGGATTTGTGGAAAGTGACATTGAAAAAGCAAAATTGCTAAACAAATACTTCTGCTCTGTTTTTACTAAAGAAAATCCTGGAGAAGGACCATCTGTGACTCCCAAATATAAAAATGGAAATGAAGTAGATACCACACCATTCACAGAAGATGATGTGTTAGAATAACTTGTAAAACTGAAAGTGGACAAGGCCATGGGACTGGATAGGATACATCCAAAGATACTGAGAGAGCTCAGAGAGGTTCTTACAGAACCGTTAAAGGATGTTTTCAACAGATCCTTGGAAACAGGAGTAGTTCCTCAGGACTGGAGAAGGGCTGATGTGGTACCTCTTCACAAAAGTGGTGACAGGGAAGAAGTGACAAACTACAGGCCTGTGAACCTTACCTTGGTGGTGGGAAAAGTAATGGAGGTGCTTCTGAAAGAGCGAATAGTGGACTTTCTCAAAACCAACAGATTGCATGATCTGAGGCAACATGGTTGTACCAAAGGATGATCTTGCCAAACAAATCTGATTGAGTTCTTTGACTGGGTGACCAGAGAACTAGATCAGGGGCATGCGATGGATGTCATCTACCTGGATTTCAGCAAAGCCTTTGATACTGTTCCTCATAGGAGCTTATCAATAAACTCAGTAGTTTGGGGATGGATCCCAAGGTGGTGAACTGGATCAGAAATTGGTTGACTGACAGATGACAGAAGATGATGGTAAATGGAGCTCACTCGGATGAAAGGAGGGTGATTAGTGGGGTGCCCCAGGGTTTGGTCCTGGGCCCGGCACTGTTTAATGTATTTGTGAGTAATATTGCTGAAGGACTGAATGTAAAAGTCTGTCTTTTTGCAGATGACATGAAAATTTGCAACAGAGTGGACTCCACCGAGGGAGTGGATAACATGAGAAAAGATCTGCAAAAGCTGGAAGAATGGTCTAATGCTTGGCAGTTAAGATTTAATGCGAAGAAGTGCAGTGTCATGCACTTGGGAAGCAGAAATCCAGGGGAAATGTACACGATAGGGGGCGAGAGGTTGGTGTGCATGGACCAGGAGAAGGACCTTGGTTTGATTATTTCTGCGGATCTCAAGGTAGCAAAACAGTGCGACAGGGCAGTGGCAAAAGCCAGGAAGATGTTGGGTTGCACACAAAGAGGAATTACCAGCAGAAAGGAGGAGGTACTAATGCCACTGTATATGTCACTAGTGAGGCCTCACTTGGAATATTGTGTTCAGTTTTGGAGACCATATCTTGCAAAGGATATAAAAAGACTGGAAACTGTTCAGAGGAAGGCGACCAAAATGATTTGGAGCCTGCGTCAGAAGCCTTATTAGAAGAGACTTGAAGACCTAAATATGTACACTCTGGAGGAGAGGAGGGACAGGGGAGATATGATTCAGACCTTTAAATACTTAAAGAGAAATAATGAGCAAACAAGCCTCTTCCAAAGACGGGGAAGCTGTAAAACTAGAGGGCATAACATGAAGCTGCAAGGGGGTAAATTGAAAGGCAATGTCAGGAAATACTTTTTCACTGAAAGAGTGGATGCTTGGAATGCCCTCCCGATGGCAGTGTTGGGGGCAAATACAGTGACAGAATTCAAAATGGCATGGGACAGACACAGTGGATCCCTTTACAGCTACAGGATAAAATCAAAATAAACTTAACTAATTTCTCAACATACAGGGGTGTCCTATAGGGAGCAGTGGGTTCACCCCTTAAACAAAGACATGGGGAGGCGTGGCCTGCATGGAACGGCAGGTGCACCTACTCTTGCCATCTTACTGGGCAGACTAGATGTACCATACTGGTCTTTATCTGCCGTCATTTGCTATGTTACTATGATAGCATGCTGCTTCTGTAAACCACAGTAGTGCAAAGCACAGTGATTTCCACATTTCTGTACATAAAACCGTGGCTGCAGAATTCAAAATTGCTTTAGAATTTAATGAAGAAAAGGGAAAAGAGGTGCATCGTTTTGATGATTTTAATTGGGGACTCCATTACCCAAATCACAATTTGAGGCAGCAGTACCAGTAATGCTAATGTGGGTGCGGTGGGGGGGGGGGGGGAGGAGAGGGGGAGCAGAGATACAATAAACAAATTAGAACTAAAGACCCAGTCATACCTCTTATCCAGGTGGATGAAACCTCTCTCTGTGGGTGATATGTAACCTAGCATGATCAAGTCTTAAAGGAAAGAAAAGAATGAAAAAAACCCTACTATATACCTGGCCTAAAGAAGTGCATTTTGTGCATTTTGCCAAATATTTAAATTAGGTATTCATCTAATTCAGATTCACCCGTTGATTCATAAGGATGTTCAGACCATTTAGGGATATTGACTTTCATAGACATTCTGTTGAGGATCTCAGACTCATCTTTCAGATTGATCTCCTACCACCAATTCACCCAAATTTGCTTCCAGAGTTGACAGTGGAACATGTTTCCTCTGTACTCTTGCTCAGAAGGCTGCCAATGCTCTGCAAGCTCTCTCTTTTTAACGGGAGGCCTTTATAATCTTTCCCATGCCTTTCTCTTACTCTAATATGCTCTCCTTAATAAGAACAAGAGAATTGCCGTACTGGATCAGATCAGAGGCCCTAGCAAGCCCAGGATCCTGTTTCCAACAGTGGCCAATTTAAGTTACACGTACCTGGCAGGGGCCCAGACTGTAGCTAGATTCCATGCTGCTTACACCTAGGGAGACGCAGTGTGGATTTCTCCATTTCTATGTTTTTGATGACAATTTATGAATTTTTCCTCCAGGAACTTGTCCAAACATTTTTAAAACTCAGCTATTTTTAAAAATGTTTCTCTTCTTCAGTGTCCCCTGAAAGAGTTGCAGGTTTTAAGGACTTTCTTTTCAATACCTCCTCCTTTCATTTTCCATATATTCATAATCATTATGCTATGCTGTATAGCCCTCCACTATCACCTTTGAATGTTATCTACATGATCCTTTGGGATCATATTTCCACAAAATCACACATTTAAAACCATTTAAATTCTTAGGGCCCGATATTTGAAAGGCATTTACACTGTTTACAGACCTGTAAAGCGTGCAAATGCTGCTGAACGGGATATTCAACGGCACTAACATGGTTAGTGCTGCTGAATATCCCCGATTATCTCTCCTACATGCCCCCATGCTAATCGCTTAGCATCGGGGCATGTCATGGGCGTTCTTGGGCGGAGCAGAGGTGATGCCCTGCAGGTAAAACTAGGCAAAGCAAAAGCTGGTCTTGTCTTACCTGCGGGAGCTAACCAGGCAGCGGTGCAATATCGCTACTACCCGGTTCCGGGGAATGTGTGGTGATCCTGGATATTCAATGACCCCGGTCTTTAATACCCGGGGTTAAGGGTCGGCATACACAGCTATACATCATAGCGGCGCATAGCTGGCATGATTCAGTATTGGGCCCTTAGTCTTTGGTATCTCTGTATCTTGCCTCTCCCTTTCTCTCTCCCTTTAGGAGTCTCAAATTTAGGAGAGCTGAGCCTTAAGAGAATAATTTTATAACAGGTCACCTAACTTGTGTGGCAGATGTGCATATACGTTACACCAGTTTTATAAAAGGAACTTAGGCGCTTAAGTGTCTTTATACATTTAGCTCCTCCTCACTCCCCTTTTTTATCTCTGATTCGCGACTCTCCCATGCTGAGCAACAGAGCATATAATTCTTTTACTATCTTTTGTGCACACACTATTTTTTTGAAACATAAAATGGGGATGTGAGTTACTAAAGTGTGATAAAGCTTTACAGTTACTCTGTAGTAAATGCCAAAATTACCACATGGTAACTGCAAACCACTGTGATAAAGGTTGGGGATGTTCCCAGCATCTGCCCATGCAGATAATGCAAATAAAATAGATTTAAAGACCCATTTGGCAGGATGTCAAGGGAGATGTCCAGGTTAGGATTTAGCTTGTATTTTATATAAGGCTCTGCCAAACACAGAGCCTCTTGTAAAATACCTTTAAAGATATGCACGAGTGCACATCTAGGTGATGGCATGTGTAGTGGGAGCAGCAATTTCAAAAATAAAATGTAGAATAAAAGCATCCCGGGCTCTTCCATTAGTGCTTTTTCAGCGTAGAACATCACAGGCTCCTGTCTGCAGGTCCCAGGGTCTCAACTGGGAGATGGCCCTTGCGCGTGCCTGGGGCAGGCAGAAAAGACAACACAGAATGTCTTCAAGCTGGATGTGCTTTCTTATTGTAAAATGGGAGGCACACGTCTATGTTTGGGACATGCTCAAGCCATGCATTTGACACTCTCCCACCACACCACCTTTAAACTATGTCTCGGGGGTGGGGGGGGGGGAGGAGAAATTCATATACAAATAGCAGCTTTCTGAAATCTCTGTTTGAATGTTTGCAATCCAGACGTTTCAATGCTACTAGTTGCACACTTCGATTTTCCCTTCCCTGGGGGGGTGGGGGGGGGAGCAGCTTTAATGCTGAGCGCTGCACTGCAGAATATGCCCATTCTCTACCCAGTCTCTACCCCGTCTCACATTATGCAAACGGTTCAAGAATTAAAGCAGATTAAGGTGTGCTGCTGCGTGAACTGTTCATACGGGAGTATGCAAAGAGCGCAGGCTAATTCCTACTTTCTTTGCACAGCACAGTTTTCTAAAAGGCTCCTTATGTTTCACCATCCACACAATTTAACCTTATTTCTTCCATCAATATCTTCCATTCTTGTGCTTACTGCACACACCCCCGTGCATCTGCCGCGCAATCAACGCCCCTCACATTAAAACAATCTTCATTTTCCTCCATCATCCACTTTAAATAAACTCTCGTTTTATAGAACTCTTTTGGAATCAAGATATTGATTTCATTTTTGTTATTTCTGTGCTCTAACTTGCTATTTTTTTCCTGGCTTGTTTCTGTTTCTAACACATATTTTTGAGGGTTATGACTCACCATCTATCTGCAGGCAGCTCTGGGACCGAAGGCAGAGTTACAAGATTTGTTATTGACCCGGTAATGAGACAATCTTTATGGACTATAAATTGTGTTAGGAAATATAAAATATTGCATTTTGTAAGGCAAAGCCCCCCACTGCCTATTGATTCCTATGGAGTTATGTGACAGAAATGATTTTGAAAAGGAGAAAAATGGATGCTTTTTCACACGACATGTGGGCGCCCTGCGCCTGTGTTGGCTTCATGCTCCATCGCAGTGCTGAAGTCGGTATGAGCGCACGTTCCTTCCCTGCTTATGTTCGATGCAATGTTATCCAAGGGGGATGCAGAGCAAAAAGTGATGCAATGGATGTGAGTAGGAAAATGGCGACGATCGTGTGCAGAGCACCTAGTGAGTGTGCGACCCATGCCAGGCTGGTCTTTTTTTTAAACAAAGAGTGGTAATTATTTATTCGCTGAGATCAGTGAATAATTTTCACCTGTATATTTTTCAAAGTCTCAAATTTAGGAGAGCTGAGCTTTAAGAGAGTAATTTTATAACAGGTCACCTAACTTGTGCGGCAGATGTGCGTATACGTTACACCAGTTTTATAAAAGGAACTTAGGTGCATAAGTGTCTTTATACAGTTAGCTCCTTCTCACTCCCTCAAAGTAGCCACAGACATTTACATCTACACTGAGGTTTGTACAAATGTCCCAGCAAATTCTACATGCTTCACACACATGTAAGTTCAATCTCTGCCCCCCAGGAACACATCTGCTGATTCGTGGTAAAAGCATGGGCTAAGACTCTATTAGCACATACTTTTACCTGTGAATAAGTTGGGCAATTTTATAAATGCATATTTCTGAGTTTAAAACACAGGTTTACCTGCAGAAATGGATTATAACATTACTCCCTTAATTCCTAACCAGTTACCCAGAGTGCTTCAGAAGTCTATGACATGAGTTCAAGGCTCACCTTTGCCATTGAATCTCTGTAACCTTGTGAAAGTTGTTTGGGGGCCTATTTAGCAAAGGACATTAATATTGATATTATTGCATGATTTCAATGCATATATTGAAAGTAGAGCTACAGTAGTGCTACAAAGCATTAATGCTTGATTTTAACAGGGTCTTCATGCTTAAGTTAATGCAAAATGCATTATATTTAAATGATCTGATTAGCATGGTTTAATATTTTATCATGCATTTAAATATTTAATTCATTAAAGTGCATTCATGTAAGAAAATTGGGTGAATACAAAAGCATGAATGCCACTTTAAAGCACATTTGGTGTGTTTTATGAGGGTAATTTTATAACAGGTTGCCTTGGTTGGAGCAAGTAGGCGTGCGTTTCAAAGCTATTAAGACGTGGAGTCCAATTCCATAACATGCACTACTGCCCCACGGGCCTGTCTAAATTGAAAACAGGCCCCGTTTGTAACCAATTCTGCATTCACAGGTCTAGACGTTTCCGTGGGTCTGGAATGGGGGAGATAGACATGTTCGATGTGGCATGGGCAAAGCGCTATTCAGTTGGCCTGTGCACGCATCTGGTGCACAGCCCATGCAATATAATGGAAAAACATGTCCCTCATCAATATTATCAGACATGGGTAAACATTTTGGATGTCCCCGCACCCACTGTATTCTGAAAAGTTAAACGTTTCAGATCCTGCCTAGCTCCATGATGTACCCACAGACTCCAGGCCACTTGGGAAAAACGTGCATCTCCTAAGCTGCTCTTCACACTGACAGTACTGTGCTGATGCAAACTAGACATAAATGCCAATGAGAAATGACTGCTGCTGAAACCTAGACCACATACAGTCCTCTACAGGCCCTGAAAAGTGCTAGGTAATCCCAGTGCACCCTAATATGCTATAAGAGAATGTAAATATGAACATGTATGTCAGGACATACCTTGCATCAAATGGTACTTGGCATTAGTAAATGCCCTAGTCATTCCTGCCTTGGTCATCTCTACAAACACACTTTAAACCGCTAAGGATGGACCCTTACCAAGTGCACAAAGCCCAAAACTAACATTGCAGTTCCCCAAAGAAGCATAATATTGCTGAGCAACAAATATATGCCCTTTTTGTGCCTCTGGCCTATAAGTACATTCATTCTGCTGCTCCGCACTACCGTTCCTCTCTTATCTCTCCCAACACCGCTCCTCAGGAACTCCGCTCTTCTGGCAAATTGCTTCTATCTGTGCTCTTCTCTTCTACTGCCAATGCCAGATGTCACTCCTTTCACCTTGCTGCTCCCTATGTCTAGCGCAAACTACCTGAGTCTATACAGTACATCAGGCTTCTTCTCTGACTCTTCGCAAATCCAGGCTGTGCACTCACCTCTTCGTTGCCGCTTTTGGATCTGATCCACCTAATCACCCTTGTGTTTCTGTACCATTCCTCCTAAATGTATCCTGTCCACAGCTGCTGTGTTGTCTTTCTTGACTAGATTGTAAGCTCTGCTGAGCAGGGACCATCTCTTACATGTGTTTGTGCAGTGCTGCATATGCCTTGTAGCGCTAGTCTAAATAAACATAAACAGAAACAAATGATCAGTAGTAGTAGTAGTTGTAGTAGTAGTGGAAGTAGTAGTAGTAGTAGTGGTAGTAATAGTGGAAGTAGTAGTAGTAGTAGTAGTTGTAGTAATAGTGGAAGTAGTAGTAGTAGTAGTTGTAGTAGTAGTGGACGTAGTAGTAGTAGTAGTGGTAGTAATAGTGGAAGTAGTAGTAGTAGTAGTAGTTGTAGTAATAGTGGAAGTAGTAGTAGTAGTAGTTGTAGTAGTAGTGGAAGTAGTAGTAGTAGTAGTAGTTGTAGTAATAGTGGAAGTAGTAGTAGTAGTAGTATGGCCTTTTGGCTATGGCATCTGATTCCCACATATCTGGGTACTGGCATTTCTCACAGCAGCTACACCTGTCCCATCATGGCATATATGGGTCTGCATACATCCGCTATCTGTGGGGCAATCCTGTCTGCCTACCCACAATCTGCTTTATGCCATATGTACATACTGGTCAGGCCAATCTGAGACGCAACAGCAGCCTTAGGCAGCTACTTCCACTCTCTCCCTTTACATTTGTCCTTCCCCATAGATGAATGAGGGAAATTCAGCTGAAGAAAAAAAGGTAACACAAAAGACCCATAGAGATGTTTAGATGTCAGCCATCTTGCTCCACCCCCTTGGCTCACACATTAATTTTCCGTGCGGGCCATGTATGCACGATAGCACTTTTTTGCACTTCCTCAGCCCTGTTCACATAGACGTCCCAGCTATGGAATAGTGGGGTAGGGATGTCTAGCGCATGGAAGGTTGAGGTTATTTTTGAGACCTTATTCAAAATCTGAAAACCGGCATAGAGTCATCCAAAGCACAGAGACAACCCTGGAATCATTTTAGAAGCTGGTTCTGTATGAGGGCATCCAAATCTGAACACGGCATGGTGGAGGCATGTTCAGAGCACTACCAAGATCCTGGACATCCTCGCCAATTTGCAGAAATGTCCTGTACATCCCATACTGCATCCAAGTATTTACCTGCTCCAGGCATGAATAGGCAGTGGAAAAGTGCTCCTTTTGCCTGCCAGACATTCAGAGGGTGCGGAGGAGATAAACTCCTATTCCACATGTTTCCCATATTTACAATGAACTCGGCTGAGGAATAGGTGCTCATATTTCCAGTTGGCCACACTGCTGGACAATCCCATATGCAATCTTGCATGCCCTAGATGCTCCATCCCACTATTCTGTAGCAAGAATGTCTATTTAGACAGGGCTGTGAACTTCTGCATCGGGGGCATCTAGGTTTTTAAAATTGGGCTGAAACATAGACATCTCCAGCTTTTTTCTGGACATCCCAGATTGCACGAGGACATCCTTTGTAAAATTCCATATTAGATATGCATTAATCCGTAAGTATACATGCATGAAAGCAATTTGCATGCACTTAAAACGTAAGGTACACAAACCTAATGCACACTCACAAATGTACACTCTTAGCATGCAATGCACTAAATATAACAGCAGTTTGCACTGCAAAAAGACATGCTTATATGTGAGAAGTAACAAGCAATATTCAAAATTTTACTGATTTGGGAGACATTGAATTATAATGTTAAAGTTCCACATCCTACATTCATGGCTGATGCAAGGATAGGAGGCACCCTAGGTAGGCCCCTCCATTCTGCTGCCCCACCCCCATTACCACTACTACTATCCCTCTCTGGATGCAGCAGTGATGGCAATTGCAAAGGAACCATGATACAGCACTTACCAAAAGCTCTGGCGCTGTGTCATGGTTCCTGCAGTCATTATTCAAGTCAATATGTAAATACTGTAATAATTGTTTTTAAACACTGGCCATGGTATTTAAATATTTGACATATATTCAGTGCTTCTATCTATAGAAGGAGTGATGCTGTCTGAATATACATGTGGAGTATCGGGAACCTCCGGCTTGTCCAGACGTCTAGAATCTGGATGGGCCTGAATTGCACCCGATTCCAATCCCATGGAGGCTGCACCCGGCCTTTACAGGCTGGCCATGCCCTGATTCTGGGCCCCAGGATATCCAACCACCTACCCGGCTAGCCCAGCAAGGCTCTTGCATGGAGCAGTGGTGCCATGGTGTCCTGTTGCCATGGCACTGCAGCTCCATGGAAGAACCGTGATCCCTGACAGACCCCTAACATGTCCCTTTCCCCACCGCCCGACCCCCAACCGGGCCTACCGTGGTCAGGGTCAGGCCGCGGGGCACCTTCTGCACCTCCTCACCTCAATTTCTGGGCTTGGCTGCAGCAACTCCTGCTATCCAGGGGGACTTATTCCACCTCCGAAGTAGAATACGTCCCCTGTGCAAATGGCTGACTCTGGATGTACAGGACTGACCTTGGAATCGGCCGTGTGTGTCCAGGGTCATGGTGCCACCCACTGCCTGCCCTTGCTCCATTGACAGTCTGCTCCCTCCCACCCACAAACAGAGCTCCATGCACAACTCCAATCTACGTGTGCGGAGCTCTGTTTTGTGAATCGCGAACCTGGCAATTAGCGGGGCTGGATGTCTGGATCGGACGTGCAGCCCTGCTAAACGCTGCATGGACTCGACCTCATAGTGATGGGTGCCACCATTATATGGAGAGCAGTCAATATTCAGCTGCTATCCATGTAGCTCTGAGGATAAATTTAGAAGATCCTTTTGGCTGCCCTAAATGTGTCTATACAGCCATATGGAAAGCGACTGAATGTTGACCAGCCATCAGTAGACTTGGTGGAATGCCCGTGCTCCAACCTTATTTTGCTCCTGCTCTTCCGCAGCACTATCCAGATAGTGCCAGAGTGGTCTGAAAGAATTTTCAGTGGCACTATCCATCTTTTGCCACTGAAAATTCATGAATAGAGGGTTTATACATATGAAGGCATATTTTAGAAATAATGTCTAGGTGTAATCTGGGACATGCAGGTCAAAATATATAAAAAAAGTCCAGCCATGTGCAAGTTTCGGCCTGATTTCAGAATCTTGCATGTGCCCAAAATGGATAGTGGCAATCACAGCCACAAAGATGGCCCTGCAGTAAAATTTTAGACTAGCAACGTCTATCCCATGCTGCATACATGTCCCCTACCTGATTTTTGCAAACAGAAATGTGCATCTGTGTGCTGACCAGAAAACAAGAGTTTGCATTTCCCTTGCATTTTTTTTTTGGTTGTGAAAAGTATTGTGATTATCAGAGTACCTTCTCCTGTATTCCCTCCGGGTTTATTTTGGTGGCAGAACAAAAGCTTTTCTGATGCCTATTCATGCCCAGGTGGGTTTAAATGTGCTCTCTATTTCTGAAATCAGGCTCACTTGTGTGGACTGTCCTGGACATGCCCCACCACACCCCCATGTGACATGGACATGGTCATCCTAGAGCCGTCCATATACCCAGCTTTCTAAAATGGCTCCAGGCATGTCTTCAGGATTTGCACGTCTAAATGCCCATTTTTGGATAACATGAGGAAAGATCTACAAAAGCTGGAAGAATGGTCTAATGCTTGGCAGTTAAGATTTTAATGTGAAGAAGTGCAGCGACATGCACTTGGGAAGCAGAAATCCAAGGGAATTGTACACGATAGGGGGCGAGAGGTTGGTGTGCATTGAGCAGGAGAAGGACCTTGGAGTGATGGTTTCTGAGGATCTCAAGGTGGCGAAGCAGTGTGAGAAGGTGGTGGCAAAAGTCAGAAGGATGTTGGGTTGCATACAGAGAGGAATTACCAGCAGAAAGAAGGAGGTACTAATGCCACTGTACAACTTGCTGGTGAGGCCTCAGTTGGAATATTGTGTTCAGTTTTGGAGACCATATCTCGCAAAGGATATAAAAAGACTGGAATGGGTTCAGAGGAAGGCAACCAAAATGATTTGGAGCCTGTGTCAGAAGACGTATGAGAAGAGACTTGAAGACCTAAATATGTACACTTTGGAGGAGAGGAGGGACAGGGGAGATATGAGTCAGACCTTTAAATACTTAAAGAGTATTAATGAACAAACAAACCTCTTCTAAAGATGGGGAAGTTGTAAAACTAGAAGGCATAACATGAAGCTGAAAGGGAGCAAACTGAAAGGCATTGTCAGGAGATACTTTTTCACTGAAAGGGTGGTGGATGCTTGGAATGCCCTCCCAATGGTAGTGGTGGGGCCAAACACAGTGACAGAATTCAAAATGGCATGGGGCAGACATAGTGGATCCCTTTATAGCAAGAAGATAAAATCAAAATAAGTATATCTCTTATATCTCAACAAATAGAGGTGACCTACACAGAGCAGTGGGTACACCCCTAAACAAAGGCAGGGGGAGGGGAGACCTGCACGGAGCGGCAGGTGCACCTACTCTTGCCACCTTGCTGGGCAGACTAGATGGACCATACTGGTCTTTTTCTGCCGTCATTTACTATGTTACTATGTTTAAATGTCCAATACATGAATAGGGCTTCTCAAATGACCCCCTTTGCTGCTGCTGCTAAATGCATAAACCCTTTTAAATATTAAGCCAATTATTTATCAATGCACAATATGAGAACTGCATATAAAGAGTTGATTGCTTTAACATTCTGAAGCTGAACAGAGTTGAAATCTTGTCTGCATCCCCCTGATGGGCTCATGTTTGCCTTTTAAATTTTAGTCTTATTTCTCAGCAGAGAAATGTCCTATATGTTCATTATCCTGCCATAGGAAGCAAAAGTCAAATCACAATATGTGAGATTGTAATTATAGATTATCATTCTTTTAAAGACATCTTTTTAGGGGATAGGCACAATTTATTTGTTTCTGCAGTTCCCCATCTGTTAAGTCTGGGGAACTGCAGAATTTAAAGGAGAAAACATGATAATTGTAATGATGTAATGATAATTAATATAGCATAGCTCAAGTTATGTTAAATGTGTACTCCGGTCACAGAGACTGAGAGGGCATGAGTTCTATTTAAGGGGTCTTGTGGATATTGAAATAGATCGTTGATAGCAGGAAAGACAGAGTTGATGCAAACAAAAAAAAAAAAAAAAAGAAGGCACTCCTCTCATTGAGCTGGTATTCTCCATGGTTTACATTTATATGGACCATTTATATTTATTTATTTTTTTTAAAATATTTATTTATAGATTTTAACAAAATTATCCAGAAAATAAATCTGAATATGAATTACAGAAAAAGAATTCAAATAGAAGAAAAAAAATCAACTTAAGAAATTATACCAACTTGGTTTAGCCCACGAAATACAAAACCACAATAAGGACCCAATTAGAAAATACAAAGAATTACACGAGGGAAACCCACCATATCCCCGGAAATTAAGAAATCATAAGAGCATAGTTGGCATACATGGCAGCCGGTAAAGGAAACTCATACCCGCCCCTCAATTTCCCTACTCTGAAGAAATTGCACAAGTTGCTGGGGTTCAAAAAATAGAAATTGCTTAGCCTGATATAACACAACACATTTACAAGGATACTTTAATCTAAATTGCGCACCCAGTGCGTTGACTCTCTAATGCAAGGCCAGGAAATCTCTCCGCCTCTTCTGAGTATCTCTAGCCAAATCAGGAAAAATAGAAATTTTGGACACCATAAACTGAGAGACAGACATATTTCAGAAATATAACCTAAGAACAGAGTTCCGGTCGGATTCAAATGCAAAGCACACAAACAGGGTGGCTTGGCTGGTCACCAACTCCAGGGAGCTTTCTAAAAACTCTGAAAGACGCAACTGGGCAGGTCCTGTGGCACCTCCAGAGTCCAACTCCATACCTGGCACAGAAGAAGATATCACCACATACTGTGCCCTCAGTAGGGGGGCAATGATTTGACAGGCATTCGCAGGACATCTGTAAAGTACTTACAGACCAAATCCACAGGTTCCAGCAACGGGGATCAAGGGAAATTCAAAAATCTCAAGTTGTTCCAACGCAGTTGATTATCCATAAACTCAATCCGCCTTGCTTGAATTAAATGCTCCCTGGAATACACACCTCCAAGGGTGTGTAGCTCTTCAACCCTGGTTTCCAGCTGGGTCACCCATGAAGCATGCCCCGTTAACTCTGTCTCCATCATCGAACACTGAGCTTTAACAGATGCCAATTCTTGAGTAAAAGTCCCCACAATAGGAAGACGGGCCTGTTGGAGCGAAGATATTGCTTCCAATAAGCTATCCAATGTCACTAGCACAGATCTTTCCAAACAGCCAAAAACCTGGACAGCTGAGGTGTTAGGGGAGCTAATCTTCAATTGCTCCTCACTTAGACTACCCCCAGGTGAAAGAACCAAGGCTCTACTCCCTGTTGCAGTCACCACCGTCAGCTTCGATGGAGAGCCCTCCACAGCGCCGGGAACCTCCCGACCTGTAGATGCTACCTCACGCTGCCCCTCCTTGAAACGACTTCCAGGCTGTGACAGAAGCACTTGAACGGGGTTCAATTCCACCCCATCACTCAGATCTGCTGAAGAAACCCACAGATCAGCCGAAGTCATAGGAGACGCCGACGGTAATAGAAGACTGCACCAAGCTGCCCGCAGGAGAAGAGGTGTTAGAGGGCTTTAGGGATTGCTGTTTCCTCTTTTTCACCATCGGTAAGTCAAATGCAGCAAGTCAGCTCAGCACACCCGCTTCAGCGTCCTACTCCGTCGCCATCTTGGATCTGGACCGTTTATATTTATATGGACCATTTCACACCAAACAACCATCATACACACAACACCAAGAATGCTTTGATGATGTTTCCTGCTGGCTAAAAGCCAACAACTTCACAATCAAATATAAGAAAACAGAAGCTTTATTTATTACAAGAAACACCACATTCTCCACCCCCCGACATCCGTAACCTTAAACAACAACCAGAGGTAAAGTACCTTGGCACCACCCTCGACCAACATCTCTCCTTCAAGACACAAATATCTAAAACAACCAAGACAAAATACTACAAATCCAAAACCCTACATCTCCGCCCTCTCCTCAAACCATCAGCCGCCCTCTCCTCAAGCCATCAGACTTCCGTTCAACACTCCAAGCCCTAATCCTTCTACATCTTGACTACTGCAACTCAATCTATCAAGGCCTATCACGATCCACCCTCCTCCTACTACAGACCGCCCTCCACACAGCTACATGTATCCTCCAAGGAGCATCCAAGACAGACAACATCACTCTCATCCTCAGACAGCTCCATTGGCTTCCACTTCCCAGTAGGATCAAGTACAAAACCCTACTGCTAACCTACAAAGCCATTCATTGCCGCCTCTCCAATCACCTTCAATCCCTCCTCCAAATGCTTAATCCCAACAGACTGAGAAGACTATCCACAACCAACAACTTACCATACCCCATTCTAGAACAAAGAATAACCAACAAACATGCAGAAGAGCCTTTAAGTTTTTATGCACCATTCCTCTGGAACACACTCCCAGATTCAATAAGAAATTTCTCCAACCTGCACTCCTTCTGCAAACATCTCAAAATCTTCTTATTTTCTGAACATTTTGGCCCCACTACCTAACCTCCATGCTGTATAGAGTCTCACTGTATATATGTTAACTGCCCCTAAATTGTTACCTGTACATAGTAGGCTGTTATATGTAACTGTTCAATGTAAACCACTTTAACCTGGTGAAAAGCGGTATATAAACCTTGCCAAATAAAATAAATAAATAAGCATTAACAGCATCATGACAAAGCCCCTCCACCAGGAACACAGCACCATGACAAAGCCCTGCAAGCATCCAGGAACACAGACTCCCATCAAGGCATAACAGCCACCAAGCCTCAACCAACCGATAAGCCAATGTACTAACAAAAACACACAGGTGCCCTTCAACACAGCTACGCAAGATAGCTTGAATCACACAACAGACCCGTGGCTCTTTGCTGGAGAACATCATAGCAACCCTCATCCAGCTCAACACTTAACACCACTGGCCCTATCTTTTGGCAAAGGAATACAACATGCCAGCCACCCAACATCTTTACACCTACCTTCTTATCCTTATCCTTCTGTTCTGCTTCACAAGGGCCACCCCCGCCACTACAACAACCCTACAACTTCCACCACTCCCCACCCTATATTGCCCCCACCATGGCAGAACACACATAGATACACAAACAGAAGAATTACTAACCTAATACAAATTCAACCAACAACGTATGCACATGCAAATCATAACACCAGCCCTCTCAATGTACCCCCATCAGCATAGAGCTCATCAATACCAGATCTATCCGAAATAAGACTAACACCATTATAGACCACCTCTAATCCCACCAAACTGACATACTGTGCATTACTGAGACCTGGCTAAAAAAACACTGACCAGGTCATCCTAAATCAAATCACACCTCACACACACATTGCATTCAACTGTACACAAAAGAGGAGGAGGAGGAGGGGTACTAATCCTAGCTAGATTCCACCTTAAATTCAAACAAATAAAACAGAAAGCACAGAGCACTATATAACATAACTACCATAGAAAACAGACATATAGCCTTCTGCCTCACCTACAGGGCCCCCAATGCCTGTACGGATGACCTATCTAACATACTTGAAATGGTGTGTGCGGTTAACTCCCCCCACAAACCACTGATACTACTAGGGGACTTCAACCTCAACTCAGTGATCAACAAAGAGGCTGCTGCCTTCCTCAGGGCAATGGAATCACTACAATTTGTGCAACTTCTCTGTACCTTCCCACCACCTTGGTTGCACCCCAGACCTCATATTCGCCCCAAGGCCTATTCAAGAACAAAATAATATAATGTCTCCTCTAGCCACCCCAATACCCTGCTCCAATCACCATGCCATAAGCTTCAAGATTTACATTCACCACCAAAACACACAGGAGAAAACATCTCACTCTGGAAGAAGATTTAAAGGATTTGACAAGGACCAATTCCTACAGGATACCTTCCCTAACCTACCACAAGAAATCTCAGATATAGATATGGCAATTGAAATCTGGAATACAACGATCACTGCAGCAGTAAGAGCACCTGACTGAGTAAAGCCAGTAGTGGGAAAATGAGAGCAAGATCAGCACCCTGGTACTCTGGTGAAATAAGGGAAGCCAAGAGAATGCTACATAAGTTTGAACAGCACTGGAGACAGGACAAGACACAATCCACTTTAAAGCAAGACCAGATGAAGCAATGAGACTATAATAGCCTAGTCAACTACCACAAGCAAGAATACCATATCAAGCTTATACTAAAATCCAGCAAAAAACCCAGAGAACTCTTTGAAATTCCCTGAACCCTAACAAAGAACCAACCCGCACAGCAGAGGAAACAATTCATCCTCAATCCTTTGCAAACTTCCTTCTCTCCAGACAAAAGCCCCTACACAGAGACACCCCATTCGATAGAGCAACTGACCTCAGGACCCTCTCCACTAGACACACTTGAAGTGAATTTTAAATACCCAACATGGTGTAGCCTGCAGTTGCTCTAGACCTGTTTCTGTGATGCCGAAGAGGAAGGAGATGCTGCAGAATTACCCTCCCGATTCCTCCGGGACTCCCCTGAGCTTTTTTCCTGTGATTGGGCCTATGGATTCCTTTGTGGCACAGGCTGAGCATCAGCAAGAAAAATCCAGTGGTTTCCGGGCTGAGTCAACGCCGGTGTCAGGAAGCATGGCATCCACTACGGGGTGTGAGCTCTCGCCGGATATGCGTTTTCCCCCTGTACTGCCTGCTGGGTTTCTCTGTCTTCTGCCGGGCCTGTTGGGTTACCCAGTTCAGTTTCTGGACTGGATGGTGCCCCTACAGGAGAAGAGGTACCAGGGCTGTCCCCGCTGTCGAAGATGTCAGCTGGAATACCAACAGTAGATGTTGCAGGTGAGGAGGCTGCCACTGAGAAACCGCTGGGAGAGCTGCAGTCAGCTGCTCAACAACTAGGGACAGTGAGAAGCTGTATGCTGGGTTGAGAGACACAATCAGAGTGGCCAACACTCCCTGAGTTTATTTTGGAATGCCCAGAAAGTTTTTCTTTGGAATCGATTTGGACTGCAATTTCCATGTTGGGTGAGACTATGGTATCTAACTCTAATATGATTTTGGAGCTGGTTCATCATAATTCTCTGGCTATACAGAAGGATGTGTCTGATGTTTCTACTCTGAAGGAAGAAGTTGAGAGTTTGAAAGGATTTCAACAAAGGCAGGCAGATTCTGTTTCTGCCTTGGTTAAAGATTTGGTGTCAGTTAAATTTAAAGCTGAAACTCTGGAAAACCAGGTTCGCTCTTTTAATCTTCTTGTTTTGAATTTTCCTCGTTCGTCACTAGTCTCAGCTAGAGACATGTTTAAAAAGTATATGACAGAAGCCCTGAGGATCTCATTGGAGTCTCAGCCTCCTTTGTCTAAGATTTATTATTTGACTCTGAGTGACTTATCTCAGCAGACTTCCACTGAAGTACAGCATATGGATATCCTAAATATAACTGAAGTTTTGGAAGCTTCTGACTTGGAATCTGTTGTGCCTGCAACATTATTAGTGACTTTCACTTTGTCAGTTGATTATGACTGGTTGCTTAAAGTGTATTTCAAAAAGCGTTCTGTCTCTTTCAAAGGGTCGTTGATCCATATGTTTTCAAATCTTGCCTGAAACACACAGAAAAGACGTAGTTTTTCCTTTTGTAGCATTCACTACAAATTCATTATTAGAATGAATGTGTCTCAGCTAGGTGGGATAATTTTTCTTAAATTTCCATGAAAGTGTTTGGTGAAATTACATTCTAAATCCAATGTCTTTTATGAACCAAGTCAGTTGGCGGCCTTCATTAGCTCTAACTTTTCTGGGGTCTCGTAGGCTTGAGGCCTATAACTCATTGTATTAGTTTGTCTTGCTGAAATGCCGGGCTATCACTTTCTTTTGAGTTTGTATAATATTGTTTTCTTTCCTCTGTTATCTTGGATCCACTTTTTGATTTTGGGCGAGAGAGAAAAAGGGTTTTATTTTGTTTCTTACTGTGATTTTGGATTTGTTTTTCCCTTCCCTTTTTTGTATTTCTGTATAAGGTGTTTTGCTTGTAAAGTATCTTAAAAGTGTATAAATAAAATTTTTTTTAAAAAAACAACATAGACCAAATTGCCCATACAATCACCGCACTAAACACTAGCACAGCACCTTCTGACCCATGTCCAGTAGGATGGATAAAATCAATCAAGGACAAACTCAGCCAATTTATCCAGAAGATAATACACACCTCCCTAACCCAAGGATACATGCCTCCCTCCCTCAAACATGCAACCATCTGCTCTATCCCTAAGTACTCCTCACTAGATAATGCAGACCCAGTTTCATACTGCCCAATCTCTAGCCTCCCCTTTCTAACCAAGTTAATTGAAAAGATAGTACAGTGACAACTGCAGGACCATGTAGACTCACATGCCCCCCTTAACCCTCACCAATACGGTTTTCGACCTAACCACAATGTCAAAACCCTACTCACACTGCTATTCAACAACTTGATCAGAGGGATCAACAACATAATAAAGGGCTTTCTACTCATCTTCGTGAACATCTCCTTTGCATTTGATACAGTGTCCACAGTATCCTCCTCAATAGACTGAAAGACATTGGTCTCCACAACAACATGCTCAAGTGGTTTCAATCTTACCTCAGCGACTGGTGACAGCAAGTTAAAGTAGGCACAAGCACCTCCACCAGGTTTGACTCAATCCAAGATGTACCACAAGAGGGTCCTCACTATTGGTGCTGCTCTTCAACCTCTATATTCAACCAATATGCAACATCTTTAAACAGCATAACATTCAATATGCAATATATGCAGATGACATCAAGGTCTGCACCCTGTTCAACCTGGACAGCCCGGACTACGCAATTATGACAAAATTTCTGCAGGAGATGACTGAATGCCTCAGCAACAACAATCTAAACATCAACTACAAAAAGACTGAAGCCCTCATAATCACACGAGACACATCCTTTGCCCCTCCACTCTCACTCAATTTGCACAAAACATCCATACCAGTAAAAAATAAAGTGAGGTATCTTGGAGTCACCTTAGACTACATGCTGAACTTACAAGCACATATCAAGAGAACTACAAGAAACACATACCATAAGATGGCTATAATCAGGAAGCTCAAACCCCAACTCAGCCAAGACCACTTCTGCACAGTCTCCCAAGCTGTTGCTACCCCCATACTGGACTACTGCAACTCCTTGTACTATGGCCTGCCAAAACAAGTAACTCAGCCCCTGCAGTTGTCTCAAAACACCACTACTTGCTTCATTATTTATTTTTATTTATTTATTTATTTATTTATTTATTTAACTGCATTTATATACCGCTTTTCACCGGGTCAAAGCGGTGTAACATATAACATGGGGGGGGGGGGATAGTATTTTATAGGGTGGGGCCATCACCAGGGACAACAATTAGTGATTTTGGGTGGACATAGACATGTACACTTCTGCTGGGTCTAGGTATTAGATTGTGTGGGTAGGGTGGAAGTTCTGATCAAAGGTGCTCACGGAATAGGATTGTTTTCAGCTGTTTCTTGAATGATGTGATGTCATCGTTGTTTCTAATGTGGTTTGGTAGAGAGTTCCAGAGGGATGGGGCATAGAGTTCGAAGGCTCTGTTGCAGGTTCGTTGTGTGGATTTGGTTCTTTTGTGGGGGACGACAATGGAGTTATTGGAGGATTGTCTGGTTGATCTGTTGTGAGATGGGCGAGGCAGAAGGTGGTGGAGTGAGGTGTTCCGCGTTTGGTGGATAGTCTTGTGGATGAGTAGGATCGCTTTGTACTTTACTCTTGCTGGAATTGGCAGGAAGTGGAGGTCTCTTAGGATTGGGGTGATGTGATCCCGTTTTTTCGCATTCTGAATAATCCTTGCTGTGGTATTTAAGGAAGTTCGGAGGGGGATGGTGTGTGAGGCGGGTAATCCATGGTAGATTATGTTGCAGAAATCCAGGTGAGGTAGAGTTACCGCTTGCATTACTGTCCTGAAGTCATGGGGTTCCAGAAGGGATCGGAGACGTTGCACAGTTTTAGCTTTGTAGAATATTGTCCCAGCGGTTTTGCTGATTTGTTGTTTAAAGGTGAGAGCCTGATCAATGATCACGCCTAGATACCTTATTTGAGGCTGTATTTGGATTTGTGTGGTTCCCATGTTGAGGTGGGTAGGTGGTTTGAAGTCCTGATCTTTTGTCACTATAAGGGCTTCGGTTTTCTTCATGTTGATGGATAGGTTGTTCTCTTGTAGCCAGTTGGTTACGTCGTTGAAGCAGGCTGATAGCTGGTCGTTTTTTGGATTGGTGGTTGTAATCGGTGCATAGAGCATTATGTCGTCGGCGTATATGTGGAAGTTGATGTTGTGGGTGCGGATGATTGAGCATAGTGGACGGAGGTATATATTGAACAGCATGGCTGATAAGGTGGACCCTTGGGGTACTCCTTGATGTTGTTGGTAGGGGGTTGAGGTCTTGGAGAAGGTGCATATTCGTTGCTGTCTGTTGGTTAAGTAGGATCTGAACCATTGGAGTACAGTGTCTTTGATTCCAATTGATTGGAGTCTGCTTATGAGGATTTCGTGGGAGATTGTGTCAAAGGCCGCTGATATATCTAAAAAGATCAGGATGTATCCGGATTGTTTCTCTTGGGTTCCAATGATGAGGGTGTTCATTAGAATGGTCATAAGGGTCTCAACTCCATGTAGTGGTCGGAATCCATGTTGTTGAGGGTCTAGTATGTCGTTGGTGTCCAGGTGATCTTGAAGCTGACGTTGGACTATCTTTTCCATTATCTTGGTGGTAAGGGGAAGGCTTGCAACTGGTCTGTAGGAGGTGGGGTCTAGTGGGTCCAGGTTGTTCTTTTTTATTGTTGGTCGGATGATTGATGTCTTGAGGGCGTCTGGTATGTATCCTTGTTTAAAGGATTCGTTTAGGATGTGGGTTAATGGAGCACTCAGTTCTTCTTTTGTCTTCTTTATCCATTCCGTAGGGCATGGGTCCAGCAGGGAGGTAGTAGTGTTCAGACAGGAGATGGTGGAAGAGATCTCTTCTTTTGAGGTTTCATTGAATATACTCCAGGCTGTGTTTATTATGGTGTAAGGGTTTGTCTTTGCGGCTGTAGCACAGAGGCGAGGTTGTTGGAATTGTTTGTATTGTCGTGCCAGAAGATCCGAGGGGATATCTGGGAGTTGATCAGAAGTGGTTGGTGCCTTTGTCAGTTTTTTGGCAATTTGGATCAGCAAAGCTAGACCATATTAAACACCTCTTGAACCAGCTCAACTGGCTCCCAATTCGCTCCCACATCAAATTCAAGTCAACCCTCAACATATTTAAAATCAAACACAACATGTCTGCCAACGTACTACAGGGCCTGATCTGCATGAACCCTAGCACCAGACCGAGGTGGCACAACACTATGGACACCATCCCAACCCCCAGTACCTTCACGAAGGTTAACCCAATCTACCACCGGGAGAGCTTTATCCCTAGTGGCATGAGTACTCTGGAACTCCCTACCGGATGCCCTAAGAGCCACCACAGATACAAAAACTTTCAAATGAAGCTGAAAACCTTCCTCTATATGGACCACTTCGGGGAAGTCACCTAGTACTCTATTTCCTGACCTAACTTCTTTGGATATAATGCCACCAAGTGCCCCCCTCCCGCTTATGTCTCTCCCAGTGGATTCTGAATTCTGTAGATAGGTTGTTGTAAATAGGTTAAGTTCAAAGCAATTCATGCATGCCTCCCTCAACTTTATTGCACTATAATCTGTTTAAGTTAACCAGTAAACCACTTTGATTGAAGGATAAGGCAACATAGAAAGCCTGTTAAATAAATAAATACATTTATTCTTAAGGTAAAACAGTTGAAGATATTTATAGTAAAAAATAATATAGTCTATCCACTGACCTTGTCTCTGTTCTTGATAGATAGATGTTTTGTCTATGTTGTCTTCCAGCTCATCTGTGGAGGAACAGCTTACAGGTAGAGGAAGTCAGGGTTCAAATTCCACAGATGTTCATTGTGATTTTTGGCAAGCCACTTAGCCCTCCATTGCCAGGTATAAATCGTATGCTCTCTGGGGATATGGAAATACCTAGCATACCTGAATGTAACTCACCTTCAACTATTACTGGAAAGGCGTGTGCTAAATCCAAGTAAATCACAAAAAGTTGCTGGCCTCTGAAATGAGCCTTTGTCAAAGGCCACAGGGAGATCCTTTCATTTAGGGCAGCATAGACTCCTTTGCTCAGCCTAAATGATCTAGAAGTGTGCTACTATCTGACCATCACTGTTCCCTCTAAGCTGTGCGTGTGTGCGCGCGCACACACCTCGCCGAGCGAGCGCACATACTTTCTAACAGAACGCACAAACATTATGGTTCTGATTCTGATAGAAAACAACACAGATGTCTTAAAATTTAAAAGTTGTTGTGTATTTACGGTTTTCACAAGTTCTACAATATTTTCTAGTGCAATCAATGTGGTGTACATACTGTATTCTGCCGTGTAGTCAAATTTTAAAGTATATAACTCCGAGTGTCGTTATGTGGCGCACAAAAATTTAACCTTCCTTCAAAAGCTGCACAGCTGATATTTTATGCGCACACAGCCTACAGAAAATTAGAGGGAACATTGCTGACCATTATGATAAAACTCAGGGGTTTCTTCTCCTGAAGCACAAGAATATCTTCCTGGGTACCTCTGGTGTGCCAGTGCTCAGACGCTTCCTATTTCCAGTTTCTGTTTCAGGGTCTTGCTGGAAACAGGAAGAGGTGGGCAGTTCAAGTTCTCTGAATATCTTCCTGATTCCTTGTGGCTCCCTTGACATTCCTCAAGAAGTCTCTGGAAGCTCTTTGGGATCCTAATACTCCCTTTAGGCCTATCAGCAGAAGTGGAAGGATCATACTGTGATCCTGAGAGGGGCTGTGATTAATAGCTTTTGCTGAAGATCTTCTGAATATTAACTCTTATAACAGCTACTGTTTAGATCTTTTCTCCCCTATTTGCCCTCCATGCTCTAAAAATATGTGGGTGTCTGAAGCCCAAAATGTTGAGTATATATTTAGAAGGAGCAAGAAGCCATCTATCATATTTCCGTATTTAAGTTTATTGAATGATAAATTGATATCCTATTGGCTCTAGTTAACATGTAATTGGTTAATCCAGAAATCAACTACTGTATATAGCATCTAACTGATATTTATCTTTTAATATGTACAAATCACATTCTGATTATTTCAATGCATTATTTTAAATTCAGATAAAAATTAAGTTTACAACCAAATAGAAAATAACTAGGTCTCCTCACAATAATAAAGCCAGCAATCAGTTCAAGCACAGGGAAATCTAATACATGATAACTTATTTTACAAGTGTTATGTTAGATGCACAGGCTGTCTTTCATTTCTTCAAGATATTCTTTTCCTTCAAAGTCTCCAGAAATTACAAGACATGCAGTTTTTATTGGGCTGTTTGTTAGGAGACTGACAAGGTAAATTAGTCAAATAAAAATTACAATGCTCATACCAGGCTGCTTGTATTTGGCTTCTGTTGTGCATGCAAATGTTTCAATGTAATGCAATCTCTCTTTCATGGGCTATATCCTTCATGCATACTTCATCTTTCCTATTTGTTGCCAAGGCTTATTTCTGCATTTCTTTCAGTTTTAAAGCAAATAATCTTGCTTATGACAACTGATAGCAACAAACTGAATGGCCTTAGGGATGCCTTCTAAGCTAGATATGAAGTGCCATTTTATAAAGGATACCCTGGTGAAATCTGCAGCGTCCAGGGCAAAATGTCCAAAAAACCATCAGGGACGTTTAAGTGTTGGCCTGATTTTGGAAACATGGATATCCCCGAAATGAACAGCTGCACCGGTGGCCACATAGACGTCCCTACTAGAAAAACTGAGATTGGGGACATCTATTCTATGCCGAATGTAAGCTATTTTGCATGTGGGAATGTGTATCAGCGTGCCAAACCGAAATCAAGTGTCCTAGTTTCCCTGCCATTTTTGTTATCATCTGTAAATATATAGAGGATATCAGAGTACCTTCTTCTCTATGTCCTCCCGATGTCTGGATGGCAGAATGAGAGCTTTTCCAATGCTTATTTGTGCCCTTGAGCAGGTATAAGTTTGGACATGGCTGGGACATACAGGGCATTTCTGAAATCAGGTGAGGATGTCCAAGTACATGCTTATATTATGCCCCTCATGCTGGATGTCTGTATTTCCATTGGTAGACGTCCAAAGCATGAATAGGGCTTCCAAAATAACCCCCATAAAGTAGTAGATGTTAGGAGTCAGCATTCAATTGATGACACTTAAAAAAAAGTAGTAAAAGGGAGAAGGAAAACTGTAGACTAAAGATCAGGTGAGCTACTCTATACACCTAGCTTGTAGCATGTTTAAAGTATTGCTACATTTTTGTTTGCTTTTGTGGAAAAATATGTTGAGATCTTTGAAGCATGGATACTGTTGCTAGTTAAGTAACATTTGACTTTATGAAATGGAAATATAGTACATCTATTGGGGATGTGCTTTCATTTCAAATGCAAAGTAAATTTTCATGAAATTTTCAGTTTTATTTTAAATTATTAAGGAGATAAAATGAAAGAAAAAAAAAGAGCAAAGTTTTATTCGGTTTTAAATTAGGCTGTTGCAAAACAAAACAAAACATAAAGAATCCTGGGACCTCTCCAGATCCTCCCCCCCAACCCCTCTGCACCTTGTACCCTATTAATGAACATTTTTTAGAGGGGTAGTCGTGTTAGTCTGGAGTAGCAAAAATGACAACATGGACTCTTTATCTCAAAAGCTCATGGCTCGTCTATAACGTGCCACCTGCCCACCTGCCTCTGTTATTTTTACCCCTATTAAGGTCTCTTGAAGGTCATGAGTGATCTCTGGTCACTCCCGCTCCATGAGTGCAGTGATTACAAATAGTTCTGACAGACTAGTGATCCTGCCATAGTTAGTTTTTGCTATACAAAATAGCCCCGACACATGCGCCTGCACAAACAGTATAGATGGATGGATGGCCAAACAGACAGACAGACCATCCCTCCAGTGAAATGCATCTAAAAAGCACTCCAGAGGTTTCAGTAGAAATAGAACCACAGAATTCAGTTCTTCAGTACACTTGATTTGGACTCCCATAGATTCCTAGGTTTCCCTTCTCAGAGACCATGGCAGAATACTCAGAGATCCTTTACTCTGAATCAGATCTTTCAGAATAATAACCCTGCTGATCCATGAGATCCCTGGACGGGGTGGCTGCCTTCTTGGAACTACTATCTTTCTTTGAGTTTTCACACCATTGCTTCTTTAACATTAAACAAGATCTGTTCTAATGGGTGCAAAATGAACCCCCTCCTCCCAATTCTCTTTCCATCTCAAACGAGCAAGTGGCTTGCTATCTCTACTTTTTTCCACACATGACTCCTTTGCTCCGCCTAGTGCAGGGTCTCGCAAACCTGTCTTGGGAACCCCACAGCCAGTTAGATATTCAGGATATCCCCCCAAAATAAGCATGAGATAAGTTTTCATGCACTACATCTCCAAGATGCACACATCAATCTCATAGATATTCATGTTTCTGAAAATCTGGCTGGCTTCAGGGTCCCCAGAACATGTTTGGGAAGATTTGAATGTTTATAAATTTGGAAGAAATGAACTTACCTGTGGGGGATAGGACAGCTATATAGATATACTCCTATTATGCAGCCCTTGCTAGCAACATCTGCTTTAGTAGGGTCCTGCTTGGCTTCATAAAGGTAATTTGGAATCATTCAGACTTGTCTGTTTTGTGATCATAACCACCTGAGCTTTCACTGCTTCTTCCACATCCTTTTCTGCATGATAGGCGAGGAAGTCACAAAGGAGCCTATTTAATAAAGTGTGGTAAGATTTTGCATTTTCCATTGGTTAATGGCAAATCCTTTGCCTTAATTGTTGGGGATGTTGTTTCAGAGTTAAATATAAAGACAAAATAAACATAGCTGGTGCACAGAAGGTCAAAGGTGACAACATCAAGGGAGTAGGAAAACAGTGAGATATAACAATGAGCCACTAGAAGGCATCAGTATAAATTAACATCTGTAACCTCCCTTTTTTTCTTTGAGCTTATGCACAACTTTGTATTATAAATGTTCTACAGATCAAGTCACTGAGGTGGCTTTGAGTGCCAGCCACGGTTACTATACACTGCTTTTCTGAACATGCAGCTGCTGATTCCTGTCTGTCATTGGTGGGCTGTTATCCAACATAGCATGCATACTTGGTACCACATTCCTGATAAGTGTTTCCATTGGCTCGGGGTTCTTCTCACTGTTGTGCCCCACAGCACTTGTACTCTCCATGCTTCAGGATGTACTAGAAGAAACAAGGGTTCTAGTTTGTGGAGCAACTATAGCGTATCACTATCAATAAATATTTGCCACTCCAATAGTAACAGGCTACCCAAAAGGAGAGCTCGAGGTTTTTCTTTTAGCCCGCGGAAAGGCCTCAGACCTGTGGGTTACTTAATGAGAGATACTCTTAAACATAGTATCTATCAGTACCCGTTTGCATCAATGGCCTGATTTCCGACTTCTTTCATTAATAATACACCTCCCTCTTCCCATAGTGTTTTATGCAGACTTATTTCTCTTAATAGAATATTCACTTAACTTCCAATAATAATGAAAGAACCACGATGATGGTATTAATCATTCAATATCTCTTCCTCTCTCGGGATATCTCTCTCTTTCCCAACGCCTCATATACAACGTTGAACTGCGTTTCTCTCATAAATTTGAGGTTCTTCAGGGATTAATCTTGAATCAGCCAAATGTTTAACTGTGAAATAAACCATTAATAATTGTATAAGTCGTGTTCAGCAAAAAGATGTTTCAATAGGTATAAAATGAACTATGTTCATAAATCATAAAACCACATTCAAGTGTTTAAATTAAAAACATACCCAGAGTTTAGCTGAAGCTGATGCACGGTTTGTATTTAAAGCATTCTTCCCTTCTAGTCTCTCGACTTCATTTTATCAATTGTTCAAAAAAAATGCCGCACATGGGCAATCACTTCATACCTCCTCTTCTTATAGTCACTTCCCCTCCATGGACCTATCAATTGTATCAAAATAGTTCCAACGTCCACTAACAGACTCCCCATTCGATTTCAGCATTCAGTCCATGGGGCATCAAAGTTCCCAGAGAAAAAATCCACCGCTGCTCCCGAAATAATAGCGTTTGATCTAAAGATTTACCAAACATGGGATTCACTACTTGTTCAATACAAAAGCAGCGAAGATCTTGGATGTGCTGACATCACCTTATGTTTCAAACGACTTTTATGTTCTAACATTCTAGTTTTCAAGGGTCTAGTTGTCTTCCCGACATAAAAAAGATCACACGGGCAAATAATCACATATAGTACATTCCTAGACTCACAAGTAGTCCTGCTTCTCAAAACAAAATCTTTCCCACCGTGAGTAAATTGTCGTAATTCTCTGGTGATCTCACATATAGAACAATGACCACATATATAATGACCTAAAGGATCTTTTTTCCTGGACGACGAAAAGATGGGCCATAAAATTGTTGGACTTAACCTTTCTTTTAAATTCCTACTTCTATGCCAAACACAGCGTATAGATTTGGTTTGTAGTCCTGGAACAACAATGAGTACATTAATATGTTTAGAAACAATCTTCTTAATTTTATAACTTAGAGGGGAGTATTGTGTGATAAAGTTTACAATATCAGGATCAGGATTAGTATCCCTGTGGACTCTTGATGGTACTAGTAATCGAGATCTATCATTGTATAATGCCCGTTGATAAGCTCTAGTTATAATTTGGGAGGGGTATCCTCTTGTTCTGAAGTTGGAGGCTAAAATCTTAGCCTTCTTTTTATAATCTTGTACTTCAGAGCAGTTTCTGCGATAATGTAGAAACTGCGAAAATGGCAACCCCTCCTTCAATCGTGATGGATGTGCGCTGTCAAAATGAAGCAAAGTGTTACGGTCAATCAGCTTCCGGAATATCGAAGTCTTCCATTTAGTGGCCGTCTTGCTTATGTGGACATCAAGAAAAATTATTTCAGTATGATGGATATTATGTGTAAATTGAATTTGACTATCTTGGGTATTTAACCAATTTAGAAAAAAATGTAAGCTTTCTAATGAACCAAGCCATAACATAAAAATGTCATCAATAAATTGCTGCCAAAGTTTAATATGAACCATAAACTGGGATGGAAAAATCAATTGATCCTCAAAATGTCCCATGAAGAGGTTGGCAATGGAGGGGGCAACCGTGGCCCCCATTGCCACCCCTGATATTTGTTGAAAAATATTAGCTTCAAATTGAAAATAATTGTGTAAAATAGTTAATCTTGTTAAATCCAGTAGGAATAGAATCTGAGATTCTGTTAGATCCTCTCTACTCCGAAGCGCTCGAGCTACTGTTTCTATTGCTTGTGATTGAGGGATGCTGGTATATAACGCTGTCACATCTAAAGTTACCTGAAGAATATCGGGATTCGTAGCCCAATGTGGACAAGCTTCCAAAATCTGTAAAAAATGAGATGTATCTCTTATATATGAGGGTATGTCTATTAGTAACGGATGTAAAAAAGAATCTATAAAAATGGACAACGGTTCAAATAAGGAGCCCCTTGTCGAAACTATCGGTCTGCCTAGTGGATGTAGCAGAGTTTTATGAATTTTGGGGACTAGATGTACTAGAGCAAGAAGGACTGTATGGCCTAGCAACCGAACTGTGCATGTGCTGCCTCTAGCAGGTCCACACGATTGCATTGTCCACCTGATATGAGCGTGGTGCAAACTTTTGCACATGACTATCCAACCTCCATTGATGTGTAGAATCTCCTAGTAGTGCTTTCATATGGAATGAGTTCCCAGTATTCATCTCAGGCAAATCACTTGCAGATATCTTGACTTAACATATTGCTTCTTGGGTCAAAGTTTTTCCTATATACTTTGTACCACACAGGGCTCAAGTAGCTTGTTGGCTATTGTCAGAGATGTCTTCAGTCTCCTTGGTATCAGGTACTGCACTGGGCTGTTATCCATGTCCTCTGTTGCTCTTTCATTCTGTGTAGTATAGCTTTCCATGGGTCTTCACCCTCCCTTTTTGCTTTGCAGATTTAGCTCTGCATTAGCTTGTGGGTGCCTTGGTGATACAGTAGCATGTTCAAAACCCACTCAGCAGAAAACTGTTTAATTTGCATACAAATTGAGACATTAACTGAGATTACTAAATCATATTCGCCATAGTGTGCAAACTGCACTTTGCAACTCTTGATTGCGGCTTCTGCACACATGTCTGGGAGCAGTTCAATTTCCCAGAAGTCTGAATTTTGATCTGCTATAAAAATAACTCTTTTCCAGAAAAGTTAAATAAGTCCACGTTGACTATTGCCAAAGCTGCACTAATTGTCATCTGATATCATTGTTTCCTTCTCCTGTTGATGTGCATATTCATTGCAGGTGGAACAATTGCTCACAAAATCCTTGATATCACCTTGTACAAGTAGACCAGTAAATGGTATCATGCTTAACTATTGATGTGTTTTGATGTGTTAGCATCTCTAATCATAGTGATTTGTGTATAATAATACTGCACCCCTTATCCAGAAAAAAATAAAAGATCATGGAGTGATAGCTCCACTAGCCCAGGATAAATAAAAACAAGAAGTAGAGAAAAAAACAGGCTACAATGTCCAAAGTGTAGATGGTTAAACTTTGATAGTGACCCTGCCTCGAGGATCTGTAAAACATAAATATAAATGAAATTATAAAATAGAAAAAAGACAAAAATTATATTCACATAAGTATCATATGGAGTAGAGGAGTAGCCTAGTGGTAGAGCAACTGCCTAAAACCCAGAAGATCAAGGGTTTGATTCCCACTGGCACTCCTTGTGACCTTGGGCAAGTCACTTTACCCTCCATTGCCTTGGAAGAAAAGGCTGACAATCTACTTCCAGTGATACATTGCCAAGAAAATCCAGAGGTAGCTGGGTCACTATGAGTCAACACTGACTTGATGGCACTAAAAAAAAAAGTATCATATATATATATAATGTAAAAATAGCCAACAAAGAAACTAAAAATGAATACTTACATTTGTACATTCAAATTTCAATTGTAGTTTCTTCCAACAAGTCTAAATTTATCAACTATAGCAAGGGTCACTGTTCCCTCTAAGCTGTGCGCGTGTGCACGCGCACACACCTCACTGAGCAAGCGCACATACTTTACAACAGAGCGCACAAAAATTATGGTTCTGATTCTGATAGAAAACAACACAGACGTCATAAAATTTAAAAGCTGTTGTGTATTTATGGTTTTCACAAGTTCTACAATATTTTCTAGTGCAATCAATGTGGTGTACATATTATATTCTGACGTGTAGTCAAATTTTAAATTATATAACTCCGAGTGTCGTTATGTGGCGCACAAAAATTTAACCTTCCTTCAAAAGCTGCACTGCTGATATTTTATGCGCACACAGCCTACAGAAAATTAGAGGGAACATTGGCAGGGGTCTATATACACTAAAAATAAAACCATAAAACATAACAATAGAGCATAACATTGACATACACCCATAAAATATATTAAATATTGCAAAACAATAAAATAAATACTATTGGATAAATCATACCCATACACTGAAAAATGAATAGATACAATTAAACATACAGGATTCTCTCATAACCTCTTCCAACAAGAGACAGTGTATCAGTACAGCAGTGGTCTGTATAAAAAAAAATAAAAACATAGACATAGAAGTGAAACATCATTAACAACACATATTAGCTGTCTCACACCAATGAACCAAAAATGTTGGACAACAGCTCACAATACACAAACCATATATAGTTATAGTTCTTTAATAAATCTAAAGTCCCTCAATTGCCTCTTTAACCTAGAGTGGAAGACATTACCTCATGGAGTCAGACAGAATTGAGTGAGTTCATCAAGGACACAAACCATACATATAAAAAAAAAGGAAAAGAGGAAGCATTGATAGAAAAAAGAAGAAAGGTAAAAGTATGTGCTTTTAAAAGAGCCCTGAAGGATCATAGAAATGGATGCTGCATTAAAAGTAAAGATAAAGGGGTCTGTTTACTAAAGGCCGGTGTTGTGCGGTGCGCGGTACCGAGCGGGTGCCGTATAAGGAGTGGGCGTTCCGTCGTGAAGAACAGAAGCTGTGATTGACAGATGCGCTAAGGTGCGCGGCGCCCGTGTGGTTAGTGCCCTGTGACATTACGGCGTTTGATCTGTGCACATAGATCACACTGCTCACGGTTTTTGGGCTTCCACTATTGTGCTGCACATTGCTGACGGAAACGGTTTCTTTTCCCTGCACAGCACCTCTAACGCGAGTGTTTCACTGGCGGTAAATTTCTTTGCAGATTCGGGCACGCTCCTGTGCGGCGAGTCTCTCCCCTCCCACATTCCGCCCACTGACCCCGTCTCTCCGCCCCTAGGGGGCCTTCCTCCGCCCTCATTTCGCCTTGGCACGCCTCTTTCGCACATTACCGCCCCGCAAATGTGCGCGTTGTCGGCGCACACTTGCGGGACCCGTTAATGTGCCGCGCACTCGTACGGGGCGCTTAAGAGCACTTAAATACATCTTTTAGAGCGCTCATGTGCGCCCCGTACATGTGCGCCGTTTAGTAAACAGACCCCAAAGTTCCAAAATCAGTCAAATGCTTAAAAGGGACATCAGAAGTATTCATGTGTGGAGAGAAATAACCTGAAAAAAATAGACAACAGTCACTATAATCAAAATCAGCACAAAAAATGTGTTTCCCTAATAACAAACAAAAGATAGGACATACTATAACAAAACTATTAAAAAAGGAAAAAAATAATCTAAAATACTGGGAGGCATAATAAATAATATACTCGGATAGACATATCTTTAGCATCATAATCTGCCCTTGATGCATAGTTAACATTACATCTCCATAATAACAAAAGACAGGATTTCTCTTTAAAATAACTCATTTCAGACTTTGTATGTGCCATAAAACATTTTACTTGTTAGGATAAAAACAACAGGATTTTTAAAAGAAAAGCAGGAAAAACGTATATTCCCATCGATACTGCTAATGATGTTCTATTGACCCCTGAGGTAGGCATTTAGCTGAAAGTTTAGCCATCTACATTTTGGATGTTGTGGCCTGTTTTTTTCTCTGCTTCTTGTTTTTATTTGTCTCTTTATACAGAATGCCATTTTGTATGCTGATTTCATCTCTAAATAACAAGTCAAGACAACAGACTTCAGTACTTGCAAGGTATTATCTCTTGTGGTGTACTGTAGGATCTGTTGCAGCCTCCGGTCTGTGATATTCACATAATCTGCCTCCAACAAACCTTGAGGTGTTCAGTACCAGCACAGAATTTCTGATAGTCATCTGCAGTGGCTCTGCAAATTATGTCAATTAACAAGACAAGAACTCCATCTTAGTTAGACAGGACAGAGAAAAAGGTTAATAGAGCAAAGAGAGAAGAGAAAGACATACTTGTATAACAGGAAAGTTTTTAGTACCCACCAGAGCTGACTGACCTGTCTAGGCCCCAAACTCCTGTTGGAATAGATGAGTTTTTAGTTCAGATTTGAATTTGAGATATGAGGATTCTAAACAGTGTTGAAGTGGGAAAGAGCTCCAAAGAATGGGAACACAAAAGAAAAAAGCTGAATGATGAGTAGTAGATTCAAGTCTGGCTTTAGAGGGTGTGGGAAATGTGAAATTTGTTATGTAATGACCATAAAGCACAGGTTGGAGTGTGGAAAGTGAATAAAGAATGAAAATATGCTGGAAGACCAAAGCAGAGAGCTTTGTGTGCAAGTGTCAGAAGTTTGAATTGTATGTGATAGTGAATAGGGCAACCAGTGGTGCCTGACTTATAAATGAAATCGAGATTGTAATATTACAGTGTTAGCAACATATACTGAAGTTGCTTAGGTGCACATAATAGGGGCTTTATGAAGATTGCTTTAAGTGATTTATTGTCAATTTCTGCTGTAATTATGTCTTGGGCATAGATGTAATGATGATAGTGCTGGCAGACAAACATAATGCTGAACTATTCCTTTTTAATTTGTGCATAATTTTGCTCAGCTGGAGTAAGCATCCTGGATTCAAAAGACACTGGATGACCCTTTTGCATTAAGCTGCAACCAAGTCAATTTTTGATAGTCACTCTGTATCGTAATGGGCTTAGTGATATCATAATAGCAGTGGCAGTTTTTCCAAATGGGTTATTTTTACATATACTATGACAGTCATGGATCTTACTTTTAAGCCAGAGTAGGTCTCAGGATCTCAAATTTACTGCTAATGCTCAGTGTAGTACTTGCATCATGTGAATATAGGAGCATCTGTGAACAGGCGCTTTGTTTCCTGTACTGCCTGTTTATGCTTTGGAAGCCAGTGCTAAACTGAATCCTTATCCAGAAGTCTTCTCAAGGGCTCAGATATACATGGCATGAATTTTACTAGGTAAGTTACAATCCCAGTGAAGCATTGAACAGATTTTATATCTGCAGACAGTGGCATATTCTTTATGGCTTTAATCTTATCTGGGTCTATTTCAAAGCCTGTGAAGGAAGAATATGTCCATGGAGTTAGACCTCTTTCATCTTAAATTGTAATTTCTTCACATTAAGCCATAGGTTCACCTACCTGCAATGTGATCCATTAGGGCTAAATGCTTGTTGTCCTCATCAGAGTCACCACAGCAGATGGTCATCTGCTATTGATTCAATGCCACTGAACCTAGCCAAAAGTTCATGCTACTTCCACAGATACACCTCTGATGCTAGAGAGACTCCAAATGAGCTATCTTTTCCTGACTCTAGGAACCCAGAATATGGTCTTGAGACTGCTTTTATCTAACGTACATTGCAGGAATGCATTACATACATCAGCAAGTATAAACAAGTGAGCTTTGAGCCGTTTGTATAAGACATCTTCAAGTGTTGACATGATATATATATATAGTGCATCTCTTCAGCACATTTAAAGTTTACAATTATGAGCAGACCCTTTACTCTGATAGTACGCTCTTATTATTTTAAACTTTTTATTTTGTTTCACTAAGTTATTTCAAATACTGTAAACCTGTATTTTGAAAAAGCTGCAAAAATATAGTAATCGCTTTGCCTTTTAATTGTGAATTGTTTTGTGTTTGAATCCCTCTAATCCTAGTGACTAAGAATAACAGTGGCTAAGTCAGTGTGCCAGTTAGAGGAAAGGCGGAACACTCTTAACAGAGAATGCAAAGCATGATTAGTTCACAGAGAATTTGGTTCATCTTTTCAAGCATATGGGGGCTAATTTTATAACAAGATGCCTATGTGAAATTTGGGAAGCCAGCTTTGACATTGGCACCTATGTGCCTTTATATAATAGACCAGCCCTACTAGCATGCAAATTATCATGCACAAATTTACACGTACTCTGAAGATGGTGTAAATGTGTGCATCTACTCTATGCATATACCCATGTATTTTATAAAATATACACATGCATTGTAACTTCACTTCTGCTTTGCTCAAGTATTCCTCTGGGAAATGCCTATACACATATCACATAAAAATAGATACATGTATAATCTTTCTGTGTACCTGCTTTATGGACACACATTTTTATGAAAGCCCTTTATGTCTAACAAGTTTAAATATGGAAAAAGCTTTATAAAATTACTACCTATACATATACTCATGTATTATATAAAATATGAGTGCATGGTGCAAGTTCAGCCCAGCTCTCCCTGCAAATGCCCACATGCTGATCACATGAAAGTAGGCACACTCTGTATAACTCTTTTAATACAGGTATAGCACCGCACAATTTTGTGGAAGCCTTTTTTTGCATGGAGCATGTTTTACATGTGAAAAAATGGTGTTAGAAAGTTAACCCCCATACTGTATATATGAAAGTTTTGCATGGATACAAACTAGTTACTGTGCTGCTCTACCACGTTTGCACGCTAACATGGTTAAAGGGGAGTTGGATTTAACTCAAGTCTTTCTTAGAAGTTCAAGATGAGTTACAGTCAGATACAGTAGGCATTTTCCTGTTCCTGGTAGGCTTACAATCTAAGTTTGTAGCTGACACAATAGAGGGTTAAGTGACTTGCCCAAGATCACAACGATTAGCAATGGGATTGACACCTGGCTTCCCTGGTTCGCAGTGCCATTAGGTTACTCCTCCACTCCACAGTAAAGCACATTATTTTACTGCAGGTTCTAGTTTATGCAAGGGGCCCTAGTTACTGGACCAATAAGATGCATTAACAGTATTAGTGTGTGCTAACTCAATAGTGCATGTTTGTAACTCCAGCTGTAAATCGTAGGGACATGTTTACTAAAGTGCTCTACCAGGGTAACGTGGGGTTAGTGCATGGTTTTGTGCCATGCTAAAAAGTAGCAGGGAACCCTTGTGCTAAAAGCTCTGCACGACCCTGACAGTATATGTTAAGGTGGGGAATGGACAGGCCTTCTTGGAGCAGCATGGCTAGCGCAGGTAATAGTCACCCATGCTAACTGCGCTTCACACAGAGAGTGCAGGTGCAACTAACATACCTCAATGGGAGGTTTTAGTTGCATCCTCGGCCCTTTTGAACATTGGTATTTGGTTTCTCTGTGCTAATTGCAGGGGGAAGGATGTGCATATCCCCTTGCAGTTATCCAGAAGCCTCACCTTGAAAACACTGCCCTCATGGGCATTACTGGTGTAGGGCTTAGTAAACATGCCATACTGAGGGGCTTTTTTTTCATCAGTTTCACTTCAGGGAGGACACTTTTCATAGGCTCTTCAGTACATAAAATAGGGTTCTAAGTGCAGAGATGAAGCTTTTTGAAATTTGTCCAACATATGCGCACATACAGATACATTTACATTTCAAAGGCATTACAGGGCATGGGGTAGGGTCAAGGAGTGCACTTACTGTGAATTTCCAAAAGTATATCTGTATGTTTTTATACACAACGTACCTGCTCAAATAGCAGGTACAAATCAGTGCACATACGTTTCCCAGATCAGTTTTCTAATGGAAAGGTTTCCCTTCGATAACTGGCGTAAAGTCTGTGAAGAAAGAAGCGGGATCTGCATTTGTTTGTGCATATTTGGTTCATTAAGATGCCTTAACAAATGTAAGGATCCTTTTACTAAAGACTGTTAAACTGTTTTAGAGGGGATAAATTCCCACAGTGAGAGTTGACATTTGGGAATGATGCCTATGCAGGTGCACCTTACTTCTCCCGTAGAGGTATCATTAGGTGTACCTGCACTAATTGCCACATTGACAGCACAGGGGTACATATCAAGTGCTGTCAACGTGGCAATTAGTGTAGATGCACCTAACAAGATCTCAATGGTAGCGTTAGGTGCACCTACCTTAATTGGGTAAAGCATTATGCTGGTGACGCCCCTGACAGTTACTATGCAGGCTTTGCACCCAATTCCTATTAGTTTTCACGCCAAATGTGTATTAAGTGCAACACCACAATGGGCTTAGTAAAAGGACCCCTTAGTGTGCAATAAATTGATTCAACACATGTTAATTGACTTAGCATGCCTTAATTCACGATTAGTGCACATTATATCAATTTAGCATTCACTACAAATTCATTATTAAATGAATGGGTGAAACTAACTGAACCCCCTCTGAAAACCAGGAAACATTTGTGATAGAAATGACAACTAACCCAAATTTCATTGCCTGTGCAGATCCCTAGTAAAAAGTACTTGCAGACTTTACTGTACATGTACACTTTGTTGAGAAGTTGCTTCCTAGATTAGTGGTTCCCAAACATTGCCAGCCAGATTTTCAAGATATCCCCAATGAATATGCATGAGACAAATTTGCATGCAATGGAAGCAATGCATACACATCTATCTGTATATTCATTATGGATAGAGTGAAAACTCGATTAACTGTGGTTCCCCAGGAAAGGTTTCAGTATGTATTACTGTTCTAGATGATTCACACACAAATTAGGCTATATGTACTAAATGGCTTTTACCATTTTAAGGGTGATTTTATAATTTTTTTTTATGCATATATGCTAAAATACTGCTTATAGAATCACCACATATGTACAAGTACAAGATGCACGCACTTGGATGTGACCCTGGTGTGTATTTGGGCTGAGTTTGTGCAGAGCAATTGCAGAGTCATGAGTTACAGGCATACTCAGTGGGGTAAACTAAAATGAAGACCCCCAAGCAAAATTTTGCTGAGGGCCCCCCATTGTCACGGTGGTGGCAGCAGTGGTGTTGTGCGACTACCCTTGTGTGGACCCCGATCTCTCCATGTGGTGGAAAAATTACCTCATTGTGTTTGCTGCACTGCTGTGCTCTGTAAGTTCTCCAAGGGCCTGGTGGCTGTTCCCCGCCAGGCTGAAGTCTCACAGTGTGGCTGTTATTTCAAGGCTTCGGCCCAGTGAGGAACAGCTGCTGGGCCCACAGGAACTTACAAGAGTGGAGCAGCATGGCAAATAAAATAAAGTAAGTTTGCCACACTACTGCTCCCGCTACTGTGTGAGCCCCCTTTCTGCCTGCCCCCCTCCCCACGGGTCTGCTTGGGCAGAATTTATGCCACCCTGCATACTTGGTCACGTGCATTGTGCTCGTGTGCATTTATAGCTGTTCTCAAGCTGACGTAAATGTATACGAGTTCATGATTGCCATGATTTCTGCAGGATTTGTACTAGTATTTTATAAAGACACATAGGCATCTATGTGTCTTCATAAAATCTGCCAAATTTGGTACCTACATGTCCTTCACCCATAATAGGTGACCTGCTATAAAATTACCTTCCAGGTGCCTATGGGGAAAAATCTTACTATGCCTGGCTCAAAGTCTAGCTTTGACTGAAGGATATCATGATACTGAGATATAAACTTTCTGAAATGGTTTACCAGTTTCAAAATTCAGATGTGTTTGGATTTTGTAAGTTAGGCACGTACAGACACACCCCAGAATCCATTTAGGTTTAGCCTTTTCTAAGTACGTAGAAACGTATTGGATAGAGGATGATAACCTTTAGCTAATGCTTTCTCCCCATGGACAATATTATCTATTCTAATTGATTATACAGGTTTGAAGGAAGTCTCCAAGGATGAATCTTTTTCAACTTTGACCTAGCAAATAGTACAGCACTGTAATTATTTTTCTCAATGTAGGAAAACTATTTTACATTTTAAAATATTCTGAGAAGAATTGTGAACAGGAAATGGTATGGAATATCTTTTTAGAATAAGTAAGGATATTCAGAAAGATCTTTAAATAATTCACTGTACATACAGAATAATAATTTATTTTTGAGTTAGCACATAGTTACACTTACCTGTATTCTGAGATTCTCTGCAAGAGGCTTGACGATATTTACTGTCATATTCAGGTACTGGTGGAAATACACACATCCAGAGTTTATAAATACAGCCATATAGCTGCCTTGGATCTCAGGACCTTTGTGTAACTGGTGTTTATGCAGCCCGTGAGCTCTGTCCCTGTTCTTTGTTGTGCAATACATTATTTCCAGCATCTCTGGGCCTCATTATTGCCATGATAACATTGAACATATATAGAAAAGATACATTTCAACTACTCACATCACCATGGGTTATATGGATACGAGGGCAGAAATGATTGCCACATTTCAAAATAATGTTTTTTTTTTCCTGCAGAAACCCAGTCAATTAAGTCAGCAGAATAGCACTTGCATAATGTGTTACAGATTCAGATTCTCATAGATAAAAAAGGATATGGAAAATAAAAAAGTGTATAAGTTTATATATTTTACTTATTTATTTCTTAAGAACCCTATGAAAACATTTTAAACAAAATATTCATTTCTAACATGTAGATGTCACAACAGAAGGTAGCCTTTGAAATGCAAGAATTTTCTCCAAGGACACAAGGGGGAAATTTTATTACAGCTTTGTCCCATGTACATGCCAGTATGTGTGCATTAAATGCCTCTTAATAAATTGCCCCTTCTAAAGGATATGTGAGGACAAGAATGATTGCACTTTTAAGCGACGGAGATGTAGGCATGCTTGGGGTGAATTTTTGGTGGAGCGCAATCACAGTAGTGATGTACTGTCCCCTTGTATGAAATACACATGCACATTTATACTTGCTACTGAGTGGGAATAAATGCGGGTGGGTTCCTTTTACCAGTAGATTCTACAGGCTATGTGTTGGTATTTTAAAAAGGCACCTAGGCATCTATGCGCCTTTGTAAAATAGGCCCAAAATAGGGGACTACTTGGCCTCCAAACCTAGGCGATCTGTATGCAATTACCGTCATCATGGGTAATTTTTAGATGCCTTTTCTATGTGTAAGGTTTTTTTATATATATCAGGGAAAGGGCTCTTATAAACTTGCACAGGGGGACACACCTATTTTTATGAGACCTGTGAATAGGCAATCTTGGGGGTGTAGAATGGGCAGAATGGGGGCAGAGATGGCATGTACCTGCATGTTGTATAAACCACAGGAGTATGCATAAGATACATGAACAAATTTGCACCATCTTTGGAGAAGATGTAAACCTGTGCATGAGGATTTATGTACAAATTTACACTTGGTTCTGGTTGCCTAGATTTTACAGGCACAGAGGCACCTATGTTGGGTGTATAAAATAGGCTTAAAATAAGTGCCTCTTTGAACTTTTCAGATAGCTCTCCTGTTATCCTGTTTTCCCACCAAAATGGGAAAAAACCCTTTAGTACATCTTAGTTATATTTTTTTTGTTTGACGTGCAACCTTCTCCTGAAACATATCAAATGATTTTCAAAGTAAAAATAAAATAACATGAATAAAGAATACCTAGACAAAAATGGCAGAAAACAACCAAGACAACCTCCATGGACAAGTTACAAGTATATAGGTGGGAATTTACAGGATAAAGACACATAAATTACACCTGGATGCACAAAAAGCTAACAACAAGAATATGCATTTACTCAATAAGGCACCAACAAGAATGAAAGAAAGCTTGATTGTACCAGGTTGGATACACAGTCACGCCCTGTGTATAATATTGCTATAGTCCCTAAGAAAGAGTTAATATCATTTGTAGCTCCTATTTAATACTATCCTTGAAAGGTCTGTAGAAGAAATTGGGTTAAAGGTTTAGATAACATAAACATTATGAAGAGCTACTTAACCCTCTCCGCACCAGCAACCTTACTGGGTTCTTGGAGCTACAGACTGCTACATTCAAAAACAATGGGAAGGTTATCAAAAGACATCAATAAATACAACACAGTTCTATAGAAAATACACCAAAGCTTTCGTGGAGAGAAACTGAGAGAAGCACGTTCTCCCTGTTTACTCTAACTTACTAGCCATGGTTCAATTTATTTATTTATTTATTTAATTTTTTTTCAAGTTTAAATTCTTTTATTAAGAAAATCTCAGGCATTACAAATAATTATCCAACAATATCAAAACAAGATCGAATATATTATCATTCCCAAAAACTAGCCCACAAAATATGGAGCATGTCCACATACAAACACAGAAGAACCATCCTGAACAAGAGTGGAGATATTGGGGGGGCGGAGCCCGATGTCCAGCGGGATGGTCGCATAACGCTGAGGCTCCCGAGAGGCCTACTCAGAATCCTGAATTAACACCGGACAAACTTGAATTTCTGCTCTGATCTTGCCGGGGCACATTGGTGAGATGGCGGGGACCAAACCTACGCGCCTGGAATTTGGATCTCCAGCGGCTTCTCACGGCAAACGCTCCAAAACTGAACCCCCGTCCCCGCAGAAGGAGCTGGCCTTGCGCGAGGGCCCCGAAATGCAGCAGGAAATCCTCGCAGAGATCAGAGGGGTTAAGGACCTCGTGCAGTCAAACGGTGAAGCACTCCGAGCGATGCGGGAAGATCTTGGTGTACTGCAAGGCAGGCTAGAGGGGCTCTCTTCGCGTCAGGACAAAATGGAGAGCATATTAGACTCCCATGTGGTCCGGCTGTCCAAGCTCGACAAAGTTGAACGTCAGGTGCGGGCCTTGCAGAAAGAAGTGGAAGATGGCAATAATAGAGCGTGCCGCAACAACCTACGACTCGTGGGCATACCGGAGGGAGCGGAATCGGGAGACATGAAGGAGTTTTTATATAAAATCCTCCCTTCCCTGCTCCAAATCACCTTTACCAAAGAATTGGAGATCGATCGCGCTCATCGTGTACCCACAAACATAACGCTCAACAGGAAGACCCCGCGGCCTATCATCTTTCGACTTTTGAGATATCAACATGTGGAGCAAATTCTCAATGCCTCTCGGGCAAAGGGCCATATAGAGTTTGAGAGCCACAAGATCTCCTTCTATCCTGACTTGGCTAAACCCACGGTCGACCGCCGAAAGCGCTTTCTGGAATTCCGGCCGAGGCTTCAACAACTACAAGCACGCTATGGCCTGATGTACCCGGCCAAGCTCCGAGTCACGCTTCACAATCAGACAAGAACATTTGAGGACCCTGATCTACTAGCGGAGTTTTTGGATGCTAAAGAAGCCGACTTGATGCGCTGACTTCCAGAGTATTCCTGCCAGTGTTCTCATATCCGCTGTACCTGCCATATTGGTTTGCCGCGGCTCAGCAAAGAGTCTGTCGAGGGCGGTTTGTTGCCTTATTTTTGATGATATCTGTGACCCGACTCCATCTACCCATAGTAGCCTCGATGAGTATCAGAGACAGTGTTAATTATGGACTCTGGTGTTTCTTCTTTTTTATGTCTCTATCTTCCTCTCTAGGGCCTCCTCCCGCAGACATATGGTCGCCATATTCATTGGGGGTTTTGCTTCTTCTCTAAGTTACTTTGGTACATACTTTTCACTATGGGGTGTATTAGCCAGCATACTCGGTGATTATGTCATTGTTGTACAGATTCTGATTATGTTGTATGTTTTCAAGCGCCCTTACCTAAAATGTCTACTACCGATTGATGGCACCATGTAAGATTTTATCATTGAACGTAAAAGGAATCAATAATCCGATAAAACGGAAGAAAATCCTAAGCTATCTAAGTCATGAAGCTGCGGACCTGATTTTCCTCCAAGAAACGCATTTAAATTCGAAGGAAACTCTTAAACTCAATATTAAACCTTACATGGTGGCCGCCTATTCCCCAGCCGTTTCTAAGAAATGTGGGGTTGCCATACTGGTTAGGAAATCTCTGCATGCTACTATTATTGCGACTAGCTCAGATACAGCAGGTAGATGGTCCAGAGTTCACCTCAAGATAGGTAACCTTGAAGTTACATGTATATGCCTTTATGCTCCTAATGTGGATGACCCTGCCTTTTTTGCTACCATTGCTCAGGTTGCGCAGGCCTCTGCTAATACCTCATTGATAATAGGGGGGGATTTCAATTTAGTTCTTGATCCCCTGATTGACAAACAGCCGCCTAGGACAAGTGGTCCCCCCAAGAGTCACACCACGCTTACCTCTGTGATCAAAGAGCTTGCTTTAGTCGATCTATGGAGGTTACTACACCCCAATGAGCTTGACTTTACCTTCTTCTCTTCCCCTCACAAATCCCAGTCTCGCATAGATTTCTTTCTAATATCAAAACTGTTAGTTCCTCAGGTGGACACTGCAAAGATTCACTCCCAACATATTTCAGATCATGCTGCTATTTCTTTTCAATTACACACTACTGCACCCCAAGGGAATTCGGGGGCCTGGTTCTTTGATAGAGCCCTATTAACTCAGCCAGAGTTCCAGTTAGAAATTCGAGCAGCCATACAGGATTACTTCCATTTTAATTTACCCCAGGATACTGCAAATTGGGCTTGGTGGGAGGGTTTCAAAGCGGCCATTCGTGCAACGATCACTAGTTATCAAATTTGCCTGCGGAAACAATGCAAACAGCAGCTACTTATACTAGACCAACAAATCAAAGCAGGCGAACGAGTTCTAACTTCACGTACTGATCCATGCGTCTTAGTTCGCTTACAGCGTCTCCGTTTTCAATATAATGCAATCCTCTCAACTGCAGCTTCTAAGAGTATTGAGCTTCAACGAGGGACATACTACCGTGAAAGCAACCGAGCCGGTCGACTTTTAGCCAACGCCTTGAAAGGTCAAAAAGAAGCCAACCGCGTAGCGGCCCTTCGAGCCCCACAGGGAGGGGGCATACTGACCACGGACTCCGATATTGTAGAACTCTTTCGGGATTTCTATACCCGTCTATATCAATCTGAATGTGAGTTCTCATCAGAGACCTTCGAGCGATTGTTTTCCGGTATTCAGCGGCCGACCCTTTCTGAAGCTGATAGGGATGCGCTGGATGAACCCTTCTCTACTTCAGAGATCCAATCTGCCCTAAAACGAACAGCCTCGGGTCGAGCCGCCGGGCCTGATGGTCTCCCGACCGAATTCTACAGAACGTTCAGTGCAGATCTAGTTCCCTACTTAAAACTCTATTTTACTGCCCTTGCGGTAGATACATCCTCTTTGGGATCCTTTTCTGCAGCTAATGTGGTAGTATTTGAGAAAGAAGGCAGAGACCCGCTGCTAACCGCCAACTACCGTCCAATCTCCCTACTTAATGCCGATTATAAGATCTTCGCAACGATCTTGGCCACCCGGCTATCTGACAGGATGGCCACCTTAGTCCATCCCGACCAATGCGGTTTTATACCCGGCCGATCCACCGCTGACAATGCTCGGACCCTGTGCCATGTGCTATCCAGTGCTGCCAATTTAGACCACCCATGGGTGGGTCTTTCCCTAGATGCTGAAAAAGCCTTTGATCGCCTAGAATGGCCCTTCTTATTTGCAGTTCTCCGATGGTATGGCTTTGGGGAGGGCTTCCTCCGATACCTCCAAGTCATGTATACTCAACCCGTTGCCAGTATTTGTGTAAATGCCATTAAGTCTCAGCCTTTTAATCTCCAAAGAGGCACGCGTCAAGGTTGCCCCCTATCACCAATGCTCTTTGATCTAGCTCTTGAACCCCTCGCCCTTCTTATTAGACAGTCCACACGTATTCGAGGTGTCCCCTTCAGTCACAGAGAGATTAAACTCTCTGCATATGCAGATGACCTTATGCTCTTCGTATCCCTTGATTCGGTTCCAGCTGTCTTGGATCTGATTGATGGATACTCGCAATTATCGGGCTATAAAATAAACTGGACCAAATCTGTAGCATTCCCACTGAACCGCTGGGTACATGAGGCTGACATGCAGGCCTTTCCTTTCCTTTGGCAATCCCGCATAGTGAAATATCTTGGGGTCCATTACTGTTCTCCTTTAGAAGACACTATTAGTTTTAATGCCAAAGAGGTAGTCTCCAAAGTCCGTGAGCTCACCAATCGTTGGTCTCCCTTATCCCTTACATGGTGGGGCCGCCTAGAAACTGTGAAAATGATGATAGTCCCCAAAGTAAACTATATTTTAGAAATGCTGCCATGCTTACTCCCGCGACACACCTACAAAGATGTTGAGGGCCTTCTCGTCCGCTATCTCTGGCAGGGCAAACCACCAAGGATAGCTAAACAAAAACTACAGTCTGTGAAGGAACTAGGGGGCACCCGCTTTCCTGATTTTCTCAGATATCATCAAGCCTTCCTACTTAAACAAGGTGCCCGATGGCTAGATGCCTCAACAGACAGCAGACCAGTTTGGCTTGACATAGAAGAGGAGCTTAGTAGCCCAATTCCGTTGATCCATCTCCCCGGTATGTCCCATCAAGTAGACACCCGCCATCCCCCAATGATTGTCGATACTCTTGCGGCCTTTAACACTCTCATTCTATCACTGGGCCCAAACGTATGTCCTCAGGACGGACTCCCGCTGTGGAATAACCCCAGAATTCAAGTCCTAAATAGAACGATAGCATGGAAACCCTGGTACTCTAGGGGGATCTGGACACCCCAACAGCTCTTCTCTGCAGCTCGTTGGAAAACCTTTTCTGATTTACAAAAGGAATTTGCGTTACCAGCGAAACATTACTTTCAATTGATGCAGCTTCAACACTGCCTCAAAAGTGCTCAAATCCTGCCGCCCTCTGTCCCTACTGAGGACGGGCTATTAGAACTAATTCACTCTATTAGTAGTACACATGGGGTAGCCTCTAACTTTTATAAACTATTATGTCAGGGTACAGATACTGCTACTGGTAGAGCTCAACAAGCCTGGGAGCGCGAACTGCAAACCACCTTAACCCCTGTGCAATGGAGCGTTTTCTGGAGCAAAGTAGTGCGGGTTTCCCGATCTGCCTCAGTTACCCAAACTCTCTTCTTTTTTGCACATAGATGCTTTTATACTCCAGAAAAAATAGCCAAATGGAACACAACTGCTAGGGACCAGTGTTGGTCTTGCCATACTGCTGTGGGAACCCTCGCTCATGTTATTTATGAATGTCCTCAACTACAGGTTTACTGGGGGCGGGTCTGGGGTCGTATTCAATTTATCTTACACCTTCACGAGCCTCTTTCTTGGAAGATTGTGGGACTCCGCTCAGTGGCGGAGGTCCCCTCTCTTCCTAAGAAGGGTCGCTTTCTCCTTGATTTCATGCTGGGTATAGCCATATGTTTAATCACGAGGAATTGGAAGGATAGCTCTCGACTTACTGTCAATGAATGGTGGAACCTCGTTTGCTTATATAGTAAATATGAGCAGATATCTCGGAGAGCTATTCCCCATACCCAAACTCATTCTCGCTTGTCTAAATGGCAGATGCTCAATGATTATGTACAATCTGCTCATTGCTCCGACATGTCTGTTTAATGTACACTCATCATGTTTCTGATCACCGTTAGGTTTTGTATTACAATAATGTCTGTACACGCCCGTTTCGGGAATGATTAGTTTCCTAGAGAAGAAGCAGGGGGGAGGGGGGTGGCAGGGGTTTACTTTGGTGTATGTATCACACTCTATGTATGTATCTGTCTTTTAGCTGTATGTCTTCCTTTCCTTTGTTGTTATAAAACGAAAATAAAGAATTAAAAAAAAAGAGTGGAGATATTAATCATATAACCCCTTTTACTTAGCAAGAACCTAGAAATTAAAATAACAAAACTATACCGTCATCCTGACTTATGCATAAAAATCTCTAATTGTAGGGAATCAAAAAAGATAAATGAATTACCCTGAAAAGACACAAGACATTTACAGGGGTACTTAAGTAAAAAGGAAGCTCCCATTGCAAGCACTCGAGGGCGCAATGCAAGGAAAGCTTTCCTCTTCAATTGAGTGGTTCGACAGACATCCGGAAACATTTGTACCACCTGACCAAAAAATTTATCACGAGAGTGTTTAAAATAAGCCTGAAAAATCCTATCCTTATCTTTCTCCAAGGAGAAAGAAACTAATAATGTGGCACGAACGGAGATCTCCTCTACTGAAGTTTCCAAATAAGCGGACAAATCCAAACTCTGGACTGAAAGACGATCCATTTCCCCCGCCTCAACATTAACAGCCTCAGATTCGGAACCCGGACTCAATTTAATCCCAGAGGGTAAATAATAAATTTTAGACAACGGAATAGAATCTGGGTCTGAAATCTTTAGGACGTCTCTCAAATACTTAAAAAACAAAATAGTAGGGGAAAGAAAATGAGTACGGGGGAAATTTAATAAACGAAGATTTTTTTTTCGTAAAACATTCTCTAACATTTCATCACGACGATGTAAAAGCAATGAGTCCTGAACTGATGACGTCAGGGCCCCCTGCATCGACGAGATTTGATCTACTAATTTACGATCCTGAGATTCAAGAGAAGCTATTCTATCCTGATGTTCAGTTAACATAACAACAGTCTCCGAAGTGAATTTAGACAGCTGTAGCAGAGAAGATTTCAACGATAGTTCAGTTCGGGACACAATCTGCCAAATATCCAAAAGCGATACTTCTTTAGGAGGCTTAGGTTCATCAGGAATATACGTATACTCAAAACACTGAGGCATTTTAGTGCTGGGAGCAACCAAAGTTAAAAATGAATCAGGAAGTTCAACCGAAGTAGGAAGAGATCCCCCCTTAGCAACTTGAGGGGAAACCTTACCCTATATGAAAGGCTCTTCGCTGGGTGGGGTACAAACACTATGCGGAAGAGGAGTAACATCCAGAGAACCGGGACTGACAGAGAGAGAAGAATCAGACATCTCAGCGGCAGGAGGAGGTACCCCGGACTTAAAATGAGAGTCCAAGGGACCAACCACCTTAACCGCTTTACCTGTAGACATAGCAGATGGAGGAACTTTCTTCTTTCTCTTCCCCATCAAGATGTTAAAGGTCCAAGGCTCCCGGCTCCTCAAGGCTCCGAAGGGGCTCCAAAGGGGCGTACCCCTTTTGTCACGCCCCTTCGGAGCACGCACCCACGGGTACGCGCCAGCGGTGCGCGTCCCGCGGTGGGGGCTGGTTCTTATACCCCGCTCTGGTCACGTGGTTCCAGGTGCACACCGGCACAGCACAGGAGCTCCACTCACGGCTCAGGTAATTAGATGAAGGGAAAAGCACGCTCAAAGAGACTCCACAGTGGGGGCTGGTTCTTATACCCCGCTCTGGTCACGTGGTCCCAGGTGCACACCGGCACAGCACAGGAGCTCCACTCACAGCTCAGGTAATTAGATGAAGGGAAAAGCACGCTCAAAGAGACTCCGCGGTGGGGGCTGGTTCTTATACCCCGCTCTGGTCACGTGGTCCCAGGTGCACACCGGCACAGCACAGGAGCTCCACTCACGGCTCAGGTAATTAGATGAAGGGAAAAGCACGCTCAAAGAGACTCCGCGGTGGGGGCTGGTTCTTATACCCCGCTCTGGTCACGTGGTCCCAGGTGCACACCGGCACAGCACAGGAGCTCCACTCACGGCTCAGGTAATTAGATGAAGGGAAAAGCACGCTCAAAGAGACTCCGCGGTGGGGGCTGGTTCTTATACCCCGCTCTGGTCACGTGGTCCCAGGTGCACACTGGCACAGCACAGGAGCTCCACTCACGGCTCAGGTAATTAGATGAAGGGAAAAGCACGCTCCCGTTCACTTTATTTATAAGGCTTTTTTAGATGATACAGCATAATTTCACTTTATCATTATACATCATGTATTTATCATATCGTAGGTCAACTTTATTCAGTGTGGGTCAGTGTGGAGACATACATGGAGCCTAAGACATAATTGTTTACTGCTACATAGGTCATTATGAAGAGACATACAGGATTCCAAGCCACAATTGACCTAATTGACATAATTGTTTACTGCTGATAACTTGATATCTGCTAACCCTGAGCACTTTTTGATATCTACTAACCCTGAGAGTATTTTAGCTAATAACCCTGAGGCAGCTATCTGGTATCCCTGAGACTGCTATCTGGTATCCCTGAGACTGGAGTACAACCTGCCCTTTTCTTTATTTATGTAAACCTTCACTTAGTAAGCAAATATATGAAGTTTTATTTCTAAGCAAGGTTCTGAACAGAATTAACTCTTTCTCAGGTTTAATCAGTCTAATAGTGTATGGTACCCTGTACCAATATACATGCTTTCACATTAGTCTTGTTATTAGAAAGATAAGTAAAAGGCAAGTTGTTTACCTAGCTTCACAGTCTTGCTGTCTCTGGTCAGAGATATCAAACTGTCAGTGTTAGAATTAATTAGAATTAAGGCCTACATAGTCATGCCTGAGAATATATGTATGTCTTTTCATGATTGTCTATGACGTGCATGCCTATAGAAAAGTATGTTATGAATATATGTAGCACTAGACGTAGAATAGAATATGTATATTATGAATATATGTGATGTGAGACGTAGAATGATAAAGTGAAATTATGCTGTGTAATGGAATCTTTGCCTATAAATAAAGAGGTCTAAAACTTTGATTTCAGAGTAAACATAGGCAACTGCCTAGCTTGCTCTCCCAAAGCACTTTGGTCCTGTGTTTATGATACAAGTGTGTTGTGTATTATTTACAGATTTGTGTATTATCTAAAGATGAAGATCAATTAACCTTCTCCTTACCTTGTGTGTGGATTACTGTGACCCAAGAGCCCTATCTGTTATTAGGTGAGGGGGGGTGCAGAGTATCTTTCAGCTTTTGCCGTGACTCGGATCGGATCTCTGCATTCAAGGCAAGGGCAAAAGGTGCCTGAAGATTTGTGAGTATTATGAAAATTACCAGTGATGGGTAATCTGTTAAATAGACAGGCTCTGTCTCAGATGCATGAATGGCATGACAGAGCTAGGGCTTTAGTGTTTAGAAAGGGTAGCCCTTATTGTATGCTTCGATTGTATGTGTGAGAAGCATAGGTGATGTAGCCATCAATTCCGTAGCACATAGGGATTCAGTGACAAAAGGTAATGTGAATTTGCAGTTTCCATTGGAGGGAACTTTCTCTGTAGATAAGGTCCATTGCCTGAGATATGAGTTAGCGGTTAAAGGTAAACCGTGCAAATGTGCTTACATGGGGGAACGGATGATACATGATGCAAAACATTGGAATGTTTATGTTTTGAAACAAAAAGTTGTTTGTGTTCGGAAATGTACCTATTGATCAGCTGAGCAGGTGCGGGTCACTCGTGTAGCAGAGCTAAGAGAAAAAGAAAATATTTAAAAAGCAACAGAAGTTAGCAGGAGTACAATTGTGTATTTTGGATATTTGGAATGTCTCCCAGCTTAAAGAATTGAGAGCATGTTTGAATCAAGAAACAGAAAGTGTTGTATTTGTAATAAGAATCTTAGAAGTAGCAATAGGTCATAGAATTTCTGTTGCAAAAGAATTAGCATTCTCGGGAAATAAATTACCTGTGCCTGGAGTTCAGGATAGCAGTAATGATTTGAAATTCAAAGCAGTATTTATAGGTCTTTAAGCAGATTTGTTATTGTGTACTTCTCATTTGTGTGTACTTTTCAAAAATAATTAAATGTTTCTGATGAAGTGTGATCAATTATATTATGATTTAGGCTCTATTCAGGATGTTCTATTCAGCCTAATTTATGTTCTGCCACTGTGAAACTGGTTTGGAAAAAAAAAATTTAAATATAAATAAAAGGCCTCTGCCGACATTGAGCGGGGAGTTTCATGTCTCTCCGTCTCTAGTCCGCGGATCCCGACAGTAAAAATTATTCATATTCATAGTATGAATTGATTTTCTGGACTTATGACTGGAGGTTTTTGATTGCTGATTCCCTGGCCTTTCTACATGTTTTGACTTTGGGATATTGTTGTTATTTTGGGTCATCACATTTTGGAAGGTTTTTGCTTTTACTGTGAAACTGAAGCAGCTGTGGGAAATGATATTGTGACTACTTAAAGACGTGTTTGATTTGACTAAAACGTTTCCAAATTACAGGGATAACCCTGGTAGATTTGTGTCTTTATGGTCTCAGATAATTAACAGTTATAATCCTACTTGGGCAGATCTAGATAATTTGCTCAGATGTTTTTTTTTAATCCAGCTGATTTTCATAAGGTTACTCATCCAATTAGGGATGACAACTGGCACTGGCCACTGACAGACCCTGTAACAGATTTTCAAGAAAACAAAGAGATAATTTTGTTTTATGTAGAAAAAAAATATTGTTAGAATTCCTTACAGTAGTATGCAAACTTGTAAAGGACTGGTCGAGATTAACCTAAGGCAGGATAGGGGTAAAAAAAAAAGTTACAGATTTTCACACTAGGTGTATGCTAGCTTTTAAAGACTATTCTGGTAAGGCAGAAGACACACCTTCAGGATTTACTAATATTTTTGTAAATGGATTGATTCCAAGAATAAAAGAAATTTTAGAAACTTCAATAATAGATTGGCCAGCTAGAACAGCTGATGCAATTTTGGAAGGGGCTCGATACAGTGAGTTGAAGTTCCTCAAGGAACAACAGGAACAACAAACTGATTAGATGTAAAAAAAATGAAGTTGCTTAATTTGCAGATTGCTTCCATGCAAACTCCCATGGAAAGGGGGAGGGGTAGATTCAGAGCTAGAGGAGGTTATGTGAATTCTCAGCGAGGGCGTGGACAGTCCAGAGAGTTGCGTACCTGTTACACTTGTGGAGAGGCTGGACATTTGCAGCGAGACTGCCCCCGGAATAGGAATCCAGATGGCCAGAGAGCTGATTTCCCCCCTCCCCCTCCAGTACAAGCTGAATTCACTCCAGTATATCAGTGCTTCTCTAACCCAGAGGATTGTGGAGGTGATACATGGGATGCATGACTATTCCTGAATTTGACTGTAACTCCTCAGGGTGAGTTAGAAGCTAAACTGGGAGGTTCTAATTTGAAATTTGTTATTGATACTGGAGCTGCAACATCAGCACTGCGTTTACAGGATTTGCCTGCTATCTATCATGCTCAATTAGCACAAGCACCGATAGTACATTGTAAAGGCATTGAGGGAAAGATAATTCCTCATCGTAGACTTGAATATTTACCTTTGCAGATTGGAGAGATTGTATATCCAACTACTTTTCTTGTGGGAGACACTTTGCCTGTGAATCTTCTAGGTCGGGATTTTTTTTTTTTGGTGTCACATAATGCTACTCTTTCCAGCTGTACTCTCTCTCTGAAGTGCCGTCTCCTGCAGATGCCAGTACCATTCATCCTGCTCTTGGAGAACTTCTGTCTACTTTGTGGGCAGTGCAGGGATCAGATGTCGGATGCCTTTCTATCCCACCTGTGACAATCACCGTGAAACCTGGAGTTCAGCTTCCTAAACTCAAGCAGTATCCACTGCCAAGCAGCTGCCATTGATGGAATTCGTTCTGTGACTCAGAAACAAGGTGTCATTTATTCTACAATTTCATTATGTAAGACTCCAATTCTTCCTGTACTAAAGGCTGACGGTAAGACTTATAGATTTGTGCAAGACCTGCGAGCAGTAAATAATGTGATTTTGCCAATTTTTCCCTTGGTACCTAATCCACATGATATCTGGATGCAGATACCTTCAGGGACTACCTGGTTTTCTGTTGTGGATTTAAGTTCTGCTTATTTTTCAGTGAAAATTAGCAAAGACAGCCAATTTTTATTTGCCTTCTATTTTGACAATAAGCAGTATACCTGGACCACTTTGTGTCAGGGGTATATTGATAGTCCTGCATATTTTCACAGGCCTTAAGAACTGCATTATTTGATGTAAGACTCGACCATCCCTCTTTAGTTCAATATGTGGATGATTTGCTTTTATGTTCACCATGTTATGAGTTTGTCTCTATTAGCTTATATTACTATTTTAGGTTTGAAGGTTAATCTGTCTAAACTGCAATTTGTATCTCAAAATGTTACTTTCCTGGGTGTTGATTTAACACCATCTGGTCGTGCAATTACCTCTGCTAGATTGCAACCTATTCTGTCATTGCCTTTTTCCAGCGACACCAGTATTATTGTGTAGCTTCCTGAGTGTATTAATTTTCTGTAAATAATAGCTAGCGAATTTCTCAAGATCTTACTGTTCCACTTTATGCTCTTATTGGGAAAGAAGGATCTGAAGGCCTTATTGTACCCCCATTATCACAGTGGGAGGTTTGTTTTAAATGTAAAAAAATTGCACTGGGAAATGCATAATGCTGTAATATTGTATATGATTATTCTTTACCATTCAAATTGCATGTGGCTATTTCTGATTCCTCTGCTACCTGTGTGCTTTTACAAGCTTTCCCAACTGGTTGCAAGCCGGTAGGCTATTTCTTAAAGCGATTTGATGCAGTGACTTTGGGACTCCCACTATGTCTACATAGTTTAGTAGCAGTGGCTTTTTGCAATTGAAATTTACTGATTTTCTGGTTCTACAGCGCCTTTTGTTCCATTTAACCAGGACTCAGCCTTTTGTCCTCCACACGTTTTATTGACTCTGGAATTAATAATTTCTTTGCTTCATGTTTCAGTCTGTACTACATCACTATGCAACCTTTCAACACTTGTGGAGGAAGATGGGTCTCCTAATTGTTTTGAAACAATTTTCAATTGTTTCCAAACTGTACCTCTACCAGCCCCGGATTATACCTTTGTTTGTGGATAGTTCTGCTTTTAGAGATGACAAGGGCAAACTTCATGTAGGCTATGCAGTCACTACGGTTTTGTGGAATGTGTTTAAAATGCAAAGGACATTCTTCTGCTGAAAATTTTGTGTCAAATTTTGCAGACCACGAAGCACAGTGAGCTGTTCTTCAAGCATCGGTGTTCCTGACAGTGCTGTATTTAACACCATTTAATATGACTTTGTTTTCCCTTTTATTTTTCTTGCAGCAATAGCAAGATGCTTCCTTTGAAAACCCAGACTCTGACTTTGTGGGGTGCATCCTGTGATGCTCAGGGCTGCTGGAAAGAGGCTCATCTGCTTATTTGTCCTGACAATCTTTTGTTTCTACTTGCCCTGTTCCTGCATTATAAGCTTTGCTGCTGTGGCTATGAATTATGTCTTTTTGGTTCTCCGGTATCACCTGTGATAAGGAAGCTTATCATAGCTCAGGAAGGGGCTATAGAAAAGGTGAAGTGTCTCTGAACAAGCAACCTGTCAGTGCTGGTAGAAATGAGAAAACAGAATTTTGCCATAAAAGACTACCAGTCCCAGAATGCACCAGGTTTCCAACAGCCATGAGAGGAGCTGAAGTGAGAAAACGTGTGTTCAATCAAAAGGGCTATGAGGTAATCCCCAAGCACTCATTTCAAAGGGCAGGGCTTGATTCAGCACAGCTGCGCTGTGCTAGGATGGAACACTCATCTCAAAGGGCAAGGCCTGATTCAGCCCAGCTGCGCTGTGTTAGGGAGGAGCACTCATCTAAGCAGAATAAGAGTAGAGTTTATTCTACAGATGACCATCTTCATGATCACCTTGGATATCCAGAGAATTGTCCTCAGTATCCTGAGAATCAGCTTGAGTTTGATCATCAGTTTCATCTGAAGGATCATCAGAAGCAGAAGCCAAACCGGACGGACAGAGAGGGAAAGAGACCCTTTGGAAGAAGGAAGAGAAAAGCCTTTGAGAGGTCTAGAAGAGTCCAAAGCAGAACGTATACTGGGAGGTATTCCAAGGGCCAGCATACACCATTGGACTGGGGAAAGCCAGAGGAATGGTGCTGCAGAGCTAGGAATCACCAGACGCTACCTGTGAGGGAGACGGCTGCACGTGGAAGGGACCCTAAGACCCGTGCCAGAAGGTATGTGAAGAGAGATCCAGTGTCCAGGGATCTGGATTGGAAGGCTGGACATAAGAACTGGACTACATACTGGCCAGGCTATATAGAGAGGAACTCTAGCAGCAATGGAAGCTCAGGTATGAACACTGATCTATGCCCTAGCTATAACCTTGAAAGACAGCAGGGAAACAAATATTCTCCTGAAACTGCTCCATTGAGAGATTCATCTGTGCCAATCCATGATATTGAGCCTATGCTTGTTGAACAAGGGGGAATAATAGCAGATGAGGATCCTGTTTATATGGACTGCTCTCTATCCAAACTCCGTTGGTAACTTTCTGTTATAAAGTACAGCAACCATCACAAAGAAATACAAATTTGTTCTTTAATCTACTCAGAAAAGCTCCTGAAGCAGGATTTGACCCACACAGTGGAAGGCAAGCCAGCTAAGGGGTTTCAGCTGGTAACTGCTAGCAATTAAGCCTTACCTAATTGCTTGTGAGCTAGGAGAGAATCACTTCTGTATCTATGTGGGAAGTAATCAGAAGTTAACCTGAAAAGAACAGTTTGTTTCTTGCTTTGTGGCTTTTCATTTGTTGTTTTCCTGATTTTAACTTTGTTTTTCCAAGTTAACACTGAAAGCAAGTAACCTAATTTATGTGCTACCAAGCATATCTGTGTTGGGAGAAATAACCCCATAAATAAATATCTTATTGGCTTTACCCAAGAGCACAACTAAATTATTGTCAGCAGCTGTGTCTGGTGTGAATGAACTACATTGACCACAATACCTTGCAAATCATATAGAAATATGCACTTGCCAAGAGTGTGAAGATTCTCACCCAGGCAGCCGTCTGACAAATGGCGTAGTTGGCAGGATTGCTTTTGCACAAAGGGGATTTACTTGCTGAGGATTACAACTAAAGTTCAAGTTTAAAGCTGGAAAAAAGGATTTTCCCTCAACTACACTTTGGAGGAAAAGGGGTTGTTCCAGGAAGCTGTCCCAGGAGGAAAAGACCCTGTGCAGAGCTGGATTCATCACTGAGACAAGGTAAAAAGTACCTGGGCATGTCTAGTGGTGGATGGGAGTAAGCACAGGGGTAATTGAAAAAAAAAAAGTAGAAAAAAACACACCTGTTTGGAAGGTGGTGCACTGTGTTTTTTTTTCTTTGTATTTCTTGCAGGAATCAAGATGGATTCAAGGGAACTAGCTGAGTGGATGGCAGCCCAGTTTAGCAGGCAACAGGAGCTATCGCAGCAAGCACAGGACACTGCTATGAAAGCCTTAATGGACCAGCAGAAGCCAGTGATTGATCTGGTGCAAGCCATAGTTCAGCTGCAGAACCAAAGTGGAACAGATGCAAGACCAGCTGTAAATACTGGTACACCACATGTGGACAGTGTGGGACTCAATCAAGGGATTGGGGCATTTAGTTTTTGGAAGCTAACTCCAGATGATAATGTTGATGATTTTCTAGAGTCTTTTGAAAGAGTGGCACAAGCTTTAGCATGGCCAGAGACCCAGTGGGCAGTAAGGCTGGCAGCCTCATTAACTGGAGAGGTGCTTGCAGCTTACAGAGCAATGCCAGCAGCCCAGGCTTTGAATTATAAGGATGTAAAGGCTGCTATTAGAGATCGCCTGGGGTTGTCTATTTCAGAGTATAGGCGAATGTTTAGAGCTGTTACATTGAGAGTGGGTGAAACACCCATGGCTCTGAGTCAGAGAATCAGAGGTTTAGCTGTAAAATGGTTGGAGCCTGAGCAAAAGACTGTAGAAATGTTATTAGATATTATAATGCTTGAACAATTTATGTCTGGGGTGTCTAAAGATTTGCACACTTTCCTTATACAGCAAAATTGCCAAAATCTTGGAGAGGCAACCATGCTAGCAGAGAGATTCTTGGGAGCCACGCAGGCTTGCCATAGAATGGGTGGCCCTCTGAAGATTGGTGCTGAGGCAAGATGTGCTGTATCAGAAAATAAAATAATTAAAAATGTTTCTGATAATGAATGTACTGTATCAAACCAGATGACACAGTGGAATAGAGAGAAATGTTTCAAGTGTGGAAGCTGGGGACATTTAGAGAAGGGATGCCAGTCACACACTAGCTTAATGGGTCTGGATTTAAAACAGCCCAAAGAAGGATTTCTTTTGATGGTTGATGTGCAAGGAATTACCATAAATGCTTTGTTAGACTCTGGAGAAGACCAGAGTATGATGTCAGAAAGGCTTTGGAAGAGAATAGAGGCCCAAGAAGGATTTGTGCCTAGAACCCCTGAAAGCCAAGTTCACATCGGATGCATTCATGGTGCTGCAACATCACATCCCACCTATAGGCTAAAGGTTAAGTGCCTGGGGGAACAAGAGGAAGTCCTGTTAGCAGTGGTGCCTAGGCTACCCTTTGATTTGGTTCTAGGAAAGGACTGGCCAAGATTTAAGCAGGGTCTAGTGGAAGGGCTAGGAAAGAAGGAGGGAGAAGGTTTAATAATGGAAATAGCTCCCGGGCCTTTCTTTGGAAGTCCTCAGTCCCTAGCTAAAAAGATGGTTCAGCTTCCAGAAGGTCAAACTATGGGTAATAAGAGGGGCCTTGTATCCACCCGCTCGCAGGCTAAGATAGAGAGCCAGCAGAAGGAGGAGGGGGAGCAGGCAGAGTTATTGGGAGACTTACCCTCTCATGATGATTTAATAACCCCATCATCTGGTAAAGTAAGAAAGTTGAAAGCACAAAAGCGGCGTGAGAGACTTTGCAGAGCACAGGGTAGGGCTGAGATGTTAGCTGGTCAAAGTTTACCCTGGGTGCCAGCTGAGTTAGTGGCAAAGTTTCCTAACTTTCCACAAGAGCAGCGAGCTGATCAAGCTCTCACCCGAGCTTTTAAGTATGCTCAGGAGGTCAGGGAGGAGTTGCCCAGATTCAGACTAGATAATGACATATTATATAGAGAGAGTCAGGACCCCAGGAATGGGACCATACGTAAACAATTGGTGGTACCCACAACTTTCAAAGGGCTAGTACTTAGACTAGCACATGATCATCCAGTGGGAGGTCATAAAGGGATGCAAGGAACGCTGGATCAAATACTTATGCGTTTTTACTGGCCAGGTATTTTCAAAGAAACTGCCCAGTTTTGTGCTGCGTGTCCAGCGTGTCAGCGAGTTACAGCGGCTCACCCACCGGTGGTGCCATTGATTCCCATGCCAATTATTACAGACCCAATTGGTCGCATTGCCATGGATATTGTAGGCCCATTAGTCAAAACGCCCCGAGGTTTCCAATACATCCTAGTTATGGTAGATCAGGCAACAAGGTTTCCCTGGGCCATACCATTGAGGAATGTTTCTGCAAAAACAATAGCTTTAGAGCTAGTAAAATTGTTTTGTGAATTGGGATTCCCAAGAGAGGTGTTGACTGATCGAGGGTCCAATTTTGTATCCAAATATTTGGCCCAGGTCTGGGATGCCTTTGGCATTCATCACGTGAAAACCTCAGCCTACCATCCACAATCAAACGGTTTGGTGGAGAGATTCAACCAAACTCTCAAACAAATGTTGAGAAGGGGGTTAGCAGGAGAGGTAAAAGAATGGGATATGTTATTGCCTTTTGCCTTGTATGCCTGCAGGGAAAGAATTCAGGTGTCCCTAGGTGTAACCCCATATGAATTGATGTATGGCAGGGCTCCACGGGGTTTGTTAGACATTTTGAGGGAACAATGGATTGATCCTGAACCAGGAAGTCAGGAGGTGCCACTGTTTCAATGTGACTTGAGAGCACGTTTGAAAAGGACGTCACAGGTTGCTGAGAGGAACCTGCAGGACAGTCAAGTGTGCCAGAAAGGGTGGTATGATAGGAAGGCCAAAAGCCGCCAATTAAGCATTGGTGAAAAGGCTTTGGTTCAAGTAGCAGGTACAGCTCCAAAATTTGAAGTACAGTGGAAAGGGCCGTGGAAGGTTGTTAAACAAGTGAGCCCAGTATCTTATGTGGTAGAAAATGCAAGAGGGCGTAGGCAGACCTACCATATTAATGTACTTAAGTCTTGGAAGGAGAGACCTGTAAATAATAATGTCCCTGAAGCCAGTCAGGAAGTAAGTGAGCTTCAAAATGATAACACTCTCGTAGGTATTACGGACTGTAGGAAAGAAGTTTCACCAGTTAAACCAGTCCGTAATAACTTAAGCAGGGGGGTATGTGATAAGGAAGCTTATCATAGCTCAGGAAGGGGCTATAGAAAAGGTGAAGTGTCTCTGAACAAGCAACCTGTCAGTGCTGGTAGAAATGAGAAAACAGAATTTTGCCATAAAAGACTACCAGTCCCAGAATGCACCAGGTTTCCAACAGCCATGAGAGGAGCTGAAGTGAGAAAATGTGTGTTCAATCAAAAGGGCTATGAGGTAATCCCCAAGCACTCATTGCAAAGGGCAGGGCTTGATTCAGCACAGCTGCGCTGTGCTAGGATGGAACACTCATCTCAAAGGGTAAGGCCTGATTCAGCCCAGCTGCGCTGTGTTAGGGAGGAGCACTCATCTAAGCAGAATAAGAGTAGAGTTTATTCTACAGATGACCATCTTCATGATCACCTTGGATATCCAGAGAATTGTCCTCAGTATCCTGAGAATCAGCTTGAGTTTGATCATCAGTTTCATCTGAAGGATCATCAGAAGCAGAAGCCAAACCGGACGGACAGAGAGGGAAAGAGACCCTTTGGAAGAAGGAAGAGAAAAGCCTTTGAGAGGTCTAGAAGAGTCCAAAGCAGTACGTATACTGGGAGGTATTCCAAGGGCCAGCATACACCATTGGACTGGGGAAAGCCAGAGGAATGGTGCTGCAGAGCTAGGAATCACCAGACGCTACCTGTGAGGGAGACGGCTGCACGTGGAAGGGACCCTAAGACCCGTGCCCGAAGGTATGTGAAGAGAGATCCAGTGTCCAGGGATCTGGATTGGAAGGCTGGACATAAGAACTGGACTACATACTGGCCAGGCTATATAGAGAGGAACTCTAGCAGCAATGGAAGCTCAGGTATGAACACTGATCTATGCCCTAGCTATAACCTTGAAAGACAGCAGGGAAACAAATATTCTCCTGAAACTGCTCCATTGAGAGATTCATCTGTGCCAATCCATGATATTGAACCTATGCTTGTTGAACAAGGGGGAATAATAGCAGATGAGGATCCTGTTTATATGGACTGCTCTCTATCCAAACTCCGTTGGTAACTTTCTGTTATAAAGTACAGCAACCATCACAAAGAAATACAAATTTGTTCTTTAATCTACTCAGAAAAGCTCCTGAAGCAGGATTTGACCCACACAGTGGAAGGCAAGCCAGCTAAGGGGTTTCAGCTGGTAACTGCTAGCAATTAAGCCTTACCTAATTGCTTGTGAGCTAGGAGAGAATCACTTCTGTATCTATGTGGGAAGTAATCAGAAGTTAACCTGAAAAGAACAGTTTGTTTCTTGCTTTGTGGCTTTTCATTTGTTGTTTTCCTGATTTTAACTTTGTTTTTCCAAGTTAACACTGAAAGCAAGTAACCTAATTTATGTGCTACCAAGCATATCTGTGTTGGGAGAAATAACCCCATAAATAAATATCTTATTGGCTTTACCCAAGAGCACAACTAAATTATTGTCAGCAGCTGTGTCTGGTGTGAATGAACTACATTGCCCACAATACCTTGCAAATCATATAGAAATATGAACTTGCCAAGAGTGTGAAGATTCTCACCCAGGCAGCCATCTGACACACCTGAACTTCTGTTATTTTTTTCTTTGGCACAGCTTGTCTGCACTGTTTCAAGACTGGCACTGTAGGGTCAGCTTAGGGTCAGTTATTCAGATTTCTGCCTTCTGAACTCTTTTTGATTTTGCAGCCTGTTTTGCAGAGCTGCCCTGTGCCAGAGGAAGGAGGTGGTATTTGTCTGGATGGGTAGAAGCTTATCCATTACCGGTTTATTCCTGTCTGGGGTGTTCCTTTTGTTCTTTCTTGTCTGGGTCCAGCCATTGTTGCGAGTGTCTGGGAGGGTATTGAAAATTTGGTTTGGTATTAAGAGACAGCTGCATACTCCTTATCATCTGCAAAGCTCTGGCCAGGTGGAGTGGATGAATAGGACAATCAAAAGTCACTTGCGTACTATGACACAGGATTGGGCTACAGATTGGACGGAAGCCCTTCCTTTGCCCTTATGGCAGTGTATAAATCCCCCAGCCTGACATCATATGAAATAGTTACTGGACGTCCAGCTACTTCTCCACATTACTTGGCAGTTATCCCAGATCCCCAATTGTTGCGCAGCGATATTTTGACTTATTGCTCACGGTTGCACTCAGTCCTGTCTGTTTCCCTTTTATTGCAAGTGAATCCTCAACGAGATGACAGAATCATCATATCCGGAAGTGAAGTCACCTGACTGGGTCCTGATTAAGAATTTGCATCCAAAAACGCTTCTGGTTCCCAAGTTTCTAGGTCCATTTTGTGTGTTCCTGGTGGGATACTCGGCTTGTAAAGTGGAAGGACATTCTTGTTGGATACACCTTACACAGTGGAAAAAGGCTCCTTCACAGACTCCAGACGGCGGCTCCCTTCATCAGTGAATCAAGAAAATACAACGCAGAGACTTATTGAACATTACATTGATATTACAGAGAAGATAATCAGGATTTACATGCTTTTTGAATGAACTACTTATGCAAAAACCTTTTGTCCAGCATTTATACTACTGATTAGGTGGATAAAGGTGGTTTGATTTAGTATTTTACTAATATATAAGCAATGACCTCTACTTCATGACGTAATTAAGGGGTAGTTTAGCTATACTATATATCTTCATCATATTAAGAAGAGTAGTTGTATTTTATTTTGTCTTAGCACATTTATTTTTGGGGTGATTATAGTTTCAGATATTTAGAGGTCTGCTAAGAATGTTTCAGCATTTGGTCTTAGTGGTGCTGTGGCATGTTATTGTTAATGAAGCAGTGCTGCATTTAGAATCTTGGGAAAGTTATGAGGGATATCCAAATATTTTTGAGTCGCATTTACACTCAGTTACAAAATATTTTAATCTGTCACGTTGTGCGGTCTGCCTTCCAACCGTGATAGCCACTCAACATGGGTTTTTACCACAAGTTAGGCCCAAAGCCTTTGAAGAGTTTCGTGATACAGCTTTTAATCTAACTACTGTACGATGGTCTCATACAAACACAGAACCTAGAGTAGTTAGTTCTATGCCTTTAAAGTCCCCTCCAATATGTTTTATGGCTCAAGGTACAGGGAAAAAGGTAGGGGACACCCCATGGAACGTTTGTAAAATAATAATGCTACATAATTCTTCCATCTGGTTTAAGAAATCCCACGTACAGAAACCTTATATTTCCGTAGTACAATTAATGCAAGTTCAAGGGAATCAGGTGCATGATTATGACTTGTTACAGTATAATAGTTCTGGCTACCTTTTGAATGACTCAGTCCGAGACATACCTAACTGGAGTTGCCCCTTATTAAGAACATAAGAACATAAGACATGCCATACTGGGTCAGACCGAGGTCCATCAAGCTCAGTATCCTGTTTCCAACAGTGGCCAATCTAGGTCATACGTACCTAGCAATATCCCCAAAAGACACAGGTTCCACAATGCTTGTACTGGGTCAAGCATTGATATCCTGGGTCCCTTTTTAATAGTGGTTTATGGACCTTTCCTCCAGGAACTTGTCCAAACCTTTTTAAAACCCAGCTATACTAACAGCCCTTACTACATCCTCCGGTAACAGATTCCAGAGTTTGATTACACGTTGAGTGAAAAAATATTTTCTCTTATTTGTCTTAAATAGTTTACCCTGTAGCTTCATTACATGTCCCCTAGTTTTTCTATACTCTGATAGCGTAAACAATTGATCCACGTTTATCCGTTCCACTCCATTCATTAATTTATAGACCTCTATCATATCTCCCCTCAGCCGTCTCTTCTCCAGGCTAAAGAGCCCTAACCTTCTTAGCCTCTCTTCATAGGAGTAGCCTTCCATCCCCTTCACCAATTTGGTGGCTCTTCTCTGGTATTAGGATATTACCATCCCTGGGAACGTACTCTATCTGTAGGAATTAAGGAAATGAACATTACTCAGTGGGCTTTGAATAATTGTACGCAGAATCTAGTCTGTCCCCGTAACTGGACAATTTGGGAAAATGGATTAGTGGCTTTAAAGGGAGACTATTTTGTGTGTGGTAATCTTGCATATACAGAACTTCCCAGAGGTTGGTCAGGTACTTGCTATGTTGCTCAGTTAGATACCCCGTGGCAGTTTTTACCTTACCAAAATGTTACTTTATTATCAACCTTGAATAATTCCTTAAGAAGAAAAAGGGATGTTTCCCTTCAGGATGAAACCATAATAGCAGCACAACAGTTGGTAGACTCTACAAGTCCTTTAACTAAATCTCAGATAGATGCATTTACAGGTACTGTTTGGCTTTCAACCTTTGGAGCCATAGCACCCACTAGAGAATATGGTACCCAGATTATGCGATTACAGGCAGTTGTTGAACTTACAGCTCTGGATCTCACAGAGGCTATTAGTGTGCTACAAGGTGAAGTAGACAGGGTGTCCACTTATGCAGCTCAGAATTGCATGGCTTTAGACTACCTACTAGCGAAGGAAAATGGCGTATGTGGCCTAATTTCTGATTACTGTTGCAGTATGCTTGATAATGAAGGAAACGTAGTGAAAGGTTTGCTGGATAGGGTTAGAAATCGTACATTTGTATCAAGTAGTAGTTATGTAAGTTCTTTTTCTGATTTGTTTTTGATTCTGTTTCTTCTTTCTGGAGTTTATTATCTAGGCCCCTGCAAGGCCTATTAGCTTCATTATCTGGCTTATTAGGGATTATCATTTTAGGGGCATTAATTCTTTGTGTAATATCAGCTTGTTGTGAGAAATCAGTGGAGACACTGACCCCTAAAATGATGTTACAGGTTGACCCAGAAGTTAGCTACGATCCATTTTTAATACCAATGTCTGAGTTTCCTTATCTGTGAAATGATTCTTTACAGAATCAGAGGAAGGACTGAAAGAAAGCTTGATTGTACCAGGTTGGATACACAGTCAGGCCCTGTGTATAATATTGCTATAGTCCCTAAGAAAGAGTTAATATCATTTGTAGCTCCTATTTAATACTATCCCTGAAAAGTCTGTAGAAGAAATTGGGTTAAAGGTTTAGATAACATAAACAGTAGTCTTGTTATTAGAAAGATAAGTAAAAGGCAAGTTGTTTACCTAGCTTCACAGTCTCGCTGTCTCTGGTCAGAGATATAAAACTGTCAGTGTTAGAATGAATTAGAATTAAGGCCTACATAGTCATGCCTGAGAATATATGTATGTCTTTTAATGATTGTCTATGACGTGCATGCCTATAGAAAAGTATGTTATGAATATACATAACACTAGACGTAGAATAGAATATGTATATTATGAATATACACAATGTGAGACGTAGAATAATAAAGTGAAATTATGCTGTGTAATGGAATCTTTACCTATAAATAAAGAGGCCTAAAGCTTTGATTTCAGAGTAAACATAGACAACTGCCTAGCTTGCTCTCCCAATGTAGCAGCAGATAAGCATGCAATAAATAAAACCAGGAGTCGTTTCAAGGATCCAAGCCAGTTTAATGTGCACATGGCTCAAGCAATAATCAATTTCAAAATGGCTGAGCAATGGCTGTTAGTAAAACAACAACTTTTATAGGGTTCTTCTCCATTCTAGACATAGGCAAACTTTTCATTGGTCCCAGTAACCCCTCTCACCCATCTATTGGTCCTGGTACTGATATGGCTACCCAATCGGGACTCTGGTCTGGGCTCAGCACCTGGTTGCCCCCTTTCTAGTCCCAATTACAATGGTCAGTGTCTCTAACTTGTTACATCTCTCCTCCAAGGTCGCTTAGCTTGTTAAAACATATGGGAAGCAGGGCACTGTAACCTTGCTTTTTGCAGAGTTAATTAATTCCATAGAAGCTGTGCTCTCTTATCAGTACCAATTAGAGCTGTTTTCTGTCTTTTATAAGTTTCGTTTCTGCTTAGCTATGTTCAGTTAAACTGAGTTAAGTTTCAATTCTATGGTGTCATCATTCAGGGGGGTTTTCATTCCTCTGGGCCTAACTACAGGCTTCAGTTACAGGTCAAGCTGCTTAGGCCTGTCTGCTTAGTTCAATTAGCATGGATCATAGGCCGTCGCCTACCACATTCCCCCCTTTGATTATTCTCACCCGCATGTTAATAAGGTGTGAGAATCAAATCACATAATACTAGGTAAAGGTATCACTCTGTGGTATAGGGTAGTAAGTTCACATAGCTAGTATCTTTGTAGCTGCCTTATGCTCTACACAGTGTTATTAATAACTGAAGTTATCATTCGCAAGCAAAGTGGCAAGAAACAAGGGAATAACAAGCAGATAGTCAGAGTCCATAATTTGGCAAGAGTGGGAAAAAGAACTAAAGGATTAGAAGGTTCAGTTGCATCTTTGTTGTGCTGTCGTAAAGCTTCTGATTTAGACAGACCAGCTGTCCATCCTTCGTAGTAGATTGTGGTCCAGTCCAAACAAAACACAAACTGTCAACAATGGGGTGGGCCAATACCCACTCACTAGTAGTATTATGTAAATCAGTCTGATTGTATAGGATAGAATAGTTCAGTTCTTGCGTCTCCCAGGGCCACTGATCTCCCATCTTAGTTCCTCCACAATAGAAACAGTCGGAAGTGTGGAGACTAGATGCTATTGCTCCAGCAAGTTCAAGAAACAAGTTCTGGTGGTGGTATGAGGAATTGCAACGGTGGCTTGCATAGCCTTGTAGAAAGTCAAGATCTAGAACAACTTTTGGATTGGAGAGTATACCAATGCAAGTATAGGAAGAATGATAAAACAAGGTCTGAGTGACCTTCGGTCCAGTTCATGTTGTACTTATACAGGCTGCCCAGGGAGGCAAGGCAAAAGTCATTTCAAAGCACTCCAAAACTATTGCCAGAATAAAGCAATAATAATAATTCATAATGGGCATAGTCTCTGGAAAATTGGTGGAACCGTCGACTTCCACAACAGATAACAGATGTAGGGTTGATTGTAGATCCTCAAGCTTCTGCCGTACGTAGACCTACCAGCTTTTTGGCAGGAGTAGGGCTGTAGATTCCAAAGTATCACTGTCCTCTGGGATGTCTCAATTTCTTAAAATATCATAGCATAGTCTCTTAGGCTATTATTGCTTCTTTAGAGCAGTTCACTCTTTAGAAGATCAAAACAGTCTTTTCAGAGTATTTAAACACAGTCTCTTTCTGATGATTGTAGTTTTTTTTTTTTTTTTTTTCCAGATGCGAAGCTTACTTTCAGATAAACAAACAGTCTTGAAATAGTGCAGTTTCTGAGGGACCAATAAGTCTTAGGTCCGTGGTTGTTGTCGTAGGGTGAGGTGCAATGGAGTCTCAGGGTGCTGTACAGTAGTCCAGTGATCAGGTTCAAGAGCAGCTGCTGGCTTCACTTGATTATGATGGATCCAAGGTTCAAATTCTGCGACTTTTACTGCAGTTGGAGTTGACAGGATGACGACATAGGGTCCCCTCCAATGCAGGGCTAACAGTATCTTTCTCCACTCTTTGATCTACACCGAGACTCCAGGCTTGAAAGGATGCAGGGGTGCAGGCAAATTGATGGGTAATCGATTTTGTACTCAGGTATGAAGACTCCTGCAAAACAGAACTTAAAACCAATAGTTCATGTCTAATAATTTCAGATCCTATCTGTCTCATATCTCCTTTTATTTCCTATACAATAGGCAGGGGTTGCCCATACAGAATCTCAAAAAGGGGAAACTCCTAAAGACTTAGCAGGGGCTAAGTATATCCTAGGAAGGGCTATGGGAAGAACCTGGGGCCACTTCAGGTAAACCTCTTGGCAAAGTTTGGACAACTGAGATTTCAGGGTTCTATTCATACATTCTACTTTTCCTAAATTCTGAGATCTATAGGCAGTATGTATCTGTTAATATCAATATCTTGGGGCTATACTTAATGGACTTGCTTCCTAAGGTTATCCACCCTCATTCTTTGTACAGGGCCCCATATGCATGCAAGGTTGTAAGGGCATACTTGGAATCTGGGTACACATTTAGACAGGGCTCTTTTCCTATTGTTAGTGCTCTGGTGAGGACTATCAGTTCAGCTTTCTGTGGTGAAGTTTCTAGGGCCAGGGCTGAGGACTCAACTACCAAATCAGGGGTCACCACTGCATATCTAGCACAACAATGTCCATTGATGATGAAACTGCCTTCAGCCACAAAGAAAGTCTGTTCAGGGTTCTCCATAGGGACATCAGTCAAATCCAGGTGGCTTGAGAATACAGTGTCCATAATTTCTAAACAGTCATGATCAGGGGATCAAGACCAACTGATAACAACATAGCAGGATTGAAAGCTTGACTGACCCTTCAGTTGTATCTGGGGTTTTCACACAACATACTCTAATACTTCAACATTCATAGATTTGTTAGCTAGTAATTTCCTTTGTATTTCATATTGGTTAGAACAGAGTGTGGTACAGTAACTTGAAGATTCTGTCTCAAAGGGATTTTTCTTTTAGTTTTTGCTTACTAGGAAGGCTGTAGCTGTAACAGCTTCTCAAATAAGGTCCAAGAGATTGAGTCAACACTCCTAGAACATTTCCTTGCGACTCATGAACATAGAGACTGTAAGGTTTTCTGGACATCTGGTAGACCCAGAGCTGGTGATAACATCAGAGCGGTTTTCAAAGATCAAAAGACTGCATTCCTATTCAAGTCCCCATTCCAATGGAGACTTTTTCATTCCTTTAGTAGATTGATACAATGTGATACAATGGTTTTGCTAGCAGCGCAAAATTGGGGATCCATATACAACATACTCTGTGGCACCCAAGAAGGCTCTCACTTGCCTCCTGGTGGTTGGAGTAGGAATACTGCATACAGCTGCTTTGCGTTCTGGTAAGGGTTCCAGGCGTCGAATTCCGCTGGACAACTGGAATCCTAGGTATTTAACTTGTTTGACATAATTATGCTTTGGCTCTTGAGACTTTGTATCCAGCCTCATTAAAAAGGTGCAAGAGTTCACTGGTGGCTTGTGGACATTCACTTTCTGAGTTGGTGGCTATAAGCAAGTTGTCCACATATTGAAGTAGAATTTTTTTTTTTTTTCTGGAGTTTCTGGATAACTTGTCAAATCTTTTGCTGAGTGAGGCGAGTTCTTGAATTCTTGAGGTAATCTTGTCCAGATGAGTTGGCCCTACCTCCTTGTAGTGGGGTCTTGGGCTAAGCGTATACAGAAAAAGGCATCTTCTTAAGTCCAGAATGGTCCAAGAGAATATAAGGATTTTGGTACCACTGGTTGTATAGTTTCAGCTGCATCATTCATTCTTCTTAGATTCTGCATTGGGCGGTAATCACCTGTCCCAGGCTTCTTGACTGGCTTGAGGGTGACAATGACAGGGGCTATGTTCTTCGCTAGGCCAGGTAGATTATCTTCTGCCCATCCTCCAGGTGGGGCTATGAGGTTGGTAAGTGTACAGCTTGTTGCTTTGGATGCAGGTGAATAGAACCGCCATTCTTCTTCTTGGGGGACAGTTAACACCATCAGGCCAGCAGATTTTGAGTTTCATTTTTTCCCCCTTCAACAAAGGATATCTGTGCTTGAAACTTTGCAAGCAGGTCTCGGCCCAAAAATGGAATAGGGCATTCAGGCATATACAGGAACTGGTACATTATTATTATTATATATTTTTTTTTTTAGTTCACACATGCGGTTCTGCAAAAAAGGCTTTGCGGACTTAGCCCCAGTAGCTCTGATAATGGTGATGCATCTAGAAAAACACAGGGGCTACTGGCTTTAGTATTCTGCTCCTGTATCCCCCATAAAAGTCCATATATTGGTCCCCTATTTTTCAGACTGACTCCTGGGACCCAGGGAAACTGGAGAGTCCGGTCTGGCCTAGTCTTCATCCATGCTGTAGCCCTCTTCGGCTGCCACTCACGCTATAGCTACTTCACTCTCATGCTGAAACACTGTGCTTGGTTTATTGTTTTATGACTTTGCAATCAAGTACTCCCTCCTCCCCTCCTGGGGAGGAGTCAAGATATGGGCATTCACTTCTCTAATGTCCTTCTTTTTCTATAATGGGCGCACTCACACCCAGTTTTCACGTCCGCTGCTCCTTCGATTAGGAATACCTCCTCCACATCATTCAAATAAATATCAGCAAAAAGATCTGTTCTCTTTTTCCATCTTACAATTCTTACATTCTCTGTCCTTCTTCAACAATCCACATGCTTTTCTGATAAACTTTCATTTAACTATTATGCCCGCAAATTCATCCAGTTCTCTGCAATTTCCGTTCATTAGTTCAATCAAGTCCTAAAACTTCTCAGTGTATAATGCAGTTTTTTCTGTTCTAAACACGTCTGGTCAGCTGATTTTCACTTCTGGTTTCACTGCTGCGGAGGTGGCTGGCAAACTAGGGAATCTACAGGGTGGATTTCCCCCCCCCCCTCCTGGGTTTCTCCTAGCAACGCTCTATCCAGGAGGTTTTTTTTTTTTTTTTTTAAATGATCTACTTCTCTGCTGTGGGCACATTAGTTCACGCCTACCGGGGGGTGACATCATCGGTGGAATGGGCTCCATCCCCCCCTTAAGCACTCTAAACGGAGCTACTTACAGAGAGAGAGAGAGAGAGAGACAGGATATCTAGAGATTCTGGGGCAAAATATAGTGAACTAAGGAAATATAACTAGCAGAAGTCACTCCCTTTCACATAGCATTCCTGATTGGGACAGAGACATTTCATAGTCTTCAGTAAATCCCTTACTGAAATTCTTGATCATACTTGAAAAGACACTTATTATTTCTGTAAACATAGGGCAGGCAGGAAACACTTAGATTGAGCACATACATCCATTATGCTTATTGCAACTTATTCCAAACAGGAACAATTTAGATACAGTTAGAATAAAAATAACTATCTGCCAGCCGTAATCAGCATGTCTCTGCAAAAGAAATTATTACTTTTTTTTTAGTTCAGAAAGCAAATATTCAAAAGACATTCCGGATATTTTTCATAAAGTACAGCACACCTTTCCCTTTTTTTCAAATACAGAAAAACAGATTAATTTATCTTAAAAGCCAATATTGTAAAGGTCAGTGTAGCTAACTGATTTGTTCATTAGTAACTAGTACAGAGTTTCAAATGACTTATACTTGTTCATAAAAAGGTTAGTGCAAACACTCCGCAAGATAAACTTTTTTTTTTTTTTTTTAAACTTTGATTGAATGAATCCTTTATTTTAAACAAGCAAAAGAGACTGCTCGCTCAATCGGGAATGGCTGTCACATTCCCTAGTAAGCTGTGTGAGCCACACCTCTCCGCTCACTGGAAATGAAATAATCACAGTTTCACACACACACACAGAGACACAGACAGAGACATGCCGGCATTCGAATAAGAACTTAACCCTTTCCAGGCTAAGTCCCAAAAACTATCGGGACCCACAATCCTGACTAAACATTCTTATTAAATGATATATAAATGATATATATATTACATAACCATAGCAGAACAGGTACAATTATCCTGAAATAAGCACAAACTAACAGCATTGAGATTTAAACCTGCACAGGTTTAGAAAGACGACACTGTACATTCTTTCCTTCAGACACGCCCCCTGTCAGTTTTTTACACTGCAGTAGAAAAACGAACTGGGTCAGACCAGCTTTTGGATTTTTAAAAATGACTGTAGGTGTTTTGCGTCTTCTTTCTGCTTTATTAATACAATTCCTTAATCAGTGAACTGTCACAAATTACTCAACAGAATAATCTCACATTTATAACAGAAGGGGAACTCGCAGTTTCAACAGATAACAAAAATCAAATACACAGGACGGACAATACACCAAACGCTTCCTCCGTTTCGCGACCTAGACGCAGTCACCCGACTAGGAACTGCGCTAGTCCAGAGTCCACTCTCGCTTGGTCCGTGCTGCCAGACCTCTCATTCACACTTCATTCACACAATCATGCTAGCAACGTATCTCAGAATGCATTCCTTTCTATCTATTCTGACTAGTCTTATCCAATTTCCCAATTACAAAAAGGATGGGGGTTTCACCCGGCGAATACCCATGCGGGGTTACTCGGCCCTTCCTTGAGAGGTGATCATGCTCTCTTACCAATTCCCAATATCTCGAGATTACAAATTCCAAGTTCCTGTCTGTTCTGACTAGGCTAAATCATGATTTTCTATAACAGCTGTACCTCGCGAATACTCATGCAAGGATTTTCAAACAAATTTTCCCCACGCATACTCATGTAGGGACCTCGCGCATACTCATGCGAGGTTGACTTAAGTCTTACCAAACAAAAAGGACGATGGCTTCGCCTTGCGCATATACCAAAGTTTCAAACTGCAGTTCTAACTCATCTGTCTAGACAGGTTTTCAAAACTATACTTACCAGATCTGGTTTCCAAGCTTCTGAGTTGGATCCTGGACTCCCCCGGGTCGGAAGTGTTGGCCAGCTGGACTCATTGCCTGCCGAGGCCAGGCAGAACCCCCTCCGATTCAAGAGGATCGGTGGGCCCAGGGAAATTCCCCTGCGTCGGATTGGCATGGTTCCAACTGGACCAAACCTCAAGGCGAATTACGTGGATTTATTCACTTGAACACCATCCACCACTCGCACTTCCCGGCCAACGCACCAAGAAATGTAGCAGCAGATAAGCATGCAATAAATAAAACCAGGAGTCGTTTCAAGGATCCAAGCCAGTTTAATGTGCACATGGCTCAAGCAATAATCAATTTCAAAATGGCTGAGCAATGGCTGTTAGTAAAACAACAACTTTTATAGCGTTCTTCTCCATTCTAGACATAGGCAAACTTTTCATTGGTCCCAGTAACCCCTCTCACCCATCTATTGGTCCTGGTACTGATATGGCTACCCAATCGGGACTCTGGTCTGGGCTCAGCACCTGGTTGCCCCCTTTCTAGTCCCAATTACAATGGTCAGTGTCTCTAACTTGTTACATCTCTCCTCCAAGGTCGCTTAGCTTGTTAAAACATATGGGAAGCAGGGCACTGTAACCTTGCTTTTTGCAGAGTTAATTAATTCCATAGAAGCTGTGCTCTCTTATCAGTACCAATTAGAGCTGTTTTCTGTCTTTTATAAGTTTCGTTTCTGCTTAGCTATGTTCAGTTAAACTGAGTTAAGTTTCAATTCTATGGTGTCATCATTCAGGGGGGTTTTCATTCCTCTGGGCCTAACTACAGGCTTCAGTTACAGGTCAAGCTGCTTAGGCCTGTCTGCTTAGTTCAATTAGCATGGATCATAGGCCGTCGCCTACCACACCAAAGCGCTTTGGTCCTGTGTTTATGATACAAGTGTGTTGTGTATTATTTACAGATTTGTGTATTATCTAAAGATGAAGATCAATTAAGCTTCTCCTTACCTTGTGTGTGGATTTCTGTGACCCAAGAGCCCTATCTGTTATTAGGTGAGGGGGGGGGGTGCAGAGTATCTTTCAAAGAATATACATGTGAAGGCACATTTTAGATAGGATCTGGAGGTCAGAACTGAAATGTTGAGGTCAGAATGTACTAAAGTTTGATGGTATTTGGAACAACTCTGCTAAAAGTGGAGCCATTTCTAATATACATATCCATGTGTAGTGGGAGGAGACATTTCAGAAATAGATGTGGGAAAAATCAATGGAGGAAATCTGTCAATTTACATGTGTAAGTATAGACATTTCACAATGAACATGTGCAAATGCCAACACATGTGCATCTGGGTCATTTTGCAAATCTAGACATGCAAATGCTCCTGATTCATTACTGAGGACTCTGTCTTGCCCCCTTTCCAATTTGTAGGAGGAAATAAGCATTCAGGGATAAAGAGATGTCCAAATTGAACACTTTTTAAAGTCGTATTTGTGTCATGGAGAAAATGTAAATCCGGATGTGGTCAATTCTGGGCTTATAGCAGCATTCCCAAATGAACCTACCCCGACCACGACCCTCACATGCCCTCACAAAATTCTGATACACTAAAAACATCCACGTATAAATCAGACCCTTTCCAAAATGGTTATTTGCACATAGATGCGATTTCCATGTGCAAAGCACTTCAGAATATTACCTTACTACAGAGGTACTCAAATCCAGTCCTGGAGGACTGCAAACCAGTCAGGTTTTCGGGATATCCCTAATGAATATGCATGAGATATATTTGCATGCACTGCCTCCATTGTATTTGAATCTATCTCATGCATATTCATTAGGGATATCCCGAAAACCTGACTGGTTTGCGGCCCTCCAGGACTGGATTTGAGTACCTCTGCCTTACTATATATGGATAAACACATGCAAAAGGAGACATTCCTCATCTCACTTGTTAATATCAAATAATATTATCAGCTTTTTAAAAGACTCAATAAAGATTTCCATAAAAGGGATCATATCACTTGCTACTGAATATCTGCAATGGCCTCATCTACATCCTGTAAATCAGGCATGTCCAACTTTGAACAGGTCGTAATCTACTTTTTTCCGGCCAAAGGTGCCGGTGATCTACCACCATGAAAATTAAGTTTCAAATTAGTTTCAAATTAAAATTTAACCCAATAAAGTTGGAGGATTCCCCCCCCCCATTTTTAAAGAACCTTCTGTCATTTACTTGGATGTGATCAGCTGTTAAGCAAATTAAGCAAAAACAAAACAGAGAGACAAAGATCCAGTAAGAACTTCGAGGGGAAATGGAAAGTACATTTTTTCTTAAAGTTTTATTGAGTAATAACTTTCTTTAACTTTTATTGAGAAATTTGTGTTAAATTTAGGTTGAGTATTGATCCAGGCTGATCTTGCACAATCTTTAATATTTTGCTCTTGCTCATTAGTGAGACGTCTGAGCCTGCATTTCATCCACCAAATTTTTGAAGTTGGGTGAATATTGCGTGAGGGCCAGTCTCAGGGAATCCTGGAGATGTTCATCTGTCATGTTGGAACGTTGTGTACTCTTTGTCATTTTCAGATGGGAAAACGCAGATTCACACAAATAAGTTGACTGAAGCAGGAGTGTACAGCTTCACTGCATCTTCTCAAGTTGGGAAATTTGTCTCTAGGCACTAGCTTCCAAAACAATTCTTGCTCAGCACGGGTCTTGAGAAAAATGTCATTTTTAAGGGTTAATATTTTGTTTTCAAGAGATGGCTTGTTCAATGAGTAATTTTTACTGATAGCAGCTGCAATTTCTTTAATGTCCACATCTACTCTGAATGGTTATGACAAGTACTCCACAACTGTTCCAATTTTTTGGAAGTCACAGAATCTATTTTTGAATTCCTGGATAACAGAATAGATTTCTGTCACATATTTCTCGTTCTGAAAAACAAAATTTGGATATTGTCCCAGATGGTCCTGTGTATTAGGAAAATGATCAAAAGTGTTGTTTGCAAGGTCAGTCATCATTAGCTCAAATTTGCTCTTGGATGAAGCTGTACTCATCATCCCACTAATGCATTTGTTTTTACCTTGTAGTTCAAAGTTCATATCACTTAGTTCGCCTGTAAAATCAGCGAGAAATGCCAGATCACATAACCACTCCTCATCTTCCCACTCTGCTTGGTCATCTCCCCTCTCCTTCAAAAAATGTCTTATTTCATTCAGCAAATCACGAAATCTTTGCAGAAATTTGTGCCTACTTAGCCACCTTACATCTGTGTGCAAAATGATTTCCGCTGCCCCTTCATCAAGAGTAAGATTGAAAAGCCGTCTTTGAAGTGATCTTCCATGAACTGAATTTACAATTTTGAAAGTGATGTCCATGACAGTCTTTGTATTGAGTCTCTTGCTTGCCAAAACGTGCTGGTGAATGATGCAGTAGTAAGAAAGGAAATCAGAAATCTGGGAAGTCATGTACAGAGGGCTATGAAACCGTTAACCTCAGCTGTCATTGCTCTTGCTTCATCAGTAGTGATGGAAACAAGTCTATGCAATGGAAGATTACAGTTTGTCACAAAAGAATGGAAAGAACTGAATATTTCCTTACCGGTAGTTCTCCCTTTTAAAGAAATCATTCCAAGTAGTTCTTCTTTAACACTGAAGTCTTCAAAAACCATCCGGATAAAGACAAGTAACTGGGCTATGTCTCTTATGTCTGTAGATTCATCCAGTTGGAATGAAAAAGCAACACAATTTGAAACATCCTCCAACAATTGTTCAGTTGTGTCTCCACACATCTTTTCTATTCGCCGCACAACGGTTTTTCTTGACAATTGTACATCTTGACTAGCATCTATGATCTCATTTCTTATTTTTAAATCCTTCAAAAAGATTGTCAGCTGCTTCAAGAAAACAATCTTTTGCAAATTCCCCTTCAGTGAAAGGTTTGCATTTCTTTGCGATCAGGTTGCTGACCTTGAAGGATGCTATGGTTGCATTGACCGAATGTGACCTTGGCTTCACCATCAACTGTTGCTGAGTAGCTAATTTCGATTTAAGTTCTTTGAGCTTCAGTTTACGAATTTCACTTTTGGGTGGAAAATCAGCATCAAACTTATTGCTATGCAGAGCCTTATAATGACTATCCAGATTACCCTTTTTTGGGTAAGGATACTGGGGCGTTACAAATTAGACAACGACACTTGTCTTTCACCATGATGAAGAAGTAGTCCATTTCCCATTCATCATGAAAGTGGTAGGTTTTGCTCTTCTTTGGAACATTCATCTTCGTTATACTGGGGTGGCTGGATGTAAGAAGGCCAAATCTGCTAAGTTAGTATAAACACTGGCTGAATCTGGTCCAAAACTGTCACTGTCCCAAAGTATTAAAGATCAACAGGAACTGAAGACCTCTGGATGTTGTGCAATACAAGGACTGGAGATGCCAAAACTACAAATGCAGTTCTAAAAGTAAAAATAAGAATTCATCATACTGGCACCAATAATCAAATACTACCAAACAATCATCAAAAAAACTCAAACACCTGTCCAGCAAACCAGATCTTTATCTTTATCTTTATTTGCAGATTTTGATAAACCGCCCATGGCAAGCCGTCAGGGCAGTGTACAATAATACAAAAAATAAATTGGCTACAAGGACACAGAAAAGAAAAGAACGCCAATGAAAGACAGGAAAGAAGAGAGAAAGAGGGGAGCAATAAGTAATTAAGGGAGAAAAATGTTCCAAAGATGGGGGGTGCTAAGTGACAAACAGGGGGAGGTCGGAGCAGGGGTGACCAGGGCCGTCGTTGGGGGGAGGGAGGTCAAAAGCCTGGCAGAAAAGGTGCGTTTTAAGGAGAGCTTTAAAGCATGGGAAGGATAGTTCAGTTCGGAGGGAGTGAGGGAGTGAGGGAGCAAGTTCCAAAGGGCAGGGCCAAGGAAGAAGAAGGCAGGGTGATGGGTACTTTCAAGATGGGCCTTGGAGGGAGAGGGAATGAATAGATGATTACCGTGTGCAGAGCAGAGAAGGTGAGGGGCGGGTTGGAGATGAATAGTGTCAGCTAGGTATTGTGGGGTGCTGGTGAAAAGGACCTTATGAGTGACAACGAGGATTTTATAAATGAACCGGACCTTGATGGGCAGCCAGTGAAGAGAAAAAAGAGAAGGGGTGATGTGAGCGGAGACAGGGGAATAGGTGATGAGGCGGGCCGCGGTATTCTGAATGAGCTGGAGACGACGCAACTGGTGACAGGGGAGACCCGCAAAGATGGAATTGCAGTAGTCCAACCGGGTGATTACAAGGGACATGATGAGGGTGGTAACAGCGGAGGGTGAAAGGAAAGGACGGACCGATCTGATGCAGTGGAGATGAAAGAAACAGGAGCGCACCACAGAGGAGATGTGCTGGTCAAAGGAGAGAGAGGAATCCAAAGTAACACCCAGGTAGCGGAGGGAAGAAACCAGAGGGATGGGAAGGGAGGACATAGTAGGGGACAGATCAGGGGGAGGGTTTCAAAAGGAGAACCAGATGGCAGAGGACTTAGATGGGTTGACATGCAAGAAGTTTTGACTAAACCAAGAAGCGATGAGATTAAGGCAATTATTAAGTGGGGCAAGGTCAGGCGCTAAGGGGGAGACATGATAAACCAGCAGGATGTAGGATATAGGAGGAAATACCGGATTGCTGGATGAGAAGGGCGAGAGGAGCAAGGAAGACGTTGAAGAGGAGAGGGGCAAGGATAGAGCCTTGGGGAACCCCACAGTGTAATGGGAGGGACGGGGAAACGTTGGGGCCCATGTGAACGGTGAAGGAAATCAAATACCGGCAAACAAGTTCAAATACCACAAGCGATTTAACAAATTCTGCACACAGTGTAGAATCAACGCAAAGGCAAGGCGAAATAAAATTGCAGAGGCAAGCAAAAGTCACAGTGGTTTGAACCAATTTGAAGGCAAGGCTTAGGCAAGTTAGAACAAAATTGGAAAAGCCTGCCAAAATCACCAAATTCTTGACACTTTGTTGTGTCTGCCCGAAAACGTTTAATGAAAGCGAACTATAACGTGACCAACAACCAGCACACGAGACAACTAATACGGTAAGTGTATTCAGGTAAAGCCCTAGTGAATGGATATCGCCCAGTATATAACACACTTCTAAGGGGTGTTGGGGCGGGGGCAGGAATGGGTGATTCTGAGAGGCAGGAGACAAGGTATGACGCCAGGCCTGTGGCATCTCATCGCAGGCGGTGGCCCCCTGGGGTACCCACAAACTATTGGCACAAAAACAACAAGCGCCCCCTATACACCCGCAGGCAAGATTCCCGCAGGCAGGGAAAAAAGACAGGCAAAGGATCAGCAGCGGTGGCAAGCCCTCGGCAGACGACCTGCTGGCACGAGCTCTCTCCTAGCGATGGGGCGAGCTGCTGGAGAGATGCAGCCAAGTGGGGCTGGCGATCTACCTCTGACCCCTCCACGATCTACAGGTAGATCGCAATCTACCTGTTGGACATGCCTGCTGTAAACTATTTCTTTATTCCATGATAGCCCTAACATTCTATCTATTCATATCTTAGTAAATATATATATTTACAAATGCATCAATTCATATTGAGTTGTAAAGAAATAAAACTCATCCAAAATTTGTTTAGGATGCACTCACAAAAATAAGTAGCATGCATTTAAAAAGGCAACAGGTGATTTATTTTTTATTTACAAATTTTTATATACCACCGCTTCCAAAGATCAGTGGTGGTTTAGAGAAAATAGTAATTAGGTTTACAGTATAACATCAAAGGAACTTATTTACAGAGAACAGTGAACATAATTCTTTTTACATTATAATAAAGCATAACTTATTTACAATCAGAAGGATATAATGGAGAAGCTATTTCAGGGCTATATATAGGTCTCTGGTACAAGACTTAGCATGGGCATGCTAAGAAATTCTCCATATAATGTGGTCATGCTATCACTGTACATGGAAAACCAAGATGTATTGGCTAAATAGCACGAGCATAATAGTTACCATGGAAAGTTAAATTGCATGAACACATTACACTGAGCATGTTCAATCCTTTTTTTTTGTCGTGATACCTACTGCTGGCTTCAGAGGTGTGTACAACTAAATCTAGCACACAGGAGTTGCTTGTGCATGCAGAGGGAAGAAATGAAAGTTAGGGGCATGTTTGCTAAAGATTAACATGTGTTAATGAAAGTTAACTTGCATTAAGTGTTGCAACGGCCTATAGAAATGAATGTGCAGTGTCAGCATTTAATGCACATTAACCTCACTTAACAAGTGTTAAGCCTTAATAAACATGTCCCTTAGTGTGCAATGAAGCTACAGTGTAACCCATTTAAGACTAAAAAGGGAAAATATTATTTCACTCAACACATAATCAAACTCTGAAATTCGTTACCGGAGGATGTAGTAAAAACTGTTAGTGTAGCTGGGTTTAAAAATGATTTGGACAAGTTCCTGGAGGAAAGGTCCATAAACCATTATTAAAGAGGACCAGGGAAATCCACTGCTTACCCCTGGACAAGCATTGTGGAACCTGTGTTCCTTTTTGGGAACCTGCTAGGTACTTGTGACCTGGATTGGCCACTGTTGGAAACAGGATACTGGGTTTGATGGACTTTGGTCTGACTTAGTATGGCAGTTCTTATGTTCTTATGTTACAGTATGTACTCCAAGTGAGGAGATTAAAGGCGAACAAAGTGTTCCATAAGAGCCAGAAAACCATTGTCATTCAGATTACAGTATGTTTAAGAATGCCATACAGCACTTTAATTTGCAAGCGATATTGTATAAGCAGGAATACATATAGGTATTCTGCTCAACATATGCACAAATACTTTAAGATCAAAAATCGGGGGTATCTATGAGGATCTGACTCTGGCTCTGAATACTCATCCTGGAGCATTAATTGAAGGAATGGGGTAACCTGGCAGATTCTGTTGCTGTCATACTATTGATAAATCAGCGATTGATGAAAATCAAGGACCAGGTGCTACATGAAAACTCTACATTTGACTACAGAGCTGATACAGTAGTTTATTAATGGAGGTCTTAGAGCACTTTAATCTGCAAGCAATATTGTATAAACAGGCATAGATATATACATATTCCCCTCAATATATGCACAAATATATATATGTGTGTGTGAGTGTGTGGGAGGGGGCTTGTTTTATTATAATGTATGCTCTAATGAGGTGAATGTTATTATAGCAGATGCGATCTAACCAGATGAATGTACCATAAATGGGAACAATATGTACCACACAGTATTGTTATTTATTTATTTGGCTGAACTTTTATACCGTTTTTTGCGGAGGTCAAAGCGATGTACATAAAACTTTGAACAGGTTAAACATTGTTTTACATGGAACATTAACTTTATACAATAAGGATTAAAGAACGAAAACTTATGGTCATAAGTTTGGGCAGGGCTTGCTGCTTTTAACTATATACAGTGTGTTATTCATAGTGGAGGAATTCTTTTTTTTGGGGCGGGGGTTACGTGGAGGTGGGTCTGAAGTGGAGGGTGAACAGGTGGGTTTTGAGGAGTTTGTGGAAGATGCAGAGGACTTTGGTGTTTCTTATGGACTCAGGGAGGGAGTTCCAGGATGTGGGAGTATAGAGCTCAAAGGATCTAGCACATGCTTGCTTGGTGCTTTTTGTTATTGTTTGGGGGATGGCTAGAGTGTTCCTTTGTGGTCCATTAGTCTTCAGTGGGGCAATGAGGGTTTGAAGGTAGGGAGATGATTGGTGGTTGGGGGTTTTGTATATCATAAGGAGAATTTTGTATTGTATTCGACTCTGCAGTGGGAGCCAGTGAAGGTGTTTGAAGATGGGGGTGATGTAGTCGTGTCTGGAGGCTCCTTGGATGATCCAAGCTGTCATGTAGAGGGGTGTTTGCAGAGGAAGGATCATTGATTTTAGTAGTCCATGGTATATTGAGTTGGTATATAGTCAATATATGGCATGATGAGAGCCTGTAGGGCTAAGTGGAAGTCTGGTGGAGTGAAGAGTGGGTGGAGGTGCTGGAGGGTTTGGGTTTTGTAGTAGATTGATCTTGCTGTGTTCATTATTTGTGTCTTCAGGGTGAGATGATGATCAAGGATAATGCCCAGGTATTTTACTTCAGGTTTGACTTGGATTTCTGTGTGGTTGAGTGCAATGGATGAGGATGGGGTGAATGATTTGTTTTTGGTGACGAATAAGGATTCAGTTTTCTTGAGATTTATGGATAGGTGGTTTGTGGACAACCATTGCAAGACATCTGTGAAGCACTGTTGTAGCTCATGGGATGAGGTTTTGTTCAGACTGAATGGTGCATATAGCATGATGTGTCTGCGTAGATGTAATAGTTGGTGTTATGTGATTGGATGATGATGCAGAGTGATTGCATGTCAATATTGAATAGAAGTGCTGAGAGGGTGGATCCTTGGGGGATACCTTGAGTTTGGGTGTATGGGGTTGATGATAGTGATCCAATCCTGAACTTCAACAAACTAGACACAAAAAGCACAGCAAACCTGTAGTTAGGCTTGGAACCATTTTAATACAGCATCTCATATTAATATTGACTGTAGGAATTGTAGGAGGATGTTATGGTTGATGGTGTCGAAGGCTGCTGAGATATCAAGGAATATGAGTATGAAACCTTGATGACTGTTTTGAATTCCTTTTATGAGGTTGTTCATGAGGGATGTTAAGAGGGTTTCCACTCCGTGGTGCTGTCAGAATCCATGTTGTTGTGGGTCAAGCAAGCCATGGGTGTCAAGGTATTCTTGCAGTTGGTTTTGGATGGTCTTCTCTATTACTTTGGCTATGGATGGTAGGCTTGCTATGAGTCTGTAGGAGGAGGGATCAGAGGGGTCAAGGTGGATTTTTAACAGAGGGTGGATTGAGGAGGTTTTTAGACAGATTGGTATATCGCCATGCAGTAGGGAGCTTTGAGTGAGTTTTGCAAGGAATGTGGGGAGAGCAGATTTGGTGGCTTTGATCCAGCTGACAGGGCAGGGGTCCAGGGGGGATGTTGTAGTGTTTTCAATAGTGATGTGTTCGAAAGTGGTCCATGAGTGTCCTGGTGGAACAGGTTGGTGTGGTAGGCCTGTCCGGGCTGTAGATTGAGGATGGCGAGTGAAGTAGTAGTCAGTTATTGTGAGGTGATGAAGCTATGCATTGTCGCAGAGAGATTTCATGAGTTCTTTTACTAGGGTGAATAGCTGTCTTGGGCGGTTGAGTGATCTTTGAATTAGTTTGCTGTGGTAGCTTTGCTTAGAGTGGTTTGTGGTGTGGTTGTATTTCCTTAGGAGGGTCATGTAGCAGGATTGGTCTGTAGGTAGGTGAGATTTCCTCCATTTGAATTCTTGTCTTCGTAGTTGTAATTTTAGTTTTCAGAGGTCTGGGGTGTACCATGGAGTCTGTTTGTGACAGGGGTCTGTAGGTGGATCGAGGTTGAGGCTGATTCACTGATGGTTCAGTTCAAGGAGGTCATGGTTGTGTCCAAGTCCAAAATTTTGGTGTTGAGAATTGGGGAGATGTGGGCAAGGAAGGATTCTTTGTTGAATTGCTTGAAGTGACTCTTGTGCAGATTAGGAGATGAGGTTTGTTTTTGGGAGGTACTGAAAGGGAGACAAAGGTTTATTAGGCTGTGATCGGATCAAGGTACTGGGAGGATCTGGATTGGTGGGGGCGGGTTGATGTGGATGAGGTTGTTGCTTGTGAAGATGAGATCAAGGGTGTTGCCTTTGTTGTGAGTGGGTGAGTTTACGATTTGTGAAAAGTCCATTGCTGCCATGGCTTCCAGGAAGGCTGTCGCTTGTTTCGTTGGGGCTGATTGTAGGTTGAGGTCTCCTAGAAGAATGAGGTCCTTGTGTTTCTTGTTGTTTTCAAGGGTAATGTGGAGTAGGTTGGAGAGGTTGTTGGTTGGAGTGGATGAAGAGCGGAAGGCCAGGCAGATGGTGAGTTGTTTGCAATGGTAAGTGTGTCCAGGGTTGCTGTGCTTTTTGCAGCTAGTTTGTTGAAGTTCAGAGTTGTTTTAGCGAGGATGAGAATACCGCCCTCTTTTCTGTGGGTTCGTGGGGAGTGAAAGAGGCTGTAGTTGGAAGGTCTGATTTGATTTAGGAGGATTGTGTCTGTTTCGGTGAGCCAAGATTTGGTGATGCATAGGATGTTCAGGTTTTGGGTGAACAGCAGCTCTCTTATGGCAGAGATTTTGTTCTTTGCGTAATGTGTATTAATAAGTGCACAGTTGAGGGATACTGGGTTGGATAGTTTGTTTGTGTGGGGGAGCAGGATCTTGTTTATTGGGATTGTGATGAGGTATTATGCATTGTGTGTGTAGGGGGGAGTGAGGTGGTTGCATGTCATGCTGATGGAGGGAAAGCAGGGCCGGCCCATCCACTAGTTGAGCTAGACAGCTGCCTAGGGCAGCTGGCCCAGGTGGGTGGTTGCGCAGTGAGCCCCCCCAGCTGCTGCCAATTCCGTTTGTCGCCGCTTTTGGAAATACTGCTACTGCCGCCTCCCCCTCCTGAAATGGAATTGGCAGCAGCTGGGGAGGGGGGCAATGGAAGCTGAGGGGGTGGCAGTATCAGCTGGAGGGCAGCAAGGCCGGGATTCTGCCTCAGGTGGTAGAAACCCATGGGCCGTCCCTGGGGGAGAGGGTATAGGTTGTGATGGGGGGGAGGAGAGATGGGGTGTTTAGGTAGGGTTGTAGGAGGAGTTTGCAGTGGAGGTGAGGTTGAATAGGGCAAGAAGAAACTATAAGAGGGCGTAAAGTTGGAGCATAATGAATGTCCTGTGGTTTCAGCTGGTTTTGTAGGTTGGTGTAGGAGTTGTGATGGCGCTGTGTCATTCTAGCTGTGGCTAAGAATAGCTGAGTTGAGTCTGTGTGTTTTTTGGTGGCTCTTTGGTCCCCACCTAAGGGCCATGCCAAATGGCCCTTTGGCATGGCCCTTTGATGCGGGCCCACCAGGCATGGGTGCGCCCAAGAGGTGGGAAAGTTAAGTTCCCGCTGCGGTGTGAGGAGGGCGCCAGATTGGTGTTCTTCAGGGAGCATTATGGGTATTGTTTATTGGATTGAAATTATTATTCCATGATCCGAAGGCTGTCAGCAACAGAAGTAACATAGTAACATAGTAACATAGTAGTTGACGGCAGATAAAGACCAGCATGGTCCATCCAGTCTGCCCAGCAAGATGGCAAGAGCAGGTGCACCTGTCGCTCCGCGCAGGCCACTCCTCCCCATATCCTTGTTCAGGGGTAAACCCACCACTCCATGTAGGACACCCCTATTTGTTGAGATGTTATATGGTTCAGAAGTTAGATGGTACCGTTTATTTTGTTTTTATCCTATTGCTGTAAAGGGATCCTCTGTGTTTGTCCCATGCCTTTTTGAATTCCGTCACCGTGTTCACCCCTACCACTTCCATTGGGAGGGCATTCCAAGCATCCACCACCCTTTCAGTGAAAAAAATATTTCCTGATATTGCCTTTCAATTTACCCCCTTGCAGCTTCATGTTATGCCCTCTAGTTTTACAGGTTCCCCGTCTTTGGAAGAGGTTTGTTTGTTCATCATTTCTCTTTAAGTATTTAAAGGTCTGAATCATATCTCCCCTGTCCCTCCTTTCCTCCAAAGTGTACATATTTAGGTCTTCAAGTCTCTTCTCATAAGGCTTCTGACGCAGGCTCCAAATCATTTTGGTCGCCTTCCTCTGAACAGTCTCCAGTCTTTTTACATCCTTTGCAAGATACGGTCTCCAAAACTGAACACAGTATTCCAAGTGTAATTAAATGTTTTAGTTGACTAAATAAAGGCTCATATCCAGTTCACACCAGTGATACAGATGATGGAATCAAATATTCCGATAAAGAGCTGCTAACATAAGAACCTTTGTAGGTGTGATCTATATTTGATATTGAGGCAGCCGGGAAGGTAGCTGCCCCCCCAGCCATGCAGCTTTTACGTAAGGATCAGCTTGTTAAACGGGAACACAGGGATAGGGATAGAGCGGGGATTTCTGGGGGGGGGGGGGGGTGGACCCTAGTGGTACAGGGTGTATGAAGGAAGGCTGCAGTTGTGAGCCTACCAAATGTACATGGACCTCCGGTGGCATTGGCGGGGACATAAGTATACGCTATCTCACCACAAACTAAAAACCAACCTAAGGGATGATACATTTCTGAATATGCATAGGATACCTTAGTTACAGAGTTGCATGATAACACAGTATTCGAGACATTGACCCCCCCTTTCTTGGCATTTACAAAAAAGAAGCAATCAGTAGCATTCAGGGTGGAAACTACCTGTAAGGAAAAAGGCACCTGGTTAACAGTAATGCCCTCTTCAGATGTTCGAAGGCCCCCTGCTGGTCTCGACCCCACTCAAGGGGGCTCTTCTCTGGACCTTTCGTAACCTCATAGAGGGGCTTTGCAATCTTTGCAAAGTTGGGAATCCAGATACGACAGTACCCTGCAGCTCCGAGACAAGCGCGCACTTGCTTGCGGGTTGTTGGCACAGGGATCCGACACACTGCTTTCTTCCTTTCACTCCCCAACCGTCGACTTCCTTTCGACAGATGGAATCCCAGATACTTCACTTCTGACTGGCATAACTGAGCCCTTTTCCTTGAAGCTCGGTAGCCTGCATTGTACAGGAGTTGGAGAAGCTCTGTGGTTGCCAGTATACATTCGGCTTCAGAGTCGGCAGCAATTAGTAGGTCATCGACGTACTGTAGAAGTACTCGTCTGCCAGGCTCCCCTGGGGGAAAACTGGCAAGATCTTGGGCTAGTGCTGTGCTGAAAATGGTCGGAGAGTTCTTGAATCCCTGTGGTAAGTGAGTCCAGGTGACTTGGGCCTTCCTGCCAGTAGCAGGATCCTCTTTCTCAAAGGCATCCTCTAGATCCAGTACTGAAAAGTGAGAAGCAGCAGCCGGGATGAGGCCCAACAGCGTATAAGGGTTTGGTACTACTGGATGCAGGGTCACAGTGGCTTCATTGACATGACGGAGGTCCTGAACAGGTCGGTAGTCGGTGGTTCCAGGTTTACGGATAGGTAGCAAAGGTGTGTTCCATGCCGATTGGCAGGGCCGCAGGATACCATACTGTAGTAGCCGCATCAAATGATGATGAATCCTTTCCACAGCTGCCCGCGGCAGCGGGTATTGTCGTACATGTACAGGGGAGGCTCCTGGCTTCATTTCAATGCTTACAGGAGGAATATTGATGGCCATTCCAGGGGGGTTCCCTTCAGCCCAAACTCCAGGGGGCACTGCATCCCACTTATCCAGGGCGGCCACATCAGATCTAGGCCTGTCCTCATATAACCGCCATTCTTCTTCTCGGGGGACGGACAGCACCAAAACCGCTGGGCCCAGGCTGGGTATTTCGAGCTCAGCCTGGCCCTCAGGCCCGAATGAGATTTGGGCTTGAAGCTTTGCCAGAACATCCCGATCCAGCAAGGGTATCGGACATTCAGGCATATACAGGAACTGGTGGGTGATTGTCCGTCCCCCCAACTGGCATGTACGGTTTTGCAGAAAAGGTCTCTGGGCCCTCTCTCCCGTGGCTCCCACAATGGTGACTGATTTGGTAGAGATCGGGGCCACTTGTTGGGTGACCACTGAGTGTGTTGCTCCGGTATCGACCATGAATTGCATTTCTCGGTCCCCTAAATTCATTTTGACCATAGGCTCCTAGGGACCCAACAGAAACTTGGAGCCCGGTCTGGCCTAGTAGTCGTCTGAGTCATAATGTTCCATAGCTGCAAGGCCTTCAATAGCTGGTGCCGGTGGAGGCGGGAAATCATCATACTGGTCTTGCTCCCATGTAGTACGTACAGGTGCTCTAGCACCCCTCATGGATGGATATCCTCCCCGTCTTGAGTTACGATTTGGACATTCATTTTTCCAATGTCCCTCCTCTTTGCAGTAGGCGCATTGATTAGGGGCCAGGGGAACCCTCGGCCCCCCGCGTCCACGGCCTCGTCCTCGTCCCCTGCTCCCTCCTCTGGCCCAGGCTGGAACTGGTGGTCGCTGGTGGTCGGCTAGGGCGGCTGCTAGGAAGTCCGCCTTCTTCTTCATCCGACGATCTGATTCGCGCTTCTGCTCCTGGTCACGATTTACATATATCTTCTGTGCTACTTCCAACAGTTGTGTTGCATTCATGCCCGCAAACCCTTCCATTTTCTGCAGCTTCCGTCGTATATCACCTTGTGCCTGTGCCACAAAGGCAGTATTCACCATACGAAGATTCTCAGGAGCCGCTGGATCGTAGGGGGTGTATAATCAGTATGCTCCAGTCAGACACTCATAAAATGCCGCCGGACTCTCATCAGGAAGCTGGAGAACTTCTGCAATTTTACTGATATTCATAGCTCGTTGTCCCCCCTTCTTAAGGCCCTCAAGGAGCGCAGTCCGGAAACGAGTGAGAGCCAGTGCTCCAACAGAGTTATTCGGGTCCCAGTGGGGGTCTTCTCTCAGAAAATCTACCTCTGCCTGCTGCTGTGGATTTATAACTCCCTCATGGGCAGGATGCGCCTCCAGCCACTCGAGGGTGGCCCATACAATGCGCGCCAGTTCTTCTGTACTGAATAAAGTGGAAAGCAATTGTCTAGTGTCCGACCAGGTAGGCTGGTGTGTTTGCATAATACTGGTCATAAGATCTGTCAGTTCTTGGGGCTTTTCAGTATAGGAGGCATAGTGGGTTTTCCAGTTCAGCAGGTCCGTGGTGGAGAAAGGGACATAAATCAGGCTGGATGGTCCCACTGCTACTTGCCCAGCGGCATCAAGGTAGGAAGCCCCTGTACTTGGCGCAGTGGCATTTGGAGATCACACGACTGCAGGTGGTGGGCCAGCGGGGTGGATGTTTCAGGCTCAGCCAATGTGCTACCAGGGGATGCTACAGTAGTACTGGAGGTATCAGGAGTGGGAGGGGTCAAGGATGTCGGAGGGGTCTGAAGGGGTGTATCCCTATGTGGGGAGGAATCAAGAAAGGAAGGACTGGAATCCTCAGAATCTTCCCCAGACCTGGCTCCACCCACCCCTGGAGGGGGTTCTTCAACTACAGGCGGATCCTGTCGCGGTGCGGACGGGACAAGGGGGCGCAACAGAGGAAGGGGGTGTGGAGGGATATCCGGGGAGTCCCACCCCTGGTAGATGGGGGTGGGTGTTCATCCCTTCCGGCGACCAATGGCCGCTATCATTATCCTACACTGATCCTCGTGGCAGCGCTGGAGCCATTTTGGCTTGTGCTGGCATATAGCCAGCCATGAATCAATATAAGGGAACTGGTCTGGGTGCTCTTTCGCTACAACTTGATGAACTAAAAACACGGTGGGCAGATCAGTTGACCCCCCGGGAGGCCATAGCTTAACTAAAGCTGGCCACTCCCGCTCACAAAGAACAGACAGGCAAGAGGCAGAGAGGGGTACCCCATAATCTTCCCCAAACCCAGCCTTGAAATTACGAAGCATGCACTGCAGGGCGTTTGCACTTTGGATTCCCCTGTCCCCATGCTCTAATCCCAGTACAATAAATAAGTAAAATATGCAGTATAAACGCTCTAATCTCACTGCAAGGAATGCAATGTACAGTGTAAATTCAGATAACAGACAGAGACCAATTGCACAGGACACACACACAGGACTACAAAAGGGGAGAGAAAAAAACAAAACGACAAGGGGAACAGAGACGTCTCAGCAACTCATACACTCCCTTTCTCTCTCTCTCTAGTAATCTTCAGCAGCTGCCGTTATATACAACGTCACCACACTCTCACTTTCACTCTAGCAGCAGCTGTTACAAATACACACGCTCTCTCTCGCTCTCTCTCTCTCTAGCTGCAGCACAAACCCCCCCCTTTCTCCCCCTCCCTCTTACCGAGCACAGACTGAAAGGGCAGCGGTTTCAGGTTTCAGCAGAGATCCCAAAGCCCTTACTCGGGCTGCCCGTGCGGGTGATCAGACCGCAACAGATTACAGAGTTCCAGAGTTACAGGTTACAGTTACCGAATATCCCCAAAGCAATAATGCAGAGTTCTCACCAGACCTCCGATCAGAGAAGTTTGGATGCCAATCTATCCAGCCGGATTTCAATCGGAATAATCAGCCTGCCGGGACCAACCAACCAGACAAGTCAAGGTATCCTTCCAGACAAAGGGCCGGGTGGCGCCAGGACTGTTAACGTCACCCGGGGAGCCGGTCCCTGATCGGCCGAGGCCCGATGCTGCAAGAGCAGACGACCTCCCACCGTGGGTGCAAGAGGAGAGGCTGATATTTTTAACATTTTCATCCCATCTGGGTCGCCAAATGAAATAGCCCAAATGCAGCTAATAACAGCTCTCTCTCACACCCACAGAAGGAAGACGAGTCAGACAGAGGCCTTAAAACCCTAGTTTTCGGAGTTATCCTCCTTCTCCTGGTATGTGCCCTCTTACCATGTTGTATCCCCATTCTGCACCATTTCATCACCACCGCCCTCGACACCCTAGTAGAGTGCAAAACAGCTGCCACTGTCATGGCCCTATCCCAATGCACTCCTCTGCAGTTTTCCACCCGTGATGGTGCCCTCAACCGGTAGGTTGAGGTCACACCTAAAAGAGGGGGGAGTGAGGCAGCCGGGAAGGTAGCTGCCCCCCCCAGCCATGCAGCTTTTATGTAAGGATCAGCTTGTTAAACGGGAACACAGAGATCTCAGCAGGCACCTCCTCCAAGCCAGAGCTGCTACAGTGAGACGAACCTAAAGCACAATACCCTCTCCCCTAGATAACAACAGACCAGAGAATACCAGTTTGGACAGGTCACTGAGAATGCTTTATGATAGCCCACCTTACCCCCCTAGGGACCACTGATTGGTGGACAAAAGATACCTGAGGCGAATCAGAAAGTAGAATGAGCTTGAAAATATACTGTATATAAGACAATGTATGACGTGGAGAGGGCACTCAGATCTTTTGTTCAGGGTGGCCGGCTCTGTCTCTGAGACTGTGTGCACACAATAAAAGATTCTGTTTGCATTCTAGTCTGTCTGACTCGTCTTCCTTCTGTGGGTGTGAGAGAGAGCTGTTATTAGCTGCATTTGGGCTATTTCATTATCGCCTCCTGTTTTGAGAATTGTAACCTGCTCCTCGCTGGTCTCCCTCGGAATCATCTCTTTCCCCTTCAATCTGTTCAAAACTCAGCTGCATGGCTCATCTTCCGCCAGTGTCACTATGCTCATGTAACCCCTCTTCTCAAGTCACTTCACTGGCTCCCTATCCATTTTCGCATCCAGTTCAAACTTCTCCTACTTGCCTACAAGTGCATTCATTCTGCAGCTCCTCACTACCTTTCCTCTTTTATCTCACTCTACACTACTCCTCAGGAACTCTGCTCCTCTGGCAGATCCCTCTTATCTGTGCCCTTCTCTGGCACTGCCAACTCCAGACTTCGTCCATTCCACCTTGCTGCTCCATATGCTTGGAACAAACTACCTGAGTCAGTGTGTTGGGCTCCTGTTCTGGCCCTATTCAAATCCAGGCTAAAACCCCATCTCTCTGAGGCTGCTTTTGGATCCTGATGCCCCTCACTCTATCATTCACTACTTATGTGTATCTTACCATACTCCAGTACCCAGTTTTGTGATGTCTTTTTTATCTTGATTAAATTGTAAGCTTTGATGAGCAGAGATTGTGTCTTACTTCTTTATGTACAGCGCTGTTTACGCCTTATAGTGCTATACTGTACAAATGATTGGTAGTAACATACAGGTTTAAGGTTTTGCAAGTTACGCTTCTATTTCGTCAACATTGTGGAACTTTAAATTGAGCTTACTTAGAAAGAATATGTGATTAATAACTTCTTCAAAAGTCAGTTTTCTGTGTCCAGATGTTTCAATTCTTTTTTGAATGACATAGTGATATGGAGTGGAGGAGTAGCCTAGTGATTAGAGCAGTTGCCTAGTATCTAAACGATCATGGGTTTGATTCCCACTAGCACTCCTTGTGACCTTGGGCAAGTCACTTTACCCTCCATTGCCTCTGAAGAACAGGCTTGGCAATCTACTTCCAATGATATATTGCCAAGAAAACTCAGAGGCAACAACTGGTCTCACTAGGAGACAACACTTAAAAAACCCCAAACTATATATTCCCTCAGTACATCTGTTAGGACTACACTCTATATGAGACAATAAATTTAATGTGAGCATGACGGTATTGTGGAATTGAAGGCAAATGATCATTTTTGCTCCTCCATCCCTTTATTCATCACTCCCCCCTACTGTTGGATAGATTGCTCTGTATTTCATAATTTACAAACAAGAGAGTTGGTTATTGGAGACATGTTCATACTCATCCATTGTGGATCCTTTGTTCTGAACAAGATACCGAGGGACATTAGAAACCAAGTTGTCTATTTGCAGTTTTAGCTAAAAATATAATTTTTTCAACTAGCTTTTGGGGGCTAGGATATGTTCAATGCTGTTAAGCACCCTCAAGTCAATGCCATCTTTTGGCAACCCTGTGGATAGTAGTCACTATCACTTCAGTTTTCTTGGCAAGATGGTACTGGAAGTAGATTACCAGGCCTTTCTTCATCAAAGTAAATCTAGAACACTTGGTATTCCAAGTAGTAATCAGGCCCAACACTGCTTAGTTTTCAATATCATACAAAATTGGGCTCACTCAGGGTGGCATGGCCATAGGAATGTTAGGATAAACAGCTCAAAATAATTGAATTTTAGGGGTATGTTTACTAAACTGCGTTAATGTCACCTGCGGTAGTTTCCACAGTAATGGTACAGATGCCCATATAAAGGAGTGGGTGGTGCATCGTACGACAAGCAGTGCCAAGTAACGTGCATAACAACGTGCCATCAAATCACATGCGTCGCAAGGCGCCATATAGGGCACATCACAAGGCACCTTAACCGGAAGCACCTCACAAGGCACTTTGTCATGTGCCCTACAAGGCGCCCAACCTAAGGCGCCATGCAGCCACCCCTTGAAGACCCGTATAAGGTGCCGGCAAGGTGCCCCATAAGGCAATGTAGGTTAAGGCACCTGAAAAGCAGGACATGGGGTAGCAGCCTGCACATGAACGCCGGATGCCACAAAGCTGACAGATGCAGATAGATGGGCAGAAGGATGGTTGGCAACTCTAATGAGGGTAATATGTGCTGGCAGCACAGATCAGCAGAGATATGACTGTTACAGGAATGAGAGGGACCGGTGTAGGAAAGGCATAAAAGGAGAACAAAGAGGGAGCAAACCCATGACCACTAGCCTGAAAAAGCACTGCACAAACCAACAGGCCACACCACCACTGTGAGGTCCACAGCAATGGCTGCATACAAGAACACTGCAGGGCACCACACAAAACGCCTGCTGTGTGCCAGGAGAGGCCAACCCAAACAGTCACCATGATGCAATGCACATGCACAACAGGCATCCACAGCTCATATCACAGTCTGTAAGTTGGACGGGAGCCACATAGAAACACATGCACACACACCATGAGATGTAATGCAGTGTAAACAGCATGCAAAAGAGCATGGGAGTGATACACGAAGGGTGTCAGGGGCCGGCTGAAGGGACAGCTAAGTGGATGGCCCATGGACCAGGGCAACAGAACGAAAAAGGAGCATGTGAGAATCCAACCTGCACAGTGATGTGGCACAGACCAGCCAACAACAGCAGTACCAATCCACCAAGCTGACTGGTCACATGGACACTACAAAGATATAGCCATATGTAACACACAATATACGACAGATAGGCTGCAGAGAGGGCACACTGTGGCGCACAGCGCAGAGATGGACGGGTATGTGGAGAGGTGACGAGGCTGCAGCCATTGCATGGGCAGGTTAGCAGAAAACAGGAAAGGAAAAGGAACAGAAAATGTGGGAATCAAACTGGCAACCTATGGACTGCCAATGGGTGTCTGTGACCACTATCCCAAACAACCCCCACAAGTACAATGCAAACAAGTTACCACAAAAAGCACATACTGGATCACAGTGCTGAAACGGACGGCTCCTCTGCTCCACTGTGAAGGGAAGACATTGCGTCCCTCACCCTGATGCACCCTATGCCTGGGATAAACTCACAGGGTCTGTGTGCCAGGCACCCTCGCAAACACACATCCAATCCATGCTGAGAGCTCACCTACCCCCTGCTGCCTGTGGACTCTAACTACCCTGATCCCTCTCCACTGTTGCCTCTCCTACCCCTGCACCCACATTCTCTCACTTATCCTAACTAGAATGTAAGCTGTGGTATGTAGGGTGTCTGCCCGATATGTCTGTGCAGCGCTGTGTACAAGGGGCAGTGACAGACATAAGTACTGAGTTATCTCTGTAAGTAACCAGTTGTCTATCCCGCCTTACCCATCAAATAAAGCAGTGGCCAATGGAGGCCACGTGGCATGTCCAAAGCCACAAGGAATGCCAATAAGACTAGAAACCCCAGTCCCACAGGCCTGATGTTGCTGTCCCCAGGTGGGATGTGAACCCACAGCCCTCTGGCCTGAGGTACCGTGTCCTGACCAACAGGCCATGTCTCCCATTGTGCAGGTGCAGTAGGTGTGGTAGTAATGAAAATAGTGAGATTAAACTTTGTGATGTAACTATACCCATACATGGTACACCGTAACAATAACTGTACACCTACCCCCTGCCCCATAACCCCACACCCGGATGGTGTACCCCAAGGATCTGGTGTGGATCCCCCCTTACCCCCTCCATACACAGTCCCCTGGTGTGCCCAGCAGCACCCATGGCTGGCTGTACCAGCTAGATACTGGTGGCTCACAGAGCCACCTACGCACACCTGAACCCTCCCCAGCTAACCAAACCCTGATCCACGCCTGTCGTGACGACATCGTTGCCTGGATGTCTCACCATGGCCTGAAAGTGAACATGGCCATGACCGTACCTCCCATCCATCATCGTAACACCTCCCTGCCCCCCCCCCTTGTTGTCGGTGTCTGTGGATAACTCTGTTCTTCCCCCAGTGTCCCCAGGCCGCAATCTGGGCCCATCCCTGACCCTTCTCCCCCGTTCACGACACACAGCCATCTGATAGCTAACACCTGTCCCCTTCCTCCACAACAGCAGTGATACCCGCCCCATCCACTCTGAACACACCACCAATATGCCCATACACTGCCCAATCGCATCCCATCAGTACCTTAGTAGTCTGCCCCCTGCATTTCTCACCTGGACACACCTCATTCCCCGTCAATGTGTGCAATAATTTGCTGTGCATCCAACCGTGTGCCAGGCTAGTCATGGCCACAGTACCCCCCTTGTCAGGTCATGTCAAAGCCTCCCTAACCTTTACTGTACCCATGTCAAAATCCCCTGCTGAGCTCAAAATGCAGAGACTCTGTGGCCACCCACCACCCCTCGTCTCCCATCTCCCTGTACAAACCCCCCTGAAAACATCGGCCCCAAGCAGACACTCACCACCTGTGCAGTACACCCCTACTGCTAACCCCACACTCTGCCCCTCTCTCCGTGATGCCCCATATGCCATGAGCAAACTTCGGCTGTCCATACAGCAGGCACTGTCTCTAACCCACCACAAATCCAGGATAAAAACACACATTCTCGCTGCAGCCATGGAAGCATGATTCCCCTGACACCTCTCCCCCCACTGTCCCCAGTGGTAGCCCCCACCCACCCCATCTGTGTCCGTGCTGACTAGATAGTAATCACTGATGCGCAGAACAGGTCTCCCACCTGTCTTCACCGTGCCGCATTCGCCATGTAGCACTATACAAATGCTCAATAGTAGTAGTAGTACATGTCTGCACCATCATGGCCACAGCACCAGAACACACAGCTGACAGGTGGCACGTATCAGGCAGGCACACCAGGCTGACAACACACACACAAGGCAAGAAGGTCTGAAGGGAAGATACAGGGATGTAATGTCATGCTGCCACACAGTGAAGTGCATATGCATTGCACAGGCAAATGCACAAACATGCCAATGATGTCATATCCCAATGGCCCAGCACCACCCCTCAGATATCTAGACCTAATGTGTGGGTATCAATGGGTCATACAGCAGTGTAGATGTCCCTAGAACAGCATGTGATGTGCTGAGACAGACGAGACATCAGGTAGTCGTGTAAATAAACACCTTCAATGCACACATGGCATCAAAAACAGTGACACAATGCAACATGAGGACATGGTATTAGGATGAGAGTCACATGTGGGCAAAAATCAAAAAAGATGGGATCCCACTAACATACAGCGGTAGCACTATGTGGAAGTCACACCACAATGGGTGCCATGGAAACAGGAGCAGTCATAATATGGCAATGTACAGGGACTGCACAAATGAAGCCTGGAAATGGACACACCCGCCGCCACAGTGCAAAGGTACTGGTGCAATGTGAGTGGAACAATATCATGTCAGAAAGAGGACTGTGCACACATGCAAAGATAAGCCTGCAAATCAATGTACATTGCCACATCTGTCCAGTAAACACACACAATAACATGTATGTAGAGCCACAAAGAGATGTCCACAGCAGTGCACGTACCCACACAAATCCCACCCTGGCACATGCACCAGTGTAAGAGACTTGTCAGGCACATGCGCATGCACCGTGTACGTTTAAACACCACAGAGTGCTGCCCCATATCCACTGTAACACCCCCTGCGATGGTCAAGCAGCAATCAGAGATGGTGGCATGCATCACAGTGTTCTGGAGGAAAATAGTGTGTCATGTACAAGTGGAAGTTGGCCACACAAATAAGCAGGACCTACAGAATGTATCTTCTGTGCCACATACGTGGCTGCATGTACCTTTGTAGCCAAATGTTGGTGCAATGCCTGCGATGCGAGCACCACACATTGGCTACACACAGCTACACAATGTCAGATGGATGTAGAACATACAGCGCACATGTAAAGTTCCTGCTGTAGATGTATGGAAAAGTGTCCACAGTCCAAATGCCAACTGTGACCCTACAAGTTTGGCTATGACCTTCCCAGATTACAAGGCCATGCAAAGTCACAAGTGATGTTTCAATGTTCCACAGCAATGCAAAGGTGATGTGTCTCTGCTGCGACAAACGCAACACCCAGACAGAGCACAGCAGCAATGGTGTGTTGGTCCCCTGTGATAAGGAAGCTTATCATAGCTCAGGAAGGGGCTATAGAAAAGGTGAAGTGTCTCTGAACAAGCAACCTGTCAGTGCTGGTAGAAATGAGAAAACAGAATTTTGCCATAAAAGACTACCAGTCCCAGAATGCACCAGGTTTCCAACAGCCATGAGAGGAGCTGAAGTGAGAAAACATGTGTTCAATCAAAAGGGCTATGAGGTAATCCCCAAGCACTCATTGCAAAGGGCAGGGCTTGATTCAGCACAGCTGTGCTGTGCTAGGATGGAACACTCATCTCAAAGGGCAAGGCCTGATTCAGCACAGCTGCGCTGTGTTAGGGAGGAACACTCATCTAAGCAGAATAAGAGTAGAGTTTATTCTACAGATGACCAGCTTCATGATCACCTTGGATATTCAGAGAATTGTCCTCAGTATCCTGAGAATCAGCTTGAGTTTGATCATCAGTTTCATCTGAAGGATCAGCAGAAGCAGAAGCCAAACTGGACGGATAGAGAAGGAAAGAAACCCTCTGGAAGGAAGAGGAGAAAAGCCTTTGAGAGGTCTAGAAGAGTCCAAGGCAGTACGTATACTGGGAGGTATTCCAAGGGCCAGCATAGACCATTGGACTGGGGAAAACCAGAGGAATGGTGCTGCAGAACAAGGAATCACCAGAGGCTACCTGTGAGGGAGACGGCTGCACGTGGAAGGGACTCTAAGACCTATGCCAGAAGGTATGTGAAGAGAGATCCAGTGTCCAGGGATCAGGACTGGAAGGCTGGACATAAGAACTGGACTACATACTGGCCAGGCTATATAGAGAGGAACTATAGCAACAATGGAAGCTCAGGTATGAACACTGATCTATGCCCTAGCTATAACCTTGAAAGACAGCAGGGAAATAAGTGTTCTCCTGAAAGTGCTCCATTGAAAGGTTCATCTGTGCCAATTCATGATAGTGACCCTATGCTTGTTGATGAAGGGGAAATAATAGCAGATCAAGATATTGTTTATATGGACTGCTCTCTATCCAAACTCCGTTGGTAACTTTCTGTGATAAAGCACAGCAGCCATCACAAAGAAATATAAATTTGTTCTTTATTCCACTAAGAAAAGATCCTGAAGCAGGATTTGACTCACACAGTAGAAAGCCAGCCTGCTAAAGGGTTTCAGCTGGATAACTGATAGCAATTGAGCTGCACCTAATTGCTTGTGAGCTAGGAGAGAATTACTTCTGGATCTGTGTGGAAAGTAATCAGAAGTTAACCTTACAAGAACAGTTTATTTCTTTCTTTGTGGCTTTTCGTTTGTTAGAGATATGCTAAGAAAACATTAGCTAATTGCCTGACAAGTTTGAAGGTTGTTTTCCTGATTTTGATTTTTGACTTTGTTTTACAAAGTTAAACACTGCAAGCAAGTAACCTAATTTATGTGCTACCAAGCATATCTGTGCTGGGAGAAATAACCCCATAAATAAAGAAGTATCTTATTGGCTTTAACACTTGTGCACAACTAAATTATTGTCAGCAGCTGTGTCTGGTGTGAATGAACTACATTACCCACAATACCTTGCAAAAATCATATAAATATATGCATTGTCAAGACTGTGAAGATTCTCACCCAGGCAGCCGTCTGACACCCCCCGGTGATGCCCAAAGTAGCAGGCCAACAATGATGTCCAACATAGCAATGTGTCTGACTTGCATAAGTCCATCTCCCACTGGCACCATCACACAAGGACCGTTGCATAGAGGTGTCCTGTCCAACCACAGTTGGCTGATGCAGACTCAGATGCAGCATAGTAGATGTGCCTTGTGTGTTGACTGCGCCCTGTGTTAAAAGGAGTAGAGAAAAGGTAAAGGTATGCTACACACACCATCAGGTCACAATGCAGACAGTGACAGCACGTTATGTGCATAATGAATGCCCAGATATTAAAACATGACACGGCCACAACACACAGCACAGTGCATGATGACCACAGCAGGAGATGGCACTGCAGACCAGATTACCATCTCGACATGGTCATGTCAATGCCCATGTCACATAGGCATCCTAGAGGTCCACAGCATGTCCAGCAGTGGTGGTGCACAGAGATCCCACAGAAAGGCACGATGTAACAAACAGCCCAAAAGAAACATCTACATGTGGATGTCAGTTACAGAAGATCTAAGGTGCAACCTACCGTCATTGTACAGCAGGTGTCTGATGGGGACTGTCTGAGCCAGGCAAGGGGCACAAGGGGCCTCTGTAGAGGCTGCGGATGTCAATGAACTGCATCCATTACCACATCGTCATGGTCAGCCGTCAGTGGCATATGTCCAAGGTATGGTGAGTTGCGTGTAACCGAAACATTGATGCGTAGTGTCCTGTCAGCATACATGAGACATGTCAGGCAACAATACATAAGTGCTTATTTCATCGAGAGATGTACCTTAGAACCAGGTCTCAGACTTTTATCAGTACTTATAATGGGAATTACCCTTGCAGTACTTTTTAGCATCAATGACCACGGTTCTCAATATCGTTCCTTTCCTTAAAACTATCAGTACACAGTCCCGATATGAGCTTAAAGCTTCTGTTTTCATATAGCCATACAATTAAGGAATGGAACTTAACTCTCAAGAATGAATTCAACGTGAAGATAAGCTCTTGATTAAACTTTCCCCAATGCCGTCTATCGGCACCGCTTCCGCGTTTCACAGATTGTTTCTTCAGGGGTTGAGCTTCATCAAATAACTAGAAAATAACACATTCTTAATGTAATTCCAAGCTCTATTAATGTATATATCCAGACTATATTGCTTAGTTTCACTTCTCATACCTTAATATGTTAACAATGCTTCTTTCTTTGATTTTCTCATTTTCTCATTTTCAAACGCATGTCTTACTTCCTTCACTCTGAGGGCTTCTACCTCAGAACACCGCGCATGCGGGATGGTACAGATCAAGGCCATTTAAAACCCAGGTGTATAGATGACATAGCCTAGTGATGGCTCATACACAAGCGCCCCATTCAATGCTATTATTGAGACCCCCTGGGGACACGGTGCCTAAACGGTGAATCCATCGCTGCTCATTAATGATTAACGCTTGTTCCCTAGTTTTTCCATTCCTCCCTCCTAATGTCCTGTCAATACAAAAACATCGTAAATCTTCAAAGCTATGGTGCAATTGCAAACAATGAGCTACCAGCGGAGCTTCCTGCACTTTGCAGCTTAGCCGACTGCGGTGTTCAATAATACGTGTTTTAAAAGGAGGGAGGAATGGAAAAACTAGGGAACAAACGTTAATCATTAATGAGCAGCGATGGATTCACCGCTTAGGCACCGTGTCCCCAGGGGGTCTCAATAATAGCATTGAATGGGGCGCTTGTGTATGAGCCATCACTAGGCTACGTCATCTATACACCTGGGTTTTAAATGGCCTTGATCTGTACCATCCCGCATGCGCGGTGTTCTGAGGTAGAAGCCCTCAGAGTGAAGGAAGTAAGACATGCGTTTGAAAATGAGAAAATGAGAAAATCAAAGAAAGAAGCATTGTTAACATATTAAGGTATGAGAAGTGAAACTAAGCAATATAGTCTGGATATATACGTTAATAGAGCTTGGAATTACATTAAGAATGTGTTATTTTCTAGTTATTTGATGAAGCTCAACCCCTGAAGAAACAATCTGTGAAACGCGGAAGCGGTGCCGATAGACGGCGTCGGGGAAAGTTTAATCAAGAGCTTATCTTCACGTTGAATTCATTCTTGAGAGTTAAGTTCCATTCCTTAATTGTATGGCTATATGAAAACAGAAGCTTTAAGCTCATATCGGGACTGTGTACTGATAGTTTTAAGGAAAGGAACGATATTGAGAACCGTGGTCATTGATGCTAAAAAGTACTGCAAGGGTAATTCCCATTATAAGTACTGATAAAAGTCTGAGACCTGGTTCTAAGGTACATCTCTCGATGAAATAAGCACTTATGCAGCACACATCTAAGTAGATATTCATTCTGAGATAGTAGTATTGAGGACTGTCATTTTTGTTACAAGATTGTCTCCTCTAAAAGAAGAAAATTGACCTGTACCACTAAGGCAACAATACATGACACATGCACACAATGTACACAAGGGCAAAAGCAGAAGGTCACAGAGAGATGGGTGAAAACCACTGCACAGGTGGCCAGACACATCCCTGCACCAGACAATGGCAGAGGGCATCAGAAGGTACTGTCACCTAGAAACACCCCAAAGACACAGAGACATACACCGTGAGACAAGGTGAGCATGCCGCAAGTTGCATATGGCATGTCTGTGCACAATCAGTGACCAGTGGAGACAATCATTACAGTCCATGCAATGATACACTGATGTTGTGTAATGCCACAATGCCAGGGAAGGCTGTATGTGCTATCCACCAACCCCACACCCTGTGCCTGGAGACACACACAGCCTGGTAACATGTTCTTCAGATACAATGTGTAAACACCCGAAATGTGCACAGACCAATGGCCATATGCATGTCAACTGGAACATATGGGGGATGGAGCCGCAGGCCAAACACCCAGTCAAAGAAATCAATCAGATTTGTCTGACAAAACCTGCCTCTGGTGAATCCATGCTGCCTCGGATCCTGTAATCCGCTAGACTCCAGAAACCTCACTATTTTCTCTTTCAGCAGCATTTCCAATAATTTACTCACCACCGAAGTTAAACTAACCAGCCTGTATTTTTCAACCACATCCTTACTTCCGCTTTTGTGTAAAGGCACCACATGAGCATCTCTCCAGTCCTTTGGCACCACTCCCGATTCCAAAGAGGCATATCCTGGGGAGTCAAAAACACAAGTGACATATATATATATATATGTCATGATAATGCCGTGAAACACATAGGTTAGCACAAACATGGAGACACATATGCACATCCCCACATATGCAGAACTTACAGGAGAACAGCTCCTCGATCAGATGTTGCCTGACTGCCATCCCCTCACGTGTGTCACCATGGCCACGTACAGGAGGGCACACAGGATCCTCCTCCAGATCCTCTTTAATTTCGACTGGGACATTGTGCCTGAGAGCAATGTTGTGCAGGATGCAACAGGCCAGAATGATATGTGCCACAGTCATGGGTCCATATTGTAAGGCACCGCCGGTCCTATCCAGACACCTGAAGCGACTCTTCAGAATGCCAAAAGTGCGCTCAATGACTGAGTGGCTGGAGGCATGGGCCTCATTGTACCTCATCTCTGCACCTGGCCGTGGGAGATGCACAGGGGTCAGCAACTAGGCACGACAGCCATATCCCGCATCACCTGCAGAAAGAAATGTGGTACGGTCAAGTGGGAGATGATGGACACACAAAAGCACAGAAGTAGCAACGTTTAACTGGACAACAGATAAACAGGGACACAAACATACAACATCATAGAATGGCACATGATGGCACTGCACTAGCGTCTGGAGCTGGGAGACCCAGAACCCCTGGGAAGGCTAATGATGGCAACACACATCAACTGTATCCAGGCCAAACACACGGCCAAAAACCTGTACCCAAACGGCAGCAGTGGCAGGTGTGAAGGCATCTGGCCAACAGTGGCAAAGCATACTGGAAGGGGCAGAGATGCACATGTGTGCAACCATGTGACGTCCATGATACAGTGCACACACAGAAGATGTCACTGGAACACATACCTGAGGGGCCAGGTCGGAATGGCAGTAGGGACAAGATAATGTGGGCAGACATACAGCATACATATGTGATGTCAAGTGCAACCACAACTCCACCCACATGTTGTCGCACACATGGACAATGGAGAATAGGCCCCATACACACCGTACAGCATGAGGATAGTTCTGGGCGCATACCTAACCCCCCCTCCTGGACCACACACACACACACACACACACACACACACGTTGGATATGGAGTCCATGAGGGACACACCACAAATGCATACACATGTACATCTGTGTGCACGGTATGTCCAAGGCCATGTGCTGGAGTCATTGTCAAACAAGAGGTGTCGCACCCAGCCATAGAAGGGACACACCATATGTGCCCAGAGTGTCCCTGTACATAAGACCTGTGCAACAGAACAGCAGTAGCAGATACCAGTGTCACCCGCATGTGTGCCGAGACACCCAGATGAGCAATGAGACACACATGGCATACATAGAGACATTTACAAGCACACAGAGGTACATGACCACATCCCCAGTGACAGGGTGTGATGTTGTACAAAGCCCCACACAAGGCAGCACCCCACAACCACAATGCAAGGAAAGGCATGCAGAGGACACAGGTGACAATGGCACCCCAGATATCATACACTGTACGCGCATGTGAGATATGGTAAATACCCAACAGGCAGGACACAGTCCCCATATTGTCTTGCCTCAAATTGGCCAAACAGTGCCGAGTACTTCAGGATATAGGAGTCATGGGCTGACCCTGGGAACCATGGAACCACATTCAGAATACGCATATTTTCATCACAAACAACCTGCACATTCAGGGAATGGTAGTGTTTACGGTTGCGGAACACAACCTCCCTGTCACGTGGCGGGACTAGGGCAACATATGTGCAATCAATAGCTCCCATCACGTGTGGTATCCCTGCAATCCACTGGAATGCCTGGCCCAGGGCCCTCCAATGTTGCCTACTGTTAGGAATTGCAATGTAATTCCTAACCCGGCTGACTATGGCCGGCAGTACCTGGTGGAGATAGCTGGAGAAGGTTGGCCTGCTCATCCCGCCCACTGTGGCCACTGAGGATTGGAAACAGCCAGAGGCAAAGAAATGTAGGGCAGCCAGGAGCTTGGCCAATCCCGGTATGGCATATGACCGGGCAGTCCGGGTCTCGAGGTCAGGTCTTAGATCCTCATAGAGCTCCCCTGTGTCCAGACGGTAGAGGGAGATGACCTGGTCCTCACATATGTCCTGGAGCATGTGCATAGGCCTGGGCCTGTAGAGGCATGGCAGGTAGGGCCATGCCTCAGCACGCCTATGGCACCGTACTGGTATCACCTCCATCTGTGGAGCCTCCACAGCTGCAGGTCTGAGTTGCAGCAGGACTGCACCCATGCCCAGTGCCACAGCCCCAGGGACACCATCTCCCCCTTCAGGCAACTGCAGCTCCACCAGTTCCATGAACGCCACCACCACACAACCTGCATTCATGATCTGAGCCTTGATAGACATGAGATGGAGCATAGGTATATGTTAAATAGGGTGTGGGGTGCAGCAAATAATCACAGCAAAACTTACACACCTGGTGATGCTGGGACATACACCAGCAACAGCATGAGACAATGCCCTGCACATACGGAGGCGTAACACCATAGCGCGTGTGCAGAAATGCGTGTTCCCCATAATGCCTGTTCCATGATTGGGTACACTGAATGAGGGTAGGAGGAGCACGTGGTGTGTCCCCGTGCCCCAGCAGCACACAAACGTACAGCATGTGGCACTGCGTGCCCCACCCAGACACGTAGGTAAGGGCAGAATGCAAGGCGCGTTCCAACGCTTGGAGGCATGGTGGACACATGTACGTCTGACGCAGAGTAGCATGTGGGGACACACCACATGACCCACCTACGCGCATCAGAATGCGCCATATGTAATAGACCGCACCCAATGCAATGATAAACAACATTGAGCATAGGGAAAGGGCGTAGCGCGTTTAGGAATTCACCTTCCGTGCACACAGCGTGGGAGGAGATACATCATGTGTAAGGTACGTACGTGCATGTGGGATGGGAGCAGTACTCATATGGTGCAGAAGATGTCCCCACACACTGGCATCCGCAGACGTGCACGTGAACGCACCTGAGTGCGCGCAAACGTAATGCACGCTACTGTGCATGCGCACAACACCCATGTGGAATGTGCGTAGGACCATGCCCAAGGTACATAACAGGGCACAGCATGCCCAGAATGCCAAGGGCTATGGTACACAGTACGTACCACAGCATGGAGGATGAGGGACACCATGAGGCAGGAGGGGAGTACAGCCAGCAGCTACCAGTGGCCCACACCACTGCTGACCCAGAGAGTGAGAGGGCAGGCCAATCCGGGGCCATACACCACCCACCAGAACAGCCTGGAGGTGTGTCAGGCCCAAAGCGCCACAGGACACCTGTAGCCAAGGATGCCAGGAGGAGGACGATCCGCTTCACCGAGGAGAATGACCTCCTCCTGGCTAGAATCTTGAAGAGGTTTGAGCTGCTCTTCAGCTGGCTGAGCTCAACCACCACCATTGGCATGTGCACAAGGGCATGGGCAGAGGTCCAGGCAGAGGTGGTGGCAGCAGGGAGCCCACACCGTGACATAGAGAGCCTCCGCAAACACTACTGCGACATCAGGTGAAACATCCATGCCCAACTCTTGCGGGAGAGGCACAATGCACAGGGCACTGGTGGGGATCCAGCACAGGGGGCCACCCTAATCAGCTTGGAACAGCACCTGGCAGACCGACTCGGGCCCATGTACATACATGGCCTGCCCCTGCACTGGATACAGCACACCCACGTGCAGGTAAGACGGAGAAAGGTGTACCGGTGACAGATAAACAAGCAAGTGCAGGGACAGACGCAGGGGGATGGTGGGCCTTGTCAGGGGTCCCACAGAGATGCATGTCCTCAGCCAGTCCCATGCAACATATGGCATAAACCACACCAGGTGCACCATCCCCACACTGCCCCTGGACCACAGCCCCCTGTCAGTCATGCACCGTGTAAGCCACCATCTGCAGACCCCACACATGCGGAAGGCCGATACCCAGCCCAATGGGGGTCACCATCCCACACACACACACACCCATGCCATGTCCCCAGCACAACACCAGGTGGCCCCTGACACATCAGACAACATACATTGCCATCCCAGGGCACCTGCCAATCCCTGAAAAGGCACATGGCCAGGTCCAGGGACCCCACTCACCCATCCATAGGCTGGCAGCCCTCAGAACCACAGAAATGGGCATGGACAGTACGCTGCCACCTGCCATGCATGGCCCTGTGCCAGGAATAGTCCTGCAAGGTGCACAGACTGCCACTGCACACATGGGCATGGGTAGTGCATCAAGGCACTGTGTAAACAGGGTGAAACGAGCAGGCCACGAACAGAGCCAGAGGCGGGTGGGGGCCATGGATGTGCATCAGGCATGTTGCGTGACGACACCCCCCCAGGGAGTGACAGTGGTCCGTGGGGGCAGGTGCTGGGGGTGACAGCCCCCACTGGGAGAGGGTTCTGGGGGGCGGGGTGGTGGGCAGAGAGGGGTCAGAACTGTGGAAGCAGGGCATGGCTGCCATAGATCTAAGGGAGGGCACCAACACAGAGTCAGTGAGTGAGTCGGCACAAGTGTAGCTGAAGGTGCAGGGGCCAGAATGGGGGTGGATGTGGTGACATTGAACGGGGGTCAGCATGGCATGGTGTAAGGGTGCAGGGGCGGGGGGTGACAGGCCCATGGTAGCAGCGTTGGGCGACAATGTGTTGTGAGGACACAGTGCAGGGGTGGCTAGGACAGCAAGGCCACATGGGTCGGTACGTGGGGGAGACAGAGGTGCACTGCACCTGTGTGTGCCATAGGCGCTGGGTGCTGGGACACAGGTGGCGATGGGGTGGCACTGGTTGGGTGGCTGCATGTGCTGGGGGGAGGGAATGGCCATTGTAGCGTGGATGCCAGGCACAGCAGGTGCCGGTGGGGGGCATAGGGGCCCCAACACAGACCCGTGCGGCTCACACCCACATATGCACCTGCTACATGCAGCCACCCACAGCCCACCTCCAGTCGCACTACCACAGACCCACCCCACCCCGGCCCTTGCACCCTTGCACGCATATCGCCACTACCACAGGGCACACCTGTCCCGGCTGCACCAGCACAGCACCCCCAGCCCCACCCCAACAGTCATGCCTGGCCATTTGGGGTGCTCCTAGTCACACGCACATGCAGGCACCGGTGACCCACCACAGGCACCTGGGACATGGACATGGGACGGTACCACACACATCCCTGCACTGGTAATGTCCAGCACCACACATACGCAGCCTGGGTACCCACACACTGACCAGGTTGCCCTGCGTCCTACACAGGCCATAGATACAGGGTGTGACAAGGGCGGGCAGGCAGGCAGGCAGTCACGCCCCACCTGAGCTGTGTACTCTGTTCCTCCACAGGTGACACACATGCCATCGAGGAGGAGGAGGAGGAGGCGGAGAACCCAGACCCTGGGCTGTGGCCCCTTGACAATGTGGAGCCGGAGACTGGGCCGCCAGGAGGGACAGCTGTGGCACAGGTGGGGGGGTCCAGCACCACCTCTGGAGGGTGATGATGGGCTGAGCCAGGGGCTGGCTGAAGGCAGTATGCCACCTGCTGCTGCAGCCACTGGGGCGGCGGAACCTGCTGCACTGCAGCATGTCATGTGGAATGTGTGGTCTGCCCTGGCAGAGGTGATCGGGGAGATGTGGGCGCACTCTGAGGTGGCGCATGGCAATTCACAGGGTGAGTGTCCTACTGTGTGCATATGATGTTGCATGTGTACAGATGGCTGGTGAAAACCATGTCTCACGGCGCACAACCTGTCTCCCCCACAGGCATACAACATGTATTGCATGCGGTCCTGTGGGAACAGCACTGGCAGCGGCATGAGGTGCGCCGCATGCGCCACACAGTGGCGTACCAGGGGCTGGCGGAAGAGGGGATCCTGGCTGAGATGAGGGGCCTCACCGCATCAGCATGGGCCATAGCTGCCAGGGCAGAGCTTTTGGCGGCTGGCCGGGGGACCCCCTCGGAACAACATGGTCTGGCAGAAGCAGCAGCAGCGCCAGCTGTGGCACCTGCACCACCAGGTGGGAGGGGCCGCTCAAGGATCGGCAGACTGTGTGGTAAATAAATGTCCGCACATGCAGAACTGCCTGATGTCACATGTCGTGTGATTATTGTGAGAGCCCCATGTATGCCCTGCCCTACCCGTGGCTGCCCTGAGGACCAACCCCATGCCACCTCCTTGGCCAACCCGTATCCCACCCTCTAGCTGGGATTACCATGGATCGCGGCAGCAGCCACGCCACTCCAACCCACCCACCAGCCCCCCAACACCCCTGCCACCCCTCCTGCCCCACCAGTGTCTGGAGACCCCCTGTCCCTATCCCTCTGCCCCCTGCTACCTCTCCACACTGGCACCTGCGTAGAGCATGTGGGTGTGGCACTGGATACGTCTCCGTGCAGTGCCGTCCACATCTCATTGGTTGGACATCATACCCTGTATGCCCATTGACATATCCATGCTATCTGTCCCATCCACCTCTGGTAGCACACTGCTGGTGTCCCATTCCCTGCCCTGTCCTGGTCAGTGTGATGTGTGCCATGGAGGTGCTCCCCCCCTTGCGGGCCCATCCCCTGGGATGTGTAGACACTGTTGCTGTATGTAGTCAGACATATGCTGCATGGCCTGGCCACATCTCCCCTTTCCCATGGGGCCTGCAACGGTTCCCAGGTGTTAGCTGGGTACACTGTGGATCTCCCATAGTTATCCACAGGGCACGTCAGTCCGGTACACTGACCCATCCCAATGCCCAGGTACATCCCTGCCCCCTCCCCATATGCACGTGTCCAGCCACAGTGGTGTGTTAGACCCCACCCCCGGGCCCCCTGTCTGTCACCCATCCCTCGGCATCCTGCATCCATGGTCTTGGTCTCTGGGCCCCCCCACCCTCTGCCTGGTGGCACTATGACCCCCCACACCTGCCCGGTGGCATACCCCATCTGCTCTGCATATGCGCACCCCTGCCAATCCCCACCCCTGCCCCTTGCACACTGTGATTGGAGCACCTCTCCCTGCCCCCAGCCTACTGCCCCGCTCACCCCTTTGTCCGCCATCCCCATGTCCATGTGCATTTCACTGTCCACCCTGTTTCGTATCCCTTGCCACTGCTGGCCATACCCTTGCACGTCCCACCACTACTGCTCCATGCCGTGCCTGTCCTGTGTGTGATGGTGTTCATCTGTGGTGCTACATCGGTGCCACCCAGGCCCATCCCCTGCCCTTGCCACAGGTACGGTATCATGTATGGGACCATTGTCATGCACACAGACACACATGTATATGCTCACACCTGTCATTTGCACCCCACTGACATGTTGCAATAAGGTACAGCTGACCAGTGTGAGTATGGCAAACATATTTACAAATTTTATTTGGGGGGGGGGGAACAGCTGTGAGACCCTGTGTGGGCATGGGCCCTACCACCCCAGTCCCTGGTGGTGGTGGCAGTCGCAGGGCATGGGCCAGCACAGGGCAGGGGTGGCATGCATGGTGCCCACACTCACATCCACTGGGGGCCCTCTTCGTTGGGTGGCTGGCCAGGTGCACCTGCCATGCATCTGTCATTCAGCATGTGCAGCCAGTCAGCCACCACAGCCATGGTCTCCAGCACCCGCCCCAGAATGTGGGTGTGCTGCCGCTGGGCATGTGCCTGGGAATGCACAGCCGCAACCAGACGGAGGCTGCACATGCACCCACACAGACACACATCTCCCATTGTCTGTGTGGCTGCATGTATGGCGCGCCTGTCTGTGGCTATGTGGGGCAGGCCCATGGCCAGACAGGGGGCATCACCGGCACTGTGGGGCAGAATGCTGGGGCCTCCAGTGCCCTGTGGCTACCTGTGCTGCTTGGGACTGGCCACGCCCTCACCCCCACCCCACCCCAACCCCTCCCCATCCCCTGCCATTCCCTCCCTGCCCCCTCTGCCCCCCTGCACCTCCCCGCTCACCCCCTCCTCCCCCCCTGCACCTCCCCCATTGCCTCCTCCTCTCCCACTCCCAGCTGCCCTCCCCCTCCACCCCACTCCCCCCTCCTCCCCCTCTCTGCTTCAGGTGTCCCCCTCCTCCTTGGCCTCCCTGCCGTCAGCCACCTCTATGCCCTCCGGGGCATCTTCAGCCAGCACTGGCTACCCGGTTCCAGAATCCAGCCCTGCAGGGCTTTTGTCTGCACATGCGGCCACTGTGGGGGAGAGGCACATACATTACCACCATGGTCACACATCTGGCACATCATTCAAACATGTCCTGTGGCCCCGCAGGCCATTGGCCCACAGGGACCTGCCGCATCACTCACCGTCACGATGGGCCTGCCGTTACTGCTGCACCCATGCCACAAAGCGGGGATACCTGGCTCGCAGCTCACGGGCCTTCTTGTGCAGGTCCTCGACCTGTAGGGGAGGCAACGTGGGGGGACATTAGGGGACAGACATCCATCGCCAGCTGGTGCTGCACCAAACACATACCTGCATGTAGCAGGTGGCTGCACCTATTGTGTGCTGTGTGTCGACTGCTAGCTGATGCCCCTGTCACACACATGTGTGTGTTACGGCTGCGCATGTCCAGGTTGGTCCCTACGTGCCCTGTGTGCGAACCCCCTGGCACCCATTGCCGGCCCGGCAGCCTATCCGTGTTTGGGCCTACAACACAGAACCATATGTGCCCTTGCCATGCTATGGGTCATGGGCGCCAGCATGGGGGGGCTGCATGGAGTCGGCATATATGCACGGTGTGCCGGGGGGGTAGGGCATGCGACACTTCCCGCACATATGCACCCCTATGTCAGCATGTCTGCCACATTCATCAACCTGTCTGCAGCCCTTGTCCAACATATGCACAGACTGCATAGCCATGTGCCACTGTATGCACTGGAATGGACAATGATCATGTGTCTCACCAGTGGCCCTTGCACACAGCAACAGCCGCACCTGAGTGTGCCCTGGGGATGTGCCACTATATACCCTGCAGGCTCCAGCCACAACATGGTGATATGAGTGGCCTGCACACATCAGCCTTTGCAGCTACCATAACACCGGGATGGATACGAGACCTCTGTAATGAGGCCTGGCGCATCCTGGGGATTTGGAAAATCTGTGGAGCTTAAACAGGAGCAAGTACCATAGCACCAGGAGGGATAATAGACCTCTGTAAATGAGGCCTGGCACATCCTGGGGATTTGGCAGACCTGTGAGACCTAAACAATAGCAGGTACCATAACAGCAGGATGAATAATGGGCCTCTGTGGTGAGGCCTGGGACATCCTGGGGATATAGCAGACCTGAGAAACGTGAACAGGAGGAGGTACCATAACACCAGGATGAATAGTGGGCCTATGTGGTGAGGCCTGGGACATCCTGGGGATATAGCAGACCTGTGAGACCTAAACAATAGCAGGTACCATAACACCAGGATGGATACTAGACCTCTGTAATGAGGCCTGGCGCATCCTGGGGATATAGCAGACATAGGAAATGTACACAGGAGCAGGTACCATAACACCAGGATGGATAATAGACCTCTGTAATGAGGCCTGGCACATCCTGGGGATTTGGCACATCTGTGGAACTTAAACAGGAGCTGGTACCATAACACCAGGAGGGATAATAGACCTCTGTGGTGAGGCCTGGGGAATCCTGGGGATTTGGCAGACCTGTGAAAAGTAAACAATAGCAGGTACCGTAACAGCAGGATGAATAGTAGGCCTCTGTAGTGGGCCTGGGGCATCCTGGGGATAGGGCACATCAGTGAAACTGCAACAGGGGCAAATACCATAGCAATGGGATGGATAATAAATCTCTGTAATGGATTCTGCAGCCCCCTGGGGACAGGGAAGATCTGCTAGCATCGAGAGGGAGGCCTACATTGATCCCATTTGGACACACAGCCACCTGCTTTTCCCTTGCTCTGCATGTCTGATATGTGTGTTGGTTACCAGCTTTTTTTAAGTCCTAAGTTTGGGTGTCTGTCCCCATTCACTTACCTCACGTGGGTAGTCTGAGCCTCTATTTTATCGCCTGGTGAGGTGCACCCAGGCCTTCCTCACTCTGCTGAGGTCCTGCCTATGGGAGGAGCCTGGAAATAGGCGCTCCTGGGTGAGGCATATTAATTCTGCCAGTAGATACAGGTCTGCATGAGTGAATGCAGGCTTTCTCAACCTGGCAGCCATCTTGTCTGCTGTATGTGATCAGAGCTCGTATGATGCAGTAAAAACACATCTGCGTAGTGCGCGCTTCTCAACGCACGTACGAATGTGCGTAACCACGCGCATAACCTCCGTTTGTGGCGCGCGTTGGTCTATTTTGTTGGTCTATTTGTTTATGTTAGAGGTATCCTTTTCCATATCTAAGTACAAGTAGTCTTTCTATTTGTGACATGCCCTATACCCATCTTTTTCCCATACTGGTATCCCCTTCTGGGATTTGAACACACATGACATTGTAGTCTGACATACTGCCTAACCACTGCGCTACACATACCATGTTATATTGCTATGACTGACCATCTTCTTGTGGGCATTGAGGCCTGACGTTACAGTGTGTCAGGCTTTCAGCCGTCTAGGCCTCAGGCGCCTGTTGGGCTAACGTTGATTACGGCACCTTGGTGCGCGCCTTATGTAACGGTATGCTAAGGTGCTCCCCAGCCCTAATAGCACGTTGTACATCACCTGATACCATGCTTCAGAACATGGTACGTTTGTGGTTTCCTTCTATGGTATATTGTGCAACCGCACCTTAGTAGGCACGTTTCTGGGTGCCATATTGTATGGTGTGGTATAAAATGCTCATCAGGTGCCTTGTGAGGCACCTTCTGTGGCACGTTCTCGGGGTCCCTAGACAGCGCACCGTACTGGGCATACCTGGACAGCTCATCCTCGTGGGATCCCTGGGATATTATGCCATAGTTCACAGTAGCATACCAGTGTCACGATGCATTAGGTTACTTTGCCCTGCGGCCTGCAAGTTGCCTCAGGTTGGCCTGCATTATGTATGTCCAGAGATACTGATGTCACCCTAACACTGGATTGGCCATGGGTTACTGCCACTGCACAGGTGATTGAGGGCGAGGGATGGAGGCTCCTGGACATGCCATATCTGCGGCCAGACCATGTGGCTGACAGTACTAGTAACATACATGTTGTGGGCTACTGTACCACAGTACTGGGTGTGGGCAATGTAAAGTTATGGGAGGGCAGTGGGTGTCAGATGGTGGGCATATGTGTCCCCCAGGGGTGTCTGGGGTGCCAGGATGGTTACGATGAGGGGTGGACAGAAGTGTGGTGGTACCATACAGCTGAGGTACAGGTGAGGCAGGCAAGGTAGAGGCACAATGCAGGACAGGGTCACAGAGCATGACCTGTGGTGGCAGTCTGCACAGGCAGTCTGGACTCTACTCAGCTGATAGACGCAGATAACCAGACCAGAGGAATGTCGCCCACTGTGGTGAGTCTCTTATGGGCTGGCAGCACATATCTGCAAAAAGATGAGTGTTAGAGGCATGCAAAATATCAGAGTTTGGCATGCATGGGAGGGGGGAACAATAGTGGATCGAAACCATGGACACAGTTTGGAACGTCATTGTACGAACCAGTAGGCTATACCTCTCTGGCCTGCTGTATAGTAATGCTTGGGTACAGAGGGACTGTAGGTCACTGCATGGACCGTCTGCTCTGTGTGCCAGGTTAGGGTAACCACAACAGCACCCATGATGCATTGCACATGCTGAACAGTGGTCCACAGCAGATCAACAAATGGGGTCTGCACCTCTCTGTTACCGCAGCCTGGTAAGATGGACTGCCGTGCGTGATACTGGCACAGAGTAGCTACAGACCCTGCCATTGTGCAGGTTCTGTATTCACCCAGCACTAGGTCCACAGTAAATGTGGTGCTACATATAGGTCCTGCTGCACATCCCCATCACTGGCAGTGTGTGGCAGGTGTCCCAGGCAGTGTGCCAAAGGCACCTCTGTGCCCATCTGTGTTACACAGTCACAGATGTCCCCCTGGGACCAGAGACCACCCAGATCAGTGTGTACAAAGTGTTAAGGTCTGGCTGCCATGGCCACCTGTTAGCAGGGTGGAGGGGTGTCCAGTGTCTTATGAGGGTTATGTACCACAGCTCCCTACTGTTCAGAGTACTATACACTATGTGCCCCCAAGGGCCCCATAACACACATCTTGTAGGTGGGGGCGTGGAGGGACAGGTGCCTAAGACCACCACAGGTGCCTGAGACCATGGGACTGGCTGTGGGACCAGCCAGCCCATTCCTGATGGCAAAGAATATCCCTCTAGGGCTGGTGCACATGAGACAGACCTGTGACTGGAGCATTGGCAGACCAGCATTAATGTGGGGTTACCACATGAATCCTCACTTGCCACATACCACAGTCTGCCATGCATCATCAGACAACACTGTCGGACTGCACCAGCATACACGGTGTTCTCACCATTCACAGACTAAGTGCAGACAAGCCACTGGCCAGTCTGGCCAGTCTCATGGTCAATGAGAAAACACATGCACCCAGACATAGGATGGGCAGTACACACACCAAGCAGGTATGTCAGTGATTAGGCCCTGGAACTGGGGGTCACACAGGTATCACTGGAGACATAGTATAGAAGACTATGTGGGAACCTGAACATGCCATGGTCACTGCTGAGTCAGGGCAAGACTGCCCTCCCAGCACGACATGCTGTGGCCACCCTGTCCATGCAGGTGGTGTTCAGACACTACAGTATACCAGCCATTGCAATACTCCCTGTGCAGATGCAGCCTGCCCAATTCGCCCTATCTGGCACATACCCACACTACCTTGCTCCTCATTATGCACATTCACAGTCTAATGCTGGTAACAGTTGGACAATGTGGGCCAAGGGCGGGGTTGGCAGCCACAAAACTATGGATAGACGTATACACACACACTCCTACTGCAGCACTGTGCAATGATAGGGGTGTTTGGCAACCCTGGCTGTCACACTGCCGACATTTCTGAACTGAGCAGGGGGGTAGCAGTGGTGCTGTGATGTTACCTGCAAATCCATGCTGGGGCCAGCAGCCTGCCTGTACAGCATGATTTTGATGGTGGAGCCTGTGTGAGTGGCTGTTTCTATCCCTGTTGGCCGTTGCTGTGGGGATTGCACGGTTTGATGTTGTATATGCTTCGTAGGGTAAAATGTTGGGATGTGTTCTGCAGGTTCCAGCAGCTGGGACCTGTACCTGTGACCCTCTACTCCTAGACACATTGGCCGTGTGTACTGCACCATGGTGTTGCCATGGAGGCCCAGCAGTCTCTGGAACTACCTTTACCTCTCCACAGTCAGACATTTCCTGTTTTTCTGTTGTATCTATGTAGTAGGGCAAAAGTTTGTGATGTGTTCTGCAGGGTCTGCAGCTGTGACCTGAACCTGTGGCCCTCTGCTCTGAGTCACACTGGCTGTGTGTACTGCACCACTGTGGGGCCACAGAGGCACAGCAGTCCCTGGGCCATAACTTTATGTCTCCTCAGCCAGACATTTTCTTTTTTTCCAGTTTTTCTGTAGTATCTACAGTACATAGTAGGGCAAAGGTTTGTGATGTGTCCTGCAGGGTCTGCAGCTGGGACCTGAACCTGTGACCCTCTGCTCTGAGTCACACTGGCTGTGTGTACTGCAGCACTGTGGGGCCACAGAGGCACAGTAGTCCCTGGGCCATACCTTTACATCTCCTTTGCAAGACTTTTTCTGTTGCATGGCACACCATGTACTGGTACAGGGCATGGCCTGGGTCCACTGCAGACAGGTGCCACTGCCCCCTCCGGCACGGACACCCCCCCATGCTATGCTGACATAACCATATGCTGTTAGTGCTTGTTGTGCGCTGTCCCAGGTCATCCACTGTTCAGGTAGGCAGGTGCCTATGGTGCGGTGTCTGGGGTGGGAAGGCATACATGGACATCCCCATCCCACCCCACCCCCCATCACCGCCTAACAACATTTTGTCCCTTCAACTTCAACATGGTAGTGGGATGGATGCAGGGATGTCCTTTCTCTGCCATGGCAACTATTGGCTATTGTGGACATTGTATTTGTATATTGTGTTTGGACTTTGTCAGATGCTGTCTTTCAGACTTCTAGTTTCTATGTTCCTATGTGCCACCTGGGCGACACCCAGGTCCGCCCTATGCCCCGGCTGCCCCCAGTACATGTTCTGCCTGCAGCCCCCTATGCCCCATTTACACCATTGGCAGGACACAGGAGAGCAAAGCTCCTGCAGATAGCGATAGAGTACACAACGAGCAGAAGCAATTGATGACCCAGTGGCTCAAAAATAGCTTAAAAATACTTTATTGAAGGCCCCTGCTCGTTGTGTACTCCATTTGCACCATTGCCATAGTAGCCTCTCATACTTGGGCACTATGGTGTTGCTGCAAATGGAGCACTACTATCATGTTTCTTGTGCCCCCCGCCTATGCTGTACATTGCTGACAATGAAATGGTTTCTCTCTCCTGCAAATGTGCATCTAATGGCAGGTTTTCATTCGTGGTAGGATTGAGCCCTTCAGTTCAACATGTTAGTGTGCAGGGAGCCTCTCCCCGCCCCCTCCCGATCCATTGACCCCTGCTCTCCGCCATCTCTCCTCCCTCTGCGGTGTGTACCGCGCTGCAGAACGCTTCCGTGCAGTTTGTAACGTTACTGCACGTTAACATTACATACCGCGCGTTAATGATACCTAACGACCATTAACGTTACGTAATGCGTGGTAACGTTACCTAACATGTGGTCTGTAACGTTACCGCAGTTTAGTAAACATACCCCTTAATGTTAGTTTATGCTAGGCGTTTTAAAATATTTTGGATTTTATGTTTTATATATCCTTTTTGTTTTAATTATGACTATTTTATTATAAATCTCTGAGAGAAGATATTTCCTATCCATGTCCTATCTAAAATGTACATTTTAGACAGGACATGGCGAGCAGAATGAGATGTAGAGGGTCAGGTAATTTACAATTCTGCTGGAATTGCTACTACCTAATTACAGAGGTCGCTATTTCTAAGTAAATACAATCATTAATAAACTAGCCCCTGTAAAGGGCTGGATGAATTGAGCATTTGTTTAAAACCAGCATGTAACGGGGGCATGTGTAAATCCAGCTGTGCAATACTGTAGTAATACACTTGCAGTCACTATCTTAAATGGCAGATACACGTGTAGAGGTCTGAGTTAGGCTAGTCACTCTCTGATCACACCCCTGACATGGCCTATGCAACTTAGATGTGACTGGGACAGCCACGTGTACATTGAACCCTTTTGAAAATGGCTATTTACATATGGCTTCCATTTACATATGTGTGCTGCTACACACACATGCAAAACACGTCTAGGGTTTTTATAATAACCCCCTAAGGGCCCGATTCTGTAAGACGAATAGCACTGTGATGTGCAGTCCCCCTAGCCATTTGGCCCAAATGCAGAGAAACTCTCTCCCCTCATGCACAGAGCCTCTGTGTGGGAGAGTTGGATGGGGGTGGCACTTTGGGCAGAGAGTTGGCAGAGTGTGGGCGGACCAGGTACTCGGACGTACAGGGCCAATTCAGGTCACGGCCCTGTACGTCTGTGAATCACCAGGAGGACGCCCAGTTTATTCCACGTCGGGGGTTGATTAAGCATGGTGCACCCATATGCTCCAGTCTGGCAGCTCCCCCAGAAGCAATGGAGCCACAGGAAGTGAGTTCCCGCCACCCGATCCCGGACCTGGCAGACCCCGCTGAGGGTTGGGCAGGCGCAAACTGGTCTGGTGGGGTGTCTGGCCATCGACGCTCTCGCTGGGTGTCCTGATGCCATAGCGATGGGATGCCATGGCACCAGCACACCAGCAGGAGAAGAGAGAGGCCTGGCCATCTTGCTGCCTGCACATCTCCTGTAGTTGTTGCAGGGGCACAATGGGCCATTTCGGTGCCCGATCCTGCACCGTGGGAGCGTCTTTCTCCCACGGTGCAGAATCGGGTACAGTCCATTGTTTGGCCGTCTAGATGGGCCAGATGTACCCCTTATGGGATCGGGTTCCACATGTCCTTAAATAAATAAGTCAGGTAAGATGCTATGGCAGTTTGTTTCTTGTAGAGAGACTAGTCCTTGATGTGCAGTGCTGACCAAAAAGCACTAAAGTTAAGCCAAATTGTGCAACACTGTGTTTCTGTTTTTGTTACTTTAAGAAGGTAAAACATTCTTTTCCACCATTAGATACAGATTTCTTTCTCCCTTTTAACTTTCCTTTCTCCCTATTTCTTTCCTTGGAGAAGGGCTGAATAAGTGGTTTGGAGCAGATTTAAACAAGTCAGTGTGGTGACTGAAGAATGAGCAAGCAGTTTTGACTTCTTGCCCCTTAGTTCAAGCTGACATCATGGCAGGAGCATGCTAATGTGGTTTGTATGTCTAATTCCAGAGACTGGTGACATCAGAAGAGGAACTTTATTGGGAAAGAGATAAAGAAGACCATGAATTGTAATGAAGCACTATATTATAATGCATTACTTTTTGTGAATGAGAGCTATCTTAATACTGGGATATAAAGGGGATTTACATGACTTCTACTACTAATGCATGACTTTTTACCCAGATCTAAGTAACGCCACCTCCTGGCCAATCCAGAATTTTATTGGCTAACTTTAGCTGCCTAGAGAACTTTAGGACCTTTTTTACTAAAGTGAGTTAAGCAGTCAGAATGTAATTTTATAAAGCCCTGCATAGTTAGTGCATGTTATAAAGTCAAACATAGGTCTAGGGTAAGTGGTTGAAAATAAAGGTGCAATCACTTACACTAGTCTTATGGCTGATATAAATGCCCATGCCTAGATTTGTCAAGAACACACATAAATTATAATGGGCCCAATATGCAGCGGTGTTACCGCTGAACCTAACCCCGGATATTCAATGCCAGGGCCATATCCAGCCACCGGCAATGAATATCCAGGTCTGACACACAGCACCGCACAGCACGGAAGATAACCAGGTAGCAGCGCTATTGAGCCACTGCTTGGTTAGCTCTCATGAGTAAAGATAGGCCAGCTTTTGCCACTCCTATCTTTACCTATGGGTCGCTAACCAGGCAATATTACTGTTGCCTTGTTAGCAATGGGCTCCACCCCGGAACACCCACAACATGCCCTGATACTACACGGTTAGCATGGGGGCACGTAGCGGTGTTACTGGAGGATATTCAGAGGCACTAACCATAGATGCTCAAGGATCCATGTTGAATGATGCTGAGAAGATCAAGAAAAGGTGGAAATAATATACAGAGTCATTATATGATAAAGATTATATAACTTGTACCTTATGATCAGGAGCCATTGGTGATGAAAGAAGTCATCGGAGCAGCATTGAAAGCCTTCTCAAAGAACAAAGCACTTGGCATTGATGACATTCTCATTAAGTATTACAGCAATCAGATGCAGCTGTTACCATACTTACAAGGATCTGCCAGAAAATTTGAAAGACAACATCATGGCCAACTGACTGGAAAAGATCAAGGTTTATACTAGTACTAAAGAAAGGTGATCCAACTGACTGTGTAAATTATTGTGCAATCACTCTGATCCCACATGCCTGCAAGATTCTACTCAAGATTACTCAGTAGAGACTATAAACATACCTGGAACGAGAAGTGCAAACAGACTTCAGGAAAGGGCGAGAAATGAGAGACATCATCGCGAATGCAAGATGGATCCTTGAAAAGACAAAAAAATACCAAAAGGAGGGGAGAGCCGTGAGTGCACAGCAGAGGAGACCGGAGGCGGCAGGCTCCTGTTTGGGCAGCCCCGATGTCATCGGAGGGCCTTCTTAAAGGCAGCGCTGTGGGAAGGAAGCCTTGGGAGAGCCATGAGTGCACAGCAGAGGAGACAGGAGGTGGCAGGCTCCTGTCCAGGCGGCCCCGACATCATTGGGGGCCTCCTTAAAGGTTGCTTCCGTTAGGCACAGCCATTGGCGCTTGTAGTGGGCGCAATCTAAGGGGCAAGATACAAGGGGCATTTCTGGCCCCTTGGAGCCCCTTGGAGTACTGAAGGAGCACAGGAGCAGGAATCTGCAGTGCATCAGGATAACTCCATGGGTAAGCGGAAGAAGAAAGTGGTTTCTACAGCTCCTGTGAGCCAGTTATTGGTCCTATGGATCAACATCTTAAGCTAATGGTTGGATGTAATTTGCCTCTAGACTCTGACTTTTTGATTCTTCAGTCCCCTGGGGCATCCCTGAGTTCTCCGGACCATTCTCCACCTTCTCCTCCATTTTGTTCCTCTCCACCTATTCTTGACGCTGTGGGGGTTCAGTTTCAGCAATATACGCTGGTAGACCCGGATAGAAAGCTGAAACCTGTTTCTTGGACGTCTACCCCTTGTGTCGCTAAGGAAGTACCTGAAGATCAGGTTACCTAGGCGGATATCTGGAGGGTAGTGACACAGATAGAGAACACACTTGTGCCCACGGTTTCTCAGCTTTGCACTTTCTCTCCGGAGATCACTACAAAACTGAGTTTAGTTGAAGATAAGGTGGGGGGGTTTGCTTAATCAGGTTTCTAAATGTGAAAGTCAGTGTCTATCTCTTCAAGCTGTCAATTCTTCTAGTATTAATGATAATTTAATTATGCATCATAAAATGGAATTATATGAAAATATGTTTTGTGCTAAAAATATTCGTTTGTTAAATTTTCCTGTTTGCCATTTGCTTTCACCTGAGATTTTGCTACAGAAGTATCTTAGAGAAGTTTTGGGGTTGGCTTCAGCTGACTCCATTCTTATCTCTAAATTGTATTATTTAACAAGACGGAGAGTCTCTAGTGGCCCCTCTGGTGAGTTTGATTCACTTCAGGGTCATCCTGACCTTGACTTGACCAAATTCCTAGAGGACTCTCAGGATACTATAGCGTCCCGAGCTACTCTCGTTGTAACTTTTGTTTCTGAACAGGATAAAATTGCTGTATTTAAGAGTTACTTTAAAAATATGGTAGCAATGTTCTGTGGTGCTAAAGTTCAATTATTTCCAGATGTCAGCAGGGCTACACAGCTTAGGACAGGCCTTTTTGGCTCTGAAACCTAGAGTGTTGGCCCTGGGAGCTACGTTTTTTCTTCGATATCCCTGTAAATGTTTAGTTACGTTTCAGGGATCTTGATATGTTTTTTTGCATTCTTCACAATTGGTGGTCTTTCTAGATGGTAAGGAGGGACAGGACAAATAATCTGAGAGGAGATTGGAGGACATAATTTAAGGCTGTGTTTATTTTTAGAGCCATTTGGCTCTTTTTTTTCCTGTGTATGTATATTGCTTCTTTGTTATATCTCCCCATTTAGTGGGCTGTGTGATAGTGGTTGTTTTATTAGTTTCCTCTAATAAAAATAAAAAAAAAAGAATACCAAAAGGATATCTATATGTGTTTTATTGACTACAGCAAGGCTTTTGACTGTGTAAACCATGATAAACTCTGGGCCACATTAAGAAGCATGGGTATACCAGAACACCTGATAGTTCTCTTGAACAACATTTACATTGATCAAGAAGCAACAGTTCAAACAGAATAAGGAGAAACAGAATTGTTTAAAATCAGCAAAGGTGTAAGACAAGGCTGCATACTTTCCCCATACCTGATTAATTTATATGCAGAAAAAATCATCAGAGAAGCAGGACTCTATGAAGACAACCGAAGTGTGAAGCTTGGTAGAAGACTCATCAACAACCTTCGCTATGCTGATGATACCACTTTACTGGCTGAAAGTGAAGACAATCTGAAACATTTGCTTCTCAAGATCAAGGAACATAGTTTTAAATGGGCTTGCACCTTAATGTAAAGAAGACAAAGATCCTGACAACTGGCAATATCAATAAGATCATCATTGATGGTGAAAAAATCAAAATAGTGGACAACTTTAACCTACTTGGATCAACTTTCAATAAAGAAACAACAAACTGTCAAGAAATCCGATGACACATTGCTCTTGGCAGAATGGCTATGAAGGACCTAGTCAAGATTCTCAAGAGCAGAGATATCTCTCTCCATACAAAGAATCAAGCCATGGTATTTTCAATAACGTCATATGGATGTGAAAGTTGGATAGTGAAAAAGATAGACAGGAAGAAAATTGATGCCTTTGAATTATGGTGCTGGTGACGAATCTGTGTATACCATGGACTGCCCGAAGTACTAACCAGTCAGTACTAGAGGAGATCAAACCTAAGCTTTCCTTAGAAGCTCAGATGACAAGACTTCAACTTTCATACTTTGGAAACATCATGCGAAGAGAGAGATCATTAGAGAAAGACATCATGGTTGGCAAGGTAGAAGGTTAGCACAAAAGAGGAAGGCCAGCAATGAGATGGATTGAGACAATAACAGCAGCTATGGGTGCCAATGTGTCAACAATGAGCTGCCTGCCTGAAGACCGAACACAGTTTAGGACAGCTATCCAGAGGGTCGCCATGAGTTGACACCGACTCGACAGCACTTAACAACAACAACGCCCGTGTTGGTGTCGCTGAATATCCCTCTAAGCGGCATTTACATGGTTTACAGGTCTGTAAACCAGATAAATGCCTTTGAATATCTGGCCCAATATTTTTAAATTTATGCATGTACATGTGTACTCTGTCCATTCTCCACCCATGTGCACGCCCACAGGAAAAGTATGCATTATTGGGTTTATGTTTGTACTTATAAAATCACAACATATGTAAATCCCATTAGCGCATGTAAATTACTAAAATACTGTGATTTACATGTGTAGATGGCACATAACTTTGCAAGGCTCCTTATAAAATGATACCCTTAATGCAGAAATTAGTTGGTGTTAAGGGCATTGTTTATCTGCAATGCATTTAAAGCATGGTAAGTTTATTGTCTCTGTTAACTGTATCATAAGATGCTGGGCACACTCCCACCAATTAATTCAGGGGCTTTGAAATTACTGCACATTCATTTTTATGACTAACAGATGGTAGCAGTGTAATTTTAGTGCAGCATAATAAAAAGGGGTCTGGAAGCTAAATTTAGTCAGTTAGCTTAATCGATTTTCAAGGACTTTGATCTAGCAGGCTAAGTTATTACTTTGCTAGCTAAAACCCATTTAATATTTTCAATGTGATAGACATCTATAACTCAACCTTGTGTCATAATTCTATCTGTTGACCAAATCTCAGGTTATCAGGATGAAGCGCTACTACAGTGAGATCGAAAAGACACTCTGCTGTATGCGTTATGGGTTCTATACTAGGTTATAAGAAAAGATCAAACTGTTTTATTATGGAATTGTTGTTTACTTGTCCAAAACTAACATACACACATTTACATCATGTGTTGGAAGTATGTTGTCCATTGTTTTCCAGGCACAGTGCTACTCGTCTAGTCTTGTTTTTGAAGACTTTAATTAATGCCCTTCGTGCAAAGGTAACAGTGTAGGCGGATATTGCTGCTTTCAGCTCCTTGATGGTTTTGGGGTGGTCTTTGTACACTACTCTCTTTGCTGATCCCCAGAAGTAAAAGTCAGTTGGTGAAAGGTTGGGAAATCATGGCAGTCAGATTCCTTCAAAATGACCCGATCCCCGAAGACATCTTGCAGTAGCACCATGGAATAATAAGCAGTGTGCGCAGTAGCACCATGGAAGAATAAGCAGTGTACGCAGTAGCACCATGGTAGAATAAACAGTGTGTGCAGTAGCACCATGGAAGAATAAGCAGTGTACGCAGTAACACCATGGAAGAATAAGCAGTGTGTGCAGTAGCACCATGGAAGAATAAGCAGTGTGCGCAGTAGCACCATGGAAGAATAAGCAGTGTGCGCAGTAGAACCATGGTAGAATAAACAGTGTGTGCAGTAGCACCATGGAAGAATAAGCAGTGTACGCAGTAACACCATGGAAGAATAAGAAGTGTGTGCAGTAGCACCATGGAAGAATAAGCAGTGTACGCAGTAGCACCATGGTAGAATAAACAGTGTGTGCAGTAGCACCATGGAAGAATAAGCAGTGTGCGCAGTAGAACCATGGTAGAATAAACAGGTGTGTGCAGTAGCACCATGGAAGAATAAGCAGTGTACGCAGTAACACCATGGAAGAATAAGCAGTGTGTGCAGTAGCACCATGGAAGAATAAGCAGTGTGCGCAGTAGAACCATGGTAGAATAAACAGTGTGTGCAGTAGCACCATGGAAGAATAAGCAGTGTACGCAGTAGAACCATGGTAGAATAAACAGTGTGTGCAGTAGCACCATGGAAGAATAAGCAGTGTACACAGTAGCACCATGGAAGAATAAGCAGTGTGCGCAGTAGCACCATGGAAGAATAAGCAGTGTACACAGTAGCACCATGGTAGAATAAACAGTGTGTGCAGTAGCACCATGGAAGAATAAGCAGTGTGCGCAGTAGCACCATGGAAGAATAAGCAGTGTGCGCAGTAGCACCATGGAAGAATAAGCAGTATGCGCAGTAGCACCATGGAAGAATAAGCAGTGTGCGCAGTAGCACCATGGAAGAATAAGCAGTGTGTGCAGTAGCACCATGGAAGAATAAGCAGTGTGCGCAGTAGCACCATGGAAGAATAAGCAGTGTGCGCAGTAGCACCATGGAAGAATAAGCAGTGTGTGCAGTAGCACCATGGAAGAATAAGCAGTGTACGCAGTAGCACCATAGAAGAATAAGCAGTGTGCGCAGTAGCACCATGGAAGAATAAGCAGTGTGTGCAGTAGCACCATGGAAGAATAAGCAGTGTGTGCAGTAGCACCATGGAAGAATAAGCAGTGTGCGCAGTAGCACTATCTTGCTGGAACTAGCCATTCATGATCTCATTATCCTCAAGCTATGCGATGAATGGGTATAATATGTAGAGCAATACCCATCTGCATTTGTGGTGTTCTAAAAAAAAAGAGAGTCCACAATTCGTTTTCTTGTCATTGCTAACCACACCGATCTTCTTGTTGTGTAAGGGTGTTTCATGAAATGCATGCGGGTTTTCTGCATTCCACAATGAGTGTTTTGTGAGTTAATGTATCCAGATAAATGGAACCAAGCTTTGTCTGTGTAGAATGTTAAATTCAGCACTTCCATTCTGTTCTCAAATGAATTCCTGATACCATTCGCAATAGGCCATTCTCTTTAAATTACCTGCAGATTTTAATTCCTGAACAGCCATCACTTTGTGTGGAAACAACTGTAGTTTTCATCTAACAGCTTTTTGTGCAGATCCATATCTGATTTCATTCTTCTGTGCCAATGTTCTCAATGATTTCAATGGACTGGCCATAAACTTATCAGAGATATACACCTTTGTCTCAGACAAAACACTAGGTCAACCACTTCTGGCAACATCAGTACTCTGAAATGTACTTATTAGATCTCGCACATTATCGTGGTTTCAAACAGTGGATTGTGGAAACTTTTCGGAGAATTTTTGTTTCACGTTACCTGTATATTTGTTACCAGATCTAAACACATGCTCCATTAAAAATATTCGTTCCTTGATAGTTAACTTACTGCGAAGAGCTAAGGAATTACACAACTACACAACTCCATGTACATCCGACATCTGAAAAACATTTCTCTGTCTGTCCGACATCTGTCAAACACTAGCTAGATCAAGAAAAACCACAGCAGTAGCCAGTGAGCAGCCAGTTTGCACACAGCGCTCACTGCGGAAAGACTTTACTAGCGCACTGTACTTACCCTACTTGAATTCTTACATGTACTTTCCTACTGTTTAAAAGACAGTAAAAACATCTTTCATTACAGAGAGCATAAAGGGTGTGGTGTGGAGGAGTATCCTAATGGTTAGAGCACTAGCTTGGTAACTAGCACTAGCACTCCTTGTGGCCTTGAGCAAGTCACTTAACCCTTCATTGCCTCAGAAGAAAGGCCTACTTCTGGTTACACTGCCAAGAAAGCCCAGGAGCTGCTGAGTCAGCAGTTACTCAAAGGCACACATTGCATTTTGAAAAGGGTGTTATTTTAATGGCGCTATTCGCCATTTGATATCTGCAAATGGGCATGCAGATTTCCAAATCGCAGAGATGTCCCCCAAGCCATTTTAGAAGCCTGGTCTGTGGATGTCCACAGTGTGAGGATGTCTAAGTCTGAATGGTGGCATGGTGGTAGCATGGCTGGGGAGTTCCTAAGAACCTGGACATCTCAGAAACATCCTTGATGTCCTGAATTGTATCTAAAGTTACACCTGCTCCAGGCATGAACAGGCATCTGAAAAGTGTTCATTTGTCAGGTAAACATCTGGAAGGTATAGAGAAGAAGCTATACTAATACCTCCTGTATTTTACACTATGTCAATGAACACTGATGGGGAATGAGGTCTCATGTTTTCATTTTGCTATGATATTAGACATTCCCTTTTGCTAGCTTGCCTGAGATGGACTTTCCTGACTCAAGCGTCCCTACTGGGGATGTCTATGTGGCTGCCTGTGTGCATGTCCAGGTCAGGGACATCTATGTTCCTGAAATCTGCCGGAGACATAGACATCCCTGGCATTTCTCTGCACGTGCTGCCTTGGATATCCCTGATTTAACTTAGATGTCCTTTCTAAAATTTCTCTCAATAATATCATTAATATTTTCACAAAAATGTTATTGTTATGCTTCATTTTCTGATTATTCACTGTTTTATCCTCACACTGTTTGTTTTCTGTTACCAATAATGAACAGTAAATTATTCAGGTTGTTTATAATTTAATTATGTTGACATATGGTGATTGCAGTAAGAAATCATGAAATACTATGATACAATTAACATATATTTCCTCTAGAGATGAATGAGCTGATCTGGATTCAAATCCAAATTTCCCTTAATGCCTTCTTTGATTTGGGCCACCTTTGTTCACCATTATGAAACCAAATCCAGTGACTGATTGTAACTTGAGTCTTCACTGTTTGGATCCTCAAATTACTAGAAGACTGGATTAGATACAGTATTCAAAGAGATTTATACATTAAACAGTACTATACAGATAATGCCGCTAAAAATTTCATCTGGCAACTCAGGCACTATGAGGGACATCCTGTGCTGGCCGTCACCCTCCTGTATGGCTGATCAGAATCAGGCCGTACAGAGGCAGAGCTGATTCTGATTGTGCGGGGGCTAGAAATGCCCACGGGATCAGAATCGGATATATGGCCTGGATGTGCAAGACATGCCCTAATTCTGATTGGCCTCGTGTCCAGCCCCCATACATGACTATCTCAGCCAGGCTTCTGAATGGAGCCGCAGTACCATGGTGCCTGTCACCATGGCACTATGGCTCCATTCAGGAGCCACAATCCCTGGCTGCAGACAAGACCCTTCTTTCCCCGCAGACCGACCCCTGATCTGGCCTCCCATGGCCAGGGTTGGGCTGCAGGGAACCTCTGCACCTTCTTGCCATCCTTACCAGGCCTGGCCACGTCATTTGGCTCCATCCAGGGGGACTTATTCCACCTCTGAGGTGGAATAAGTCCCCAGTCTCCGTGGCTGACCTTGGATTACAGAGTCGACCTTGGAATTGGCCCTGTATGTCTGGGGTTGCTCTCCGTCCACTGCCCGCCCTCGCTACACCTCTGTACCACGCCCTCACTCCCATGAACAGAGCTCCCCATACAAATCGCTTGTTCATACAGAGAGCTCTGTCCCTGGCAGGCTGCCTAGACGTTTAGCAGGTCTGGACGTCTGGATCGGATGTCCAGATCCGCTAAATGGTGGTCAGGATGACTCCATATTTGTATAGTACCAGGAAAGGGCAAGGATCTTTCACCCTGCTATAGGAATGATAATTCTGCTCTATAGCACAATTAAGTGGTTTAATTTAGAATTAAAACCAAGCTGTCCTAAGTTCAACTGCTCTGTTATATGTAAAGTGGCTGAATATTGCGGCTATACACAAAGGTTGCAGTATTTGGAACAAAAATGGATATTTTGTTTGCAAACGGTGATACCTCAAGGCTTAAATCTTGAATTAGATTTGTGGAGTTTGTTGTAAGTTAAGCTGGGAGGTCTCTAATTGGTTATGATTTAAATGACGTCAGAAGGAATTACCCCATAATAATGAATTGAGATTGAGGCATGCCATTCAGCCTGAGATCTAGCCTGATGAAGGGTTGAGAGGAATCTAAGACCTGAAACATGGTGCTATGTAGCTTATGCTTGTGCTTGTGTTTCTGTTGCTGTTCGCCTTTCATACGAATGATGGTGTTGGCGGCTTTGTGTGAAAAATTTGTGGTGGGATGAAATGCGCTGCTCGTTTGGAAACTGTGAGATGTTAGCAGCGGATGTCCTTTCCTAAAGAATATTGGAGGTTCATTGGAACATTCGCCTAGAAAGTTAAGTTGGCGTTTTTTTAAATATTAAATGGGGGATCACGGGATTTGAGTCTCCCAATTGTTCACTGGTTTGGTGAAATTTGTGTTATTGATAGCTCATTAAAATGAATAAAAGGAGCATTTGCTGCAAGAGAGGAGTTTCTCTCATGGCAAATAGTCTGATAACAAATATAAATGAATTTGAAAGTAGGGGATGACATAGGGAATTTGATTGCACATGTATAGGATATAGTTCTTCCTGGTTGTTTGCTTTGATATAAATATACATGTGAAGGCAAATTTTAAATATGACATGCAGATCAGAAATGAGACATCGAGGTCAGAACATACTCATTTCTAATGGTATTTTAGGAACAGCTTTGCCAAACATGGAGCCATTTCTAAAATAGACATCCATGTGCAGTGGGAGGAGCCATTTCAGAAATATATGCCTGGGAAAAATTGATGAAAGAAACCCAGTAACTTACTGTACATGTATACAGGGCCGGCCCGTCCATTGAGCAAGAATGTTTTTTGCACAGGGCCTCGCGTTTCAGGGGGCCCCGCGCAAAAAACATTCTACATAAGCCCAAATACATTAAAAAAAGCAAACCGGCTTCTGCTGCCGCTGCTGCTGCTGCCGTGGCAGCGACAGAATCAAGCGTCCCGCCGCGGGGCCCCCCTGCCTGGCAAAGCCTCCTTGCAGCATCAGCTCTGGAGTCCCAAAGCGCGGGCTTTCAGAGCCGCGAAGGGAGAGCTTCTCTGACCTCTCGCAGCTCTGTTAAGCCTGCCGGGGCTGATGGGAAATCCCATTAGCCCTGGCGGGATTAACAGAGCCACGCGAGAAAAAGAAACTCTCGCGGCTCTGAAAGCTCGCGCTTTGGGACTCCGTCCGGAGCTGATGCTGCAAGGAAGCTTTGCGGGGTAGGGGGGGGCCCCGCGGCAGGATGCTTGATTCTGCTGCTGCCACGGTGGCAGCGGCAGCTGTAGCAGCAGCCGGTTTGCTTTTTTATCTATTTGGGCTGATGGGGGGAGGGGGGTTAGGACTGGTAATGGGCTATGGGGGGAGGGGCAAAGACTGGAAGTGGGCTGATGGGGGGGTTAGGACTAGTAATGGGTTATGGGGGGGCTAAGACTAGAAATGGGCTGATGGGGGGTAGGAGTGGTAATGGGCTGATGGGGGGCTAAGACTGGAAATGGACTGCTGGGGGGCTAGGACTGGAAATGGGCTGAGGGGGGGTTAGGACATAATGGGCGATGGGGGGGCTAAGACTGGAAATGGGCTGATGGGGGGTTAGGACTAGTAATGGGCTTTGGGGGGGCTAGGACTGGAAATGGGCTGATGGGGGGTTAGGACTGGTAATGGGCTATGGGGAGGCTAAGACTAAAAATGGGCTGATGGGGGGGTTAGGACTGGAAGTGGGCTGATGGGGGGTTAGGGCTGGTAATGGGCTATGGGGGGGCAGGACTGGTAATGGGCTGATTGGGGGCTTAGGACTGGTAATGGGCTATGGGGGGGCTAGGACTGGTAATAGGCTGGGGGGGGTGGTTGCTAGGACTGGAAATGGGCTGAGTGGAAGGAGGGCTTGAACTGCAAATAGCTGATGGGGACGGGGGCTTGGAATGGAAATGGGCTGAGTGGAAGGGGGGGGCTTGAACTGCAAATAGCTGATGGGGAAGGGGGCTTGGAATGGAAATGGGCTGTGAGGGGAGGGAGCTAGGACTGGAAAAGGGCTGAGTGGGGGGGGGGGGGGGTAGGACAGGAAATGGGCTGATGTAGGGGCTAGGATAGGACTGGAAATGGGCTTTTGTGGGTGCTAAGATTGGAAATGGGCTGTGGTGGGGGCTTGGATTGAAATGGACTCATGGAGGGGCTAGAACTGGAAGTAGGCTCATGGGGAGCTTGGATTGGAAATGGGCTGAGTTGAGGGGAGCTAGGATTTGACATGGACTGATGGTGGGGCTAGGAAAGGACTAGAAATGGGCTGATGGGGGTTGGGATTGGAAATGAGCTGATGGGGGGCTAGGACTGGAACTGTCTTATGGGGGCTAGGACTGGAAATGGGCTGATGCGGGGACTAGAAGGGAGCTGTTGTTGGGGGAGGATTAGAATGGGATGGAGCTGGGAGAGTGAAATGGAGAGGGGAAAAATATTTTGTGTGGGAGGGAAGACAAATCTACAATTGGCCAGATATTGGGAGAGTAAGTGGGGATTGAGGATGGAGGTGTAAAATTTGAGTGGATGAAATAGGAATGAGGAAAGAGCAAAATGAGAAAGATTAGTATGTTAAAGCAGATATAGAGAGAGAATGGAAAAAAACTAGAAGAGAGAAGAAAGGACAAATGGACAGCAGATGATGGAGAGTTAGCAGAAGACACGAAGAAACAAGAAGAAAGTGGCTGGAGCAATTGCAACTGAAAAAAATGCACAAAAGGTAGAAAAATATCTCTATTTTGAATTTATTAACTGGAATATGTCAGCTCTGGGAAATGTGCATCATTAATATCTGCTCTTTGTTTAGTACAAGAGGAAATTAATTTATAGTTTTATTTATAGTGTTGTTGTGCATTCCAAGTTTGGCTTTTGGGGTTCCCAGCTTAATTATTGTCTTCCTATTTCTAAATTGTGATTCCTTGTTTGGTGATGGTCTATGTTCTGCATGTGTAATTGAGTTGAGGTATTCTGTTTATGTAATTCCTATTTGACATTGCCACTTGTTTTCTTTCCCCAGTAGGTCATGTATTGTTATTCTCTGAAATGTATTGGTTTAATATTTGCAGTGTTTCCTTTTGATAGGTAGGGTTTGGTGCTTTGTGAGTCCTGGTAGTGCTGTTATGATACGGCGGGTTGCTATGGGTTCTAAATGGGCAGTGTTTGTAGTAGTTCCTAATGTGCCTGGTGGTTGGCACTGGATTATAGTAATGTAGAAATCTTTTAGTCATTCTTTATCCATACACTCATTAAGAGGCATGTTTACTAAAAGTTAGTGTATGGTAATATTATGCAAATATTTATGCAAATGAGGTCCCTTATGCAAATGAGGCCCTGCACTGAGTCTCCGCTCATGGCCCCGCACCCCCCTTGGGCTGCCCCTGCATGTATAAGTGCTGGCATTTCAGAACTGGCATGTGCTAATCTCATTACTTACACTTGTACTTAAGCTGTTTTGTGAACCCAGATGCTGCTACTCCACTACAGAGGACTCCATCTTTAGGTCCGAGTGGCCATGGAAAAATCAGGATTGCCCATTGTACACATAAGAAACCAATTTGGATATAGCTGAAAGTCTAGATATGCAAAAGGAATTTTTGGACCAAAAACAGAAAAATAATGCATTAGGATCCTGTGGTACTTGTCACCTGGATTGACCAGTGTTGGAAACAGGATATTGAACTAAATGGGCTCTTGGTTTGTCCAAGTCTGGCATTTCTTATGTTTGCATTATTAATAAATTTCATTTTTAAATCCTACAGGACCAAGAAAATGTTTATACCTATCACATTGGTTAATTTCAGTGTCAGCGTTAAGTTAGCTGCAGGATACAAGAAGACATGTGATTGCACTCCATTACATAATGAGGTTTCAGTTCAGAGCTATGTTCTAGGGTCCTGATAGTCAAAAGGACTCATATCTTCCCTGACCTTCTCTTTCCTCTCTATGCTCATTCCCTTGGGGCTTTGATCTCCCCCATGGCTTTCAGTAGCATCTTTATGCTGATGACAACCAGGCCTAAATCTCTAGGATAGAAATTCCATCTTGAATCCAGTCTCAAATCTCAGCCTGCTTGTCTAAGATGGCTGCCTGGATGTGCCACCACCACCTCTAACACATCTTTCTCTCCAAATCCTTTTCCCCATTTCTCTATTTTATCTTGTAAATAAGATCTTTGGTCTGTGCCTGTTCAATATTAATTTAATTTGACTATTTGGATAGTTTATGTAAGTTTTCTACTCTCTTAACAGTGTACTGAATCACATTTTTTTTGTTCTGAATTTTATTTTGTAATTAATACATTTATACATTTACAATAGACTTGACTGTTCAATAAGATATTTGGATACATGCTTATTAAAATGCGCTACCCAATACTTAGAGTTTAGCATGCAGTTTGAGCACTGTGCTACTCACGGTAAGTGCAGGAAGATGACTGTACCTGCCCCCCTGCAGTTAGTGTTAAGTTCCAAGCAAGTAACATACCCCAAACCCACCTTACTAAAGCTGAGCTTAGTAAATATGCCCCTTGGTTTGTGAAATTAAAAGCATTTAAGTAGATTGTTATTTTAATGTTTTCCTGCAGTATCTTATTTTTGATTATATTATTTATCTACTTTTTATTATCTTTACAAATTTTCTAATCTGTTTCTATGTTTATTTATTTGTAATGTTTATATTTTTATTGTGTATGTGAAAACACTTTTAGAAAGGCCATTTAGGTGACATCTGAGATGCCTATGTCAAAACATCTGAAATTCTGTGAGAGGGGCAGCAATGAAGGTGGACACATGTAAGTGCTTTGTAAAATAGACATGTCTCTGCCCCAAAAAAGGTTAATGTGTCTGTTGTGATATCAAGAGAGAGGAGATGTGCAGAATAAGGGCTCAGAGGCATGCAGAAAGCTGGCCATGTTAGAAATATGGACGCGTGAGATCTGAACATGTGTAGTACCGACCACATAAAATTGCCAGGGCCAGTATTTCAGAATGCATGTATATATATATATATATGTCACCACATACATGTCCCAGTTTGCCATTTTGGAAACAGAGATGTGCAATGGTGCAGCAGTAGTCAATAAGGGCTCAATATTTACCTGCTAGATTTTTTTTGAGTTAGTATAAAATATTGAGGGACTGAGGGGGAGTTTCCTCTTCTCAGTACTGGTGTTAGCAGGGCAAAATGAGCACTTTTCAAATGTCTATTCATCCAGGGGCAGCTATAGACATGGATGTGTCTACTGGTGGATTTAACCATGAATCAGTAATCTAAAATCAACCGCACACATATCTTTTTTAGAATGGCCTGGACATGCCTCTAGCATGGTCCTGGGCAGCATAGGCGCTATCACTCCAGACCCATGTAAACTCAGGGCATTCTAAACTAGCTCTTGGGATGTGGATGTGATTGAAACATCTGAGTGGCCATTTTTAGATGTCCAAATCATGAATAGGACTTCTAAAATGACTCCCACAGTATACCCTGATAAGTGATTTTAATTATAAGCACGTACTAAAGAAACAAGCTATCTGCTAAACATCCTTGAGTGATGCTATTCCTTTGCTAATATATTTTTCAACAGTGGAAAGGAAAGAAGAGAAGTCTAGTAGCAGAAGAAAAGTAGCTAGTGGAGATTCCCAGAACCTGCTTGCTGTAAACATGAAGACTGTGACAAAGAAGAGTTACTGATCTGATCCTGCCCATCTCCACCATATACCTGTGGACGTCTCAGACAGCCACGTCTCCACTGTTAAACGTGCACCTTCTAAGTTGCTCTTCTCATTGACAGTGTTGTGCTGATGCAAACCACACATAAATACTGAGGATATATAAATAATGATGCAAACTAGACTAGATATATTAGTCTGTTGCATACCCAGAATACTCCAAGGTAATCTCAGTACACTCAAATATATAATAACAGTGATATATTTGTCATGACCTACCTTGCATCAAAACATAAATGGCAGTAGAAGACATCCTTAGTTATTCTTTCATCTCTAAAAACTATCTTTACAATGCTAAACATGGACCCTTACCAACCTCACACAATATGGTGCTTTTGGGCATGTCTAAGTGCTGCTTGCACTGTTGAATGCTCTCATTCTGAGGGTATATTAATATTGAAAGGGATATGTTTTAACATTTAGCTAAGGAGAACCTTTTGTGATTTTTCTGCACTATCACACTGGCACCTGGTGATGCTATGGTCATCTGTACGATCCAGGTACTGGCCAGTCATTCATGTCCCCCTTGAATTGCAGATGACAACACCAGATCCTCCTGTGCTATCCTCAAACCACATACACTCTCACTTTCAGTCACAACAAACATATGTCTGCCAAAAAGATGCCTTGAAACTATATATAACATCTGGTATACAGGGTGGCCCAAAAAAAGTGAGAACATCTCATCAATTAAAAGCTTAAATAGTTTACTTCTTTACCTTTTTTAGCTATATAACGTCTTTATTTTGACAATTTCTGGTCGCCATCTTTTTTTTTTTTATTTGTCAATTGTTTACATCTGTCTTTTTGAATTTTTAAATAACTTATATGCTATGAGATGTTCTCACTTTTTTTGGGCCACCCTGTATATAACATGGAGTCGCAGGACTCAAAATACAATCTCTGTTTCTCACCCAAACATGACTCACACACTATTCTTACATCAACAGTCCCATTTTTCAGGACATAGGAATTGTTAGGGTCCCCTAGATTAGCTTCTTTCGCACAAACAGCAAATGTAAGCATGGCCAGAATAATCACTATTGCTCTTCTTGATATTTCTTTCAGGGTGGTTATTAATGTCTCTTTAGCTTACAAGATTCCCATACCTCTGATTTCTATTCTATATAAAAACATCTAGTGATGTTTTTCCATGCTGCAATCCACCAGTTTAGAACAGACTAGTCACTACCTTTATACAAACACAGCAGACTATTTTCTAAGTTCTGGCCTTTTCTATGTCTCCGGCAGGTATAACAGACATGTTTGCAGGGATCTCCAAAAATGTACACGGGCGTTTCCTGAACACACTTTATATATATCCATGGCAAACCATGCCCCTGTTCCCCCCCCCCCAGAAACATTCTGAGATCCCTGTGTTAGTGAGATAAACATTCACGGGAGCTATGTACTGGAATATGCTCAAAGATGTTTTTGGGAGATAAATGTCCCCGGCGCATGTACAAAGCCTTATTTGCTTTCTGGAATGACCTCCTAGGCCTCACTAACCAATGAAATAGAGGAGCTCGTTGGTGGAACAAGAGTGGCTCATTGTATCCCTAAACCTTTCCAGCCAAGAGCTTGGCAGCTGTATTCATGCAGTCATTGTACTACTATTTTCCCCAGCCCCTCTTCTGCTACTGACTGTGCTGTTTCCTATGCTGGCAGCAACATGGAGAAAGGCAGGAGGAAAGGAAAGCATGTGAGATTGGAGGGAGAGTTGGAAAGAAGTTGAAAGTGTGGGTGTGAAATAATATGAAGAAGTGAAGAGAACTGGGTGGGAGGAGTGGTCTAGTGGTTAGGACAAGGTACTTCAGGCCGGAGGGCTGGGGGTTCAAGTCCCACCTGGGGACAGCAATCTCAGGCCGGAGGGACTGGGATTTCTAGTCCTATAGGCACTCCTTGTGGTCTTGGGCAAGTCACTTAACCCTCCATTGCCCATGTTCCCTGTAAGTATTAGCATATGTGTCTCATATCCCCTCGTGTTAAATGTATCCCCCAATTGACCGCTTTGGCCCGGTGAAAAGCAGGATATAAATACAGCTAAATAAATAAAATAAATAAATAGAAAAGGTATGTGAGAAGTGAAAAAGAAGAAAAAGAGTGGGTGTGTATGAGAGAGATTGGGATACTAGACAAAGGAGCAGAAAGAGGAGAAAGTGGAGTGAGACATCTGGGCAAGTAAGGAGGCTAAGAAGATGGGGAGAATTAAGTGAAGAAATGATGGGGGAGTGAAGAGGAGATAACCACCAAAATGGTGCATGGATAGCATCCATCAACAGAAAGAATGAGGAAGCGAAAGATGTAGGGCCTGATTTTCAAAGGCATTTACATAGGTAACTGCCCTAGTAACCCTTGTAAATGCCATATTCAGGATTTTCAAAGGGCACCTACATGGGTAGTGCCCTTCGAAAATCCAGATATGACCCTAACACGCCCAAATGCTATGCGGTTAGCATCGGGGTGTGTTAGTGGCATTCTGGGGTGGAGCAGGGGCGGAGGAAAAGGCTGAAAGGGTAGCACCGATTTTTGATGCTACCCACTTAGCCCTCTGTGCTTTTAAGAAAGGCGAGGTTTTTTCTCGCCTGTTTTTTAGGCACAGGGGCTAAGCGGGTAGCATCGAAAATTGGTGCTTCCTGGCTAGTTCTGTTGCTTCCAGGGTGTGTGGTGAGACCCATATTTTCAATGCTGGGGCAGCATATGACCCCAGTATTTAAAATCCAGGTTAGGCAGAAAGAAGGACCATGCGCCGATGCAGCGCATAGCACCACCCAATTCAAAATTGGGCCTGTACTGTTTAGAAGAAATAGTGTTACACTCAAAGTTGGAAGCACTTGAGAATTCTTCTCGGATGCATAACCTGCGTTTCCTTAATTTTCCCTTTTCTTCTCTTCTCTCTGGTAAAATTCTTCTAGATAAATACTTTAAAGAGGTGTTAACTATCTCTGATCCTGTGGATATAACCCAGATGTATTATGTACCCTCTAGATCTAGGAAAGTTACCTCTGAAGAAGGGGCCTTTGATGAAATTGTTCCATCTATATCTAACCTAACCGCTTTCCTGGAGGATTCTCTGGATACAATTACTCAACGGGCCACATTACTGGTGACTTTTTCGTCTATGCTTGTAAAACAACGCATTCTTAAGGCTTTTTTTAAAGTCAAAGCCACTAAGTTCTGTGGTCAATTGATTAATGTTTTCCCTGACATTACACGTAGCACCCAACTTCGCCGGCGGCAGTTTTTGACCTTTAAGCCCCGGGTTTTGGCATTGGGCGCTACATTTTTCTTGCGCTTTCCGTGTAAGTGTGTGGTTGTCTATGAGGGTAATTCTTATATCTTCATGGACGTCTCACACTTGGAAAAATTTCTCTTAGACCGGCAGAACAGGGTGAGGGAAGTGCAATCTACAATGTGAAATAACCTCCATTTGGTAGGCCTTGCGGCCTTGTTTTCTTAATAGTTATCTTATTTGTTTTCTTATTTAATTGATATAGTTCGCTTCCGTAATGTGGGCTTTGCAGTGTCCCTTGTTGATTGATTTATGTCATCCATTTATTGGTTGTCTAATATGTTACCTTTACTTTATCTGTCAAGTGTACACTGATTTCCTTTTTTTTCATTTTGGTTGTTGTAATGACTACAAAAGCAGAATAAAAAAAAAAAAAAAAAAAAAAAGAAGAAATAAAGGAAAGGGGAATGAAGTATGATGAAAATATTCAGATATCTAGTAGTCTTCAATAAATTGCAGTAAAAATATCTTCCATAGAAGGGAAAGTTTAGGACCAGGGGTTATGATATGAAGCCAAAGGGAGAACAGTCCAAAAGAAATCTGGGAAAATATCTTTCACTGGGAACGTGGCGGACATCTTGAAAAGGCTTACAGAAGAGATTTGTTGTTGTTAAGTGTTGTCGAGACGGTGTCGACTCATGGCGACCCTCTAGATAGTTATCCTAAATTGTACTGTCTTCAATAAGGTGGCTCATTGTTGATAAAGTGGTACCATAGCTGCTATTATTGTATCGATCCATCTCACTGCTAGCCTTCCTCTTTTGCATTGACCTTCTACCTTACCAAGTGTGATATTGTTCTCTAATGATCTTTCTCTCTTCACATGATGTGTCCAAAGCATGAAAGTCGAACTCTTGTCATCTGAGCTTCTAAAGAAAGCTTAAGTTTATCTCCTCTAGTACTGACTGGTTTGTTCTTTGGGTAGTCCATGGTATACACAGTATTCATCACCAGCACCATAATTCAAAGGCATCAATTTTCTTCCTGTCTATTTTTTTCACTGTCCAACTTTCACATCCATATGACGTTATTGAAAATACCATGGCTTGAACAAGTTGAATCTTTGTATGGAGAGAGACATCTCTGCTCTTGAGAATCTTGACTAGGTCCTTCATAGCCATTCTGTCAAGAGCAATGCATTGTCAGATTTCTTGATTGCTTATTGTTTCTTTATTGATAGTTGATCTAAGTAGGCTAAAGTTGTCCACTATTTCAATTTCTTCTCCATCAATGATGAACTTATTGATCTTGCCAGTTGTCAGGATCTTTGTCTTCTTTACATTAAGGTGTAGGCCCATTTTAAGACTGTTCCTTGATCTTGAGAAGCATCCGTTTCAGATTTTCTTCACTTTCAGCCAGTAATGTTGTATCTTCAGCATAGGGAAGGTTGTTGATGAGTCTTTCACCAATCTGCACACCTTGGTTGTCTTTTTACAGTCCTGCTTCTCTGATGATTTGTTCTGCATATAAATTAAACAGATGGGGTAAAGTATGAAGCCTTGTCATACACCTTTCATGATTTTAAACTATTCTGTTTCTCCTTGTTTTGTTCAAGCTGTTGCTTCTTGATCAATGTAAAAGTTGTGCAAGAGAATGATCAGGTGTTCTGGTATACCCATGCTTTTTAATGGGGCCCAGAGTTTCTCATGTTTTACACAGTCAAAAGCCTTGCTGTAGTCAATAAAACACATATAGATATCCTTTTGGTATTCTTTTGTATTTTCAAGGATCCATCTTACATCCATGATGATGTCTCTCATTCCAGGTATGGTTATAGTCTCTGCTGAATAATCTTGAGTAGAATCTTGTTGGCATGTGGGATCAGAGTGGTTGTGCAATAATTTCCACAGTCAGTTAGATCACCTTTCTGTAGTATTGGTATAAAAACAAATCTTTTCTAGTCAGTTGTCCATGATGTTGTCTTCCAAATTTCTTGGCAGAGTCTTGTAAGTATGGTAAAAGCTGCATCAGATTGCTGTAATACTTCAATGAGAAAGCCATCAATGCCCAATGCTTTGTTCTTTGATAGGGCTTATAATGCTGCTTCAACTTCTTCTTTCATCACCAAAGGTTCCGGATCATAAGGTACAGGTTGGAAGAGCTGTTGGTCCACTTGATCTATAGTATAATGACTCTGTATAGTCTTTCCACCTTTTCTTGAACTTCTCAGCATCATTCAACATGGATCCTTGAGCATCTTGTACCATTCCAATTCGTGGCTTGAATTTTTTTTTTTTAACACTCATAGCTTTAGGAAAGCCAATCTTGTTCTTCCTCTAATCGTTTCTGCTTCTATTTCCCTGAATGTGTCATTGTACTACTTCTCCTTGTCTTGTCTTGCTGCACTTTGGAAATCTCTGTTGAGTTCTGCGATTGTCTCTCTTTCTCATCTGGCTTTAGCTTCTCGTGTTTCTGAGCATTTTCAGAGTTTCTTCGGTTATCCATTTTGGCTGTTTTTTCTTTTTTACCTTTTGTAGAGACTTCTCACTTTCTTCCAACACAATCTTCTTCATGTCATCCTATAACTCTTCTGGAACTCTGTCATTTGTATCTAAAGCAGCAAAGTGATTTTGCAGGCAGTCTCTAAATTCTGATGGTATATTCTCAAGGTAATATTTTGCTATATTCATGAGTGACTTGCACTTTTTCAACTTTAGCTTGAATTTGCATACTAGTAGTTAGTGTTCTGTACCACAGTCAGCTCCAGGTTTTGTCTTTGTTGATGTTATAGAGCTTTTCCATTGTTGACTTCCACAGATGTAGTCAATTTGATTTTTGTACAATCCATTGGGTGAAGTCCACATGTACAGTCGTCACTTGTGTTGCTGGAAGAAGGTGTTTGAGATGAATAGATCATTGGTCTTGCAGAATTCTATCAGTCTTTCTCCATCTTCATTTCTGCTGCCGTCCATATTTTCCAACCACTTTGCCTTCTTCTTTGTTGCCAACATTTGTGTTCCAGTCACCCATGACTATCAGGATATCTTGTTTGCATGTTTTATCAATTTCAGCTTGTACTGGTTCATAGAACTGATCAATTTCATCCTCTTCTGCAGCTGTTGTTGGGACATATACTTGAATTATAATTGTGTTGATGGGCATTCCTCATAGACAAATATAAATTAAGCATTCACTGATTGCATTATATTTCATTACAGTTCTTGCAAGTTTCTTATTACTTATAAATGCAACACCATTTCTTCTTTGTCTTTCATTTCCAGCACATTAGACCATGTGATCATCAGATGCAAAGTGCCTGATGCCAGTCCATTTCAGTTCGCTGACACCCAACAGATCGAGCTGTACATGTTCCATTTCATTCTTGACCACCTGCAACTTCTCTTGGTTCATGTTTCATATGTTCCATACCCCAATATGTAAGACATCTTTGCAACTTCTGACTCTCATTTCATGTGCAACTACATCAGCAGTCAGACGTCCAGAGGGTTTTGATCCAATCACATCATAAATGCTGGCTTTACTCTGAAAAGTCTTCAGCTCCTTCCCAGTAGCCAGTTGAGTGCCTTCCGACCTAAGGGTGTCATCTTCCAGCACTATAGTGCAATTTGTTTTGCTGTGACTATCCACTGGGTTTTCGTGCCAAGATACAGAAGTAGATTGCCAGGCCGTTCTTCTGCACAAGTAATTCTAGTATTGTTGCCATTGTCATAGAAATGTGATCCTCCGCCGCCAACACCGTCCCATTCTGCTACTGCCAAGAAGAGATTAGAAGAACCAAAGTAATGGCAGAGTTCAAGCAGACATAGGAAGAAGGCAGAAGATCAATTAAGACCTATGATAACAGGTATGGTCAGACTGGGTGGAGCAAATGGGCCTTTCCTTCTGACATCTTTTATGTTCTTTACTGTAGGTGTTAAGATCATACTTTTGATAGTATCACTAGAAAAAAAATCTTTATAGGGACAGAATGTGTTTTATGTGACAAGGATTCTGTTTTATTATCTAATATCTTTACAAGGATTGATAATATCAATTTAACTTGTGCACCTTGAGGTTCATTTTGTGCTTCTAGACACACAGAGCAGTGTTAACAAATTCCATTTGTACTGGGTTACTTTTAAAAATTCTTTATTTTCCGTATAGTGCCACTCAGTTTTATTTGTTGAAGAGAAAGCATAATACTTTTGTTTAATAATAAGTAGCTGATATTTTTGCATCAAGTATGTCTGAGTCAGTTAATCAGCACTGGCAGCATGTGCATTGGGGACCATCTGCAGCCTTGCTTGTCGGAACATCAGTAATATTCCTCTGTGGAGATCTCATCTTGATGGCCAGGGAGGCAGCGGCCTCTTTAAGAGTTCCATAACTGCTTATAATTGCTGCATTAAACTTCATTTTATTATTTTCTGCAGGTGCAGGTATGCGGATGATATGAAACCCCACTCCATTTACATACAAATTGAAGATTTTTATTAATCAGCCAAGTAACAGGAAGCAAACGGCAACACTCCATCAGGTCCTTAAATACATTTGGTGACATTTTTACCATGCATTAGCATGATAGGGCAAGCAGAATATAATGTACCAATGATTGCTTTTCCATTGAAAGCACAAACGGTTTCATTTTTCCTGTCATCTCAAATAAGTGTTAAAGAGGGTTTGGAGGCTATTGTGTATGTTCCGTATGCTGGGGACTTACAAACACTGATGGCCACATTAAATAACCATTAGTAGCTCTGCTTAGATCACTGCAACATCCCTCCTCTTCAGAATTTATTCTTTGATTTAAAGTGAAAGCAATCTGTGGCTGCTTTCATAAAGTCCTTTGCCCCCCCCCCTCTACTTTTTCTCAAACAAAATGCATTACAACAGTAATTTTATGACTGTTAAGATAGCTGCCGTTAACAAGCACTTAATTAAAATGTACAATAAATAGCAGGCTGCAGTCTTATCTCCTCTCAGGAGCTTCAGCAGCCTGAGACTGCAATGCACAACCCTGCTGCTCCTCGGCTTGTTTGCAGATTAATTGCTTTTCTGTCTGGCAAAGGCTGCATTTCCTTCAGCCAGATCCTAAATGACCAGATAGGGACTTTATCAATCAAGCTACTACCTCTGTGATCACTTCCATTCAACACCTTCTGAATTTCACATTGAGAAGACCAGAAATTCTAGAGATAGGATTCAACACCTTAGTTTTGTATGCTTGGAATTTATCAGCATTTGACAGTGTTTATCCTCATGTACCTTTGCAGTAAGAATTGTGTGTGTGTACCTTTAGAACAACTAACCTTTACAACAATTATGAAAACTGCAGTTAATGCCCCACCAGCATACATAGCACTGAAATGCTTCATGTTTGTTTTACACTATAAAGGCCGTATTGATATTGTAGTTAGTGCTCAGTTTGATCTACTGGGCACAAACTCAGAGTTCTTTCTGCACTAGACAATGAAGATTCTTATTTGGGCATCTAGTGGGAGAGGCAGTTGACTCTCTCCTAGTGCCACATAAATGGTACTCCAAGTCTTCCATACAGAGGTCGGTTGTACCAAAGGCATTGCAATTTATTTTTCAGGGTAGTAATGAAACGAGCAATTAAAACAGATTAAGACAGGACAGTCTGTTCACACTTAATATACTTGTGAAGAGTTGATTGCATATCTCCTCCTCTCCCCATGCTCTTATGTGCTGTGGATACAGACTTCCCAATGGGTTTAATTCACGTTTTTGGCAGCTGGGCCTAGAGTGCAGGATATATCCTTTTGTTTGAGTCAGAAAAAAATTCCATTGCTATCTGATCCATATGGTTAGGCCCAGCAGTGTGTTATTGTCTAGCCATGCTGACAAAATGTGTGGATTATTACTCTCATTCAATTGCAATATGATTAAAAACTGATCGGGGATGCCATTTTCCATCTGGAATCTACTCACAGATCTGAAGGAACAGTAAGACTGGTCAGCTGGTCCTTTGCAGCCTTTCCTGGTGCCAGTGCTGTTGTTTGGAGGGTCCTGGGCAGAAGAGGTGGTTGTGGGGCTATGCGGAATTTCCACAGAGCCTTCAGATTCACCATCAGCAGCTCTTTGTAACGTTCTTGTAGAGTAATCTCCCAAATTCTCTCAGTAATCCCTGTACACCTCCTACTGGAGAAGAGCAATCTTTGAGGGCAATTTAATAAAAGGCTGCCCAGGATAGGAGGGTAAGCGGGAGTCTACATTAAGCCTATTTTATAAAGACACATAGGTGCCTATTTGTCTTTATACAATAGTAGGATAAGTGGCAGAGATGCACCTTGAAAGCTGGCTGATTACGTCCATGACAAAATACACAAGATTACCCTCCAATTCCCTACTTCCTCATCTACCTCGCCTCCTCCCCAGTTTTCCTCCCCCATCCATACTTCCTCTGCTACCCTCTCCTCCTTACCCTACAATCTCTGATGAGAAAACCACACTCCTTTCTTCCTCCAAACCCACCACCTGTTCCTCTTATCCTATCGCCACCCATCTCCTAAACCCCATCTCCCCCACCATTGTCCCTTCCATCTCTCTTATTCTCAGCCTTTCACTCTCCACTGCAACTGTCCCTGCAGACTTCAAGCACACCATGGTCACATCTCTCCTCAAGAAACCCTCACTCGATCCCACCTGTCCCTCTAACTACCGACCCATCTCCCTCCTTCCCTTCATATCTAAACTACTTGAATGAGCAGTCCACCGCCGCTGCCCTGACTTCCTCACCTCTCAGGCCCTCCTGGACCCTCTACAATCCAGCTTCCGTCCCTTACACTCCACTGAAACGGCTCTTACAAAAGTCTCCAGTGATTTGTTCCTGGCTAAATCTAAGGGCCTCTACTCTGTCCTCATCCTTCTCGACCTCTCTGCTGCCTTTGATACTGTTGACCACAATCTTCTCCTCACCACCCTCTCCTCACTTGGTTTCAAGGGCTCCGTACTTTCCTGGTTCTCCTCCTACCTCTCCAATCACTCCTTTAGTGTATGCTCTGGCGGTTCCTCCTCCTCTCCCACCCTGCTCCATGTTGGTGTACCCCAGGGATCCGTCCTGGGTCCGCTCCTTTTCTCTGTCTATACCCATTCCCTTGGTACGCTTATCTCCTCCCATGGCTTTCAATACTATCTCTATGCTGATGACTCCCAAATCTACCTCTCTATGCCTAATATCTCTCCAGCAATCCAGACCAAGATCTCTGCCTGCCTTTCTGACATCGCAGCCTGGATGTCTCACTGTCGCTTGAAACTGAATATGGCCAAGACTGAACTCCTTGTCTTTCCCCCCAATTCCTCCTCTCCTCTCCCTCCCTTCTCAGTCTCCATGGATGGCTCTACAATCCTTCCGGTTTCCTCAACCCGCAACCTGGGAGTTATCTGTGACTCCTCTCTCTCCTTCTCCACACATATCCAACATGTAGCTAAGACCTGCCGCTTCTTTCTCTACAACATTAGCAAAATCCACCCCTTCCTTTCTGAACACACTACTAAAACCCTTGTCCACTACTAAAACCCTTGTCCTCTCGCCTCGACTACTGCAACCTTCTCCTTACTGGTCTCACTGTGAGCTATCTCCCCTTCAATCTATTCAAAATTATGCTGCTCGACTAATCTTTAGCCAGCCTCGCCATGCCCACATTACTCCTCTTCTCAAGTCACTTCACTGGCTCCCTTTCCAATTCCGCATCCAATTCAAACTTCTCCTCCTGACCTATAAATGCATTCACTCTATAGCCCCTCATTACTTTTCATCTCTCATCTCTCTCTAAATCCCCTCTCGGGAACTTCGCTCTTCTAATAAATTACTTCTATCTAGACTCTCCACTCGCACCGCTAACTTCCGACTTCGCTCCTTTCACCTTGCTGCACCATATGCCTGGAACAACCTATGTGTCTATACGCCAGGCACCCTACCTGGCCCTCTTCAAGTCCAGGTTGAAAACCCACCTCTTCACTGTCGTTCATGCAGATTCATTGGGGATATCCTGAAAACCTGCAGGGTTGTGGACCTCCAGAACTGGATTTGAGTAGCTCTGTTCTAGGCAGTGGTCATGGGGTTCGATTCCTCATTGTTCCTTCCTGTCCATGTCTGATGTTTTGCATGCCTGTGACAGTCATATCTTTGCAGATCCGTGCTGCCAGCCCATAATACCCTCACCACAGTTGCCATCACTCCCTATACGGCATTATATGGCACCTTATTAGGCACAGTACAAGGCACGTTACAAGGCACCTTATTAGGCACAGTACAGGGCATGTTACAGGGCACGTCATAAGGCACGTTACAGGGCACCTTACTAGGCACAGTACAAGGCACGTTACAAGGCACTGCCTTGTACTGTGCCTACTAAGGTGCCTTATAATGTGCCTTATGACGTGCCTTGTACTGTGCCTTCTAAGGTACCTTATAATGTGCCTTATGACGTGCCTTGTATTGTGCCTGATAAGGTACCTTGTAACGTGCCTTATAACGCGCGTTAGCCTAAGGCGCCTTGTAACGCGCGTTAACTGACACAGCTTGCCATAATGATGCACCGTCCATTCCCTTATATGGGAGTCCAGGGAACCTAACGCAGGGAACGTTACTGCAGTTTAGTAAACATACCCCATAGTTTTCAAAGTGGCATGTTCCAGCTGAGGTTTGGATGGGCCTGAAAAGTGTGTGTGTATTTCTGAGTTTTCAGTGGCAATATACACAAACCTTAAAACATCTAGGGGGCTAGTTTTTAAGGTTATGCACTGTGACCATTAATGTGCACTATTAGCAACTATATCCCATTGAGTAACATGTAACCTGTGTTAAAATAACATGCTTTAAAGCTAGCACACCTTAATAACTAGATCCCCCAAATACTGGCCTTTACACCAGCTCTGAGACATGCATAAGTGTCATTTGGACCTGGGATTTGCAGGAATGAGTGAAGGGGCAATCATGCTAACCTTTCTTTAAAACCACCTCTAAAATCTAAGACTTAGTGGTCCCGATATTCAGCTGTCTGGATCTCCGAAGGGCTATGCACTCACAGGCGCATAGCCCTCCCCGCAGACCTCTAAACCAGATATTCAATGCCGCAGCGATGGCATTGAATATCCAGTGATAACCACACAAGCCTCGGCCCAGTGTGCAGCGGCAGCCAAGAGAGCAAATAAAATGCTAGGTATGATAAGGAAAGGAATGGAAAATAAAACAAAAGATATTATAATGCCTCTGTATCGTTCCATGGCGAGACCCCACCTTGAATATTGTGGTCGCCGTATCTTAAAAAGGATATAGCGTTATTAGAAAAGGTTCAGAGAAGAGCCACCAAAATGGTAAAGGGGATGGAAGGATACTCCTATGAAGAAAGGCTAAAAAGGTTAGGGCTCTTTAACCTGGAAAAGAGACGGCTGAGGGGAGATATGATATAAATTAATGAACGGAGTGGAACGGGTAAACGTAGATCGACTGTTTACGTTATCAGAATATAGAAAGACTAGGGGACATGCAATGAAGCTACAGGGTAAACTATTTAAGACTAATAAAGGAAAATATTTTTTCACTCAACGTGTAATCAAACTCTGGAAATTGTTACCGGAGGATGTAGTAAAGACTGTTAGTGTAGCTGGGTTTAAAAAAGGTTTGGACAAGTTCCTGGAGGAAAGGTCCATAAACCATTATTAAGAAGGGACCCAGGATATCAATGCTTGACCCAGTACAAGCATTGCAGAAACTGCTAGGTACGTATGACCTAGATTATCCACTATTGGAAACAGGTTACTGGGCTTGATGGACCTTGGTCTGACCCAGTATGGCATATCTTATGTTCTTATGTTCTTAAGCCGGAAACTGCCAAAGCTAACTGGGCAGCAGCAAGACTGGATGCTGCCTGGTTAGCTCCTGCGCTTTAAAGATAGGTGAGGTTTTTTCTCGCCTATCTTTAAGGTGCAGATTGCTAACTGGGCAACATCCAATAACGCTGCTACCCAGTTAGTGCCATTCTCCACCTCTGCTCCACCCCTGAATGCTCTCAACATGCCTCAATGCTAACCAGATAGCATTGGGGCACAAAGGGGACTTAGATGGGGCTATTCAATGCCACTAACTGAGTAAGTGCCGTTGAATATCCCCATCTAGGCATTTACATGGTTTACTTGGTTGTAAACCATGTAAATGCCTTTCAGATATCTGGCCCAGAGTTTCCGAGCATGGCTAATTAACTGGCTTTCCTTGAGCATCCAGCTTTGTAAGTTCAGTGCTTACACGTACGTCAGCACTTGTACGCATAGGTTACAAAGTCACAGCTAATGTGGCAGTACTATTCCAAACCACAAAATGATGCTGCTTTTCTTTTTTAAATGTTTTTTTTCTCATAAAATGGTTGTTCTTGCAGCAATCTACACATGTGTTTCACACATCCTTAAAGATATTCTACAAAAGCCTTTTTTTAACATGAGAAATTTTGCACATCGTCGTCATCTCTTTTCCTACCCAACTGATCTATGCAACACTGATCTATTGATATAACAGAACAGGATTGAGGTTTAGTACAGTATATTCAAAAGTTTGGTCACGATAACCTCAGGAGTTACCCAGACAAATCTTTGCATTTTATTCCCTACTCTCCCCTTCACCCCCACAATTTATGTTGGCCAGACATAATTTATCTGGTGTTCTTTGAGCAGAGTAGTGGTGTGCTGGGAGCAAGGATATACATTAACTCAGTAATACTGAATATCAACGCTATCCAGTTAAAGTTAACTGGTTATGTTGTGCCACATGCCAACCTGTTCAAAATTTAACCTGATCAATTATCCACTTAACTGTGACCCGACCTAACTGAATACATTTTCTGAATATTTGGTTAAAGTTAACAAGATACGTTTATTTTAACCGGATATTGGGCCTCTGAGTATTAGTCCCATAATTGATTCAGGAGAATAATTAGGATAAGCCAAGCAGAAAATTATATCCCAATATGACTGGCATGAAAGAAGATGCATTACTGGTGGATGAACACCAAACATGAAAAAATAATATCAAAGGGCTCAATTCATCCCTACTTGTGATGTAGAAAAATTGTTCGCAAATTGTTATTCACATCTCTGGAAAAAAATAATAATTGTATGTAATATTGTAACAAGAATCTCAAGAGAGTCCCATGCCATGTGAAAACCCTGAGTAAACCTCCTTTATGGCTTTTCGGCCAGCACCCACCCTTCAACGTGTCTACATAATCAATTTCATGTTTCATTATAATATGCAGGACATTTATTATCCCTTTCTGACATGGAGAGTAATTCTGCTGATGTCATAACATTTAGAATGGGACAGACAAAGCCCAAGGAGCAGGCTTATGAGGTAATGCTAACTCACAATATGGAGAGGAAGCCAAAAATGCTTGCCTGCACTTCAGTTAGCTCACTTCCTCATTTAGTAATTTAGCTCCATGGCTTTGCATCATAGGAAATAATGGAGAAGAAACAGCACAAGAACGAAAGAATTGTGAAACTGGGGCAGACCAACAGCATGAAGACAAAGGTTCCCTGGAAGCTGTGCTGGAATCTACCACCCATGTTCTAAACACTGAGTATGTTGCAGTTGCTTGTAATTTGAATTTGTGGGATAGACATATTCTGCAGGATTCCTATGGAGTCTGCTCACCCTACAGAATTCAAATCGCATGACAATTGCAGCAAATTTGCTGGTTAAAATGTGAGCACAGTCTCCATAGAACACTGAGTAAGACACATATAAAAAACGGCTTCTTAGACTAAAAGAGAAAAAGCTAAAATAAAAAAAATAAAGAAGACATGGTAATGACTATGAGACAACTGCTGGGGATCAGAGATTCTTTTAGAATGTAGGCCAGCAATGGGCCAGGAACATCCGGGGGTCATCTTGCTCCTCCATTAACCCACCAGGGAAATTCTGGTAAGTGCTTGGGAGACTGGGTGCCTCTCTGGGTGATTGGAAGTGGTACTGATCAGGGTGGGTGTGGGTGTGATTCTGGCAGTGATGATTGTGGGGGGTGGGAGGTGGAAGAGACAGCGAGGATGTAGGTCAGAGGGATTTGGCTTTTTTTTCCCTGCAGAGGCAGAAGCAGTGCAAAAACTAACACAAATCCAGATATTCTGACTGCTCAAGAACAGGTGTAAATGTTAGCGGCTACGTTACGTACATACAGGCATACTTTATAATACATGTGCGTAGATTGTGACTCAGCCCATGCTTCGACCAGACTCCCTTCCTGAGCACACGTACTGTACAAGTACACATCAGCTTGCACCGTGCATATCTTTAGGTATGACATGATTTTATAAAAGCCCATTTATGCACATAAAAAAAGCATTGTACGCGAAAAAATGCTTTGTAAAATCACCTTCAATGGGGCATTTTCATATTGAGGCATTGCTTTATGGATACATTTTGCCTACAGACATTGCAGTCATTTTCAAAGTAAAAGTATATAAGTATTCTCTGGCAATTGCCTAAGAAGAATGGGCCCATGCATGTTTGTGCTTCCTTTTTATGTAGGCTCTTTTTGCAACTAAAACCACATGTATTCTTTTAAATATACAAAAGAACACAAGTTGTTAGAATCCTCACCTTAACCCCACACCTGAGACTGTTCCTTTCAAATACTGGCAGCTCATTTATATGGAGAAAACAATTTTTTACCCAGGGAAACAGCTTTAAAAAGCCCTTGCAGTGATATGTTGGCTCTCTGGAGTTACTCCTAGTCTGAGGAAGAAGAGAAGACACTGAAGGAGAGGAATCTCTGGAAATAGCCGACAGCGATTGCTCTAAGAATTACTTCTCATTTTGTCAATGCAAAGAAATAGTGCTTAAAAGTTAAAAAAGTCCAACTCCAAATGATTAAATTGTGATCTTTTCACACTGGTTTCCTAATCGCCAGTCAAGAAGAAGATTGGGGCAGATTCCAGATTTGTTTGTAAATTGAGTTTGATGCTAAGGCCATTATGTCTGTGTAAAATACAATAAAGAAAAAGTATATTTCTTTGTTACTTAGAGAGAGAGATATAATCGTTATAGGCTCTAGTCTATAGTAAATTGTTTCTGCTGTGTGCCTGGAGCTAAATTCTTCAGTGGAGAGGGTTTTTTATTTTTACGTTTAATTTCATCTTGTTGACTTTCTGATAGAGGGCTTTTTAAATACAGAAGTAGTTCTTTCATGGAATGTGAAGGGTTTGATGTTTTAGAATGGGAGAGATAGACAAAAAACACAAAAAGAAAGGAACATCAGCTACAGCTTTATGAACATGGTTGCTTTATATAGGACAACACATTTTAGCTATCTATTTTACCAAAAGTGCACACAGGAGCATATCATTTCTTAAAACCTGAATTCTATAAGATAAAATGCCTAAATAATGCCACCAATGAATTTTCTCATAGTCTCTGTGTCTTTAGCTTTAACCATAATGTTAGTTACCAATTACATCATTATGGAAAGACAGAATAACAAGACCTTCTCCTAAACCTATGGAATTGACCATCATATATGCCTGTTTCCCATTCCTCCCTCCAAAACCACTGTTTATTGTCAGTGAGATTCGGAAAAGGGATTGCCTGGGACACCCAGTGCAAAATTTGAAGATGACTCTAAAACATTTCCAATGATGTCACCAGCAATCAAAACATCTGTGGCTGTCAGTCTGTTTCACTGCTGAACCATCAAGGGCATCTCTGTTTTGGAACAGAATCCAGTGAATTTTAAGACTTTCTCAAATTACGAACCAGTAGAGCTGTGAACTAGAATTCTTGTTCAGATTTTATTCCTCTATTTAAAGTAAGCTGATCTGGGTCAGCTCTCCTGTTTGACTATAGTATCGTAATGCAGGAGACCAATGTTCCCGCAAAACTGTGCTGGAGTACTACACTTGCACTGCTGCCAGTAGGGGCAAATGCTGCAATGTCACATTTTCAGTCATAATTAGTAGACATTGCCTGCTCCTTTTGACTAAAAGCACAGTAATGCAGAACCTTCCCCTACTGGTAGGAGAGGACTCCTGTGCAGCTTCTCTGGAACACTGGGGGAAACTCAAGCTTAATTCTCTTAGTGTAGTAACTCCAAATAGATTAAGAGTCTACAGGAGAAGATTTTTCATTTTATTTTGTCTCATTTCATTAGGTTTGTTTTTGTTTCAGTCAATTTCTTTGGTGTTTTAGCATGAACATAAACCATTCTGTGTTAGTGTACATTATTTCATGTCAGCATGTACTACTTAGTGTATGCTAAATAATATAGTGCTCATTAACATGAAAAAAAATGACTGACGTGAAAATGCACATCCCTACAATGGGTTAAATAGTGGATAGCTTTAACCTACTTGGATCATCTATCAATAAAGAAGCAATAAGCAGTCAAGAAATCCGACGATGCCTTGCTCTTGGCAGAATGGCTATGAAGGACCAAGACAAGATTCTCAAGAGCAGAGATGTCTCTCTCCAAAGATTCAACTTGTTCGAGCCATGGTATTTTCAATAACATCATATGGATGTGAAAGTTGGACAGTGAAAAAGATAGAAAGAAAATTGATGCTTTTGAATTATGGTGCTGGTAATGAATACTGTGTATACCATGGACTGTTCAAGAACAAACCAGTCAGTACTACAGAAGATCAAATCTAAGCTTTCTTTAGAAACTCAGATGACAAGACTTTGACTTTCATACTTTGGACACATCTTGCAAAGAGAGAGATCAATAGATAAAGACATCATACTTGGCAAGGTAGAAGGTCAATGAAAAAGAAGGCAGCCAGCAATGAGATGGATCGATACAATAACGGCAACTATGGGTTCCACTCTGTCAACAATGAGCCACCTGATTGAAGACTGAACACAGCTTAAGACAACTATCTAGAGGGTCACCATGAGTCAACACCAAATCGATGGCACTTAACAACAACAATGGGTTAGCTTTGCACTTACCATGACAAGAATGTAGGTCACTCATAAACCAGAGTGTGTTGGATACAATCTCAGTCTCTGATAGTGCTCTTCTTAATATTTGCATGGTACTAAAGAGACCCTTCTTCTGGAATTCATTGTATATAATATCATGGTATGCTCGAAAATTATTTGTAATCAAGCTGGTGATTGATACTCAATACAATAGGGAAAATGTATGTCTTTTAGTTGCATTTTTTGGTTTGAGTTTCCTGTCTGAGGAAATACGTAATATCGCTGCTCGCTGTGGGGAGAATGCTCACAGTCTTCAGAGATGGATAGACTGTTATTGTGACTTGATAACTCCTATGAATGGCCAATGAATGGTGGTGAGAGGTTAATTTAGGAGACTTCTCTCTAGGCCTTAGAACAGCAAGTATTCTTGTATTGCATGTACATGACATCTGATGAGCGATAGATGAAGAAAGGATAAAATGCTGATAAAAAATAAAACAGACCTTCTTCCTCTCTTGTGTGACTGTATACTGTTCAAGAAATAGAAGTTAGGTAGGTGATATTCACAAGGAAATCTCAGACAAGAATTTTCCAATCTTATTTCATTTCTACCCCACCATCTTCCCATATTGTTTAGGAAAATCTATTAAAACTATTGGGTTGCATTTACTTTCTGTTTTCTGGATTGCATTCTGGAATAACATTCTGGTAAATAAGCAGAATATCATACTTTGGTAGTTTCTGTCAAATATTCAATTTTAACAGATAATTTGATTTGATGGCCTGTGACATTTTTCAACAAATTCTAAAACTAATAATATATGTTAATTGCATATTACTTTACTGTGAGGCATCTTTATTAAAGTTTGGTAATGTTTTTTTTTTTAAATTTATACTTTATTGAAGATTATACAATATACAGAAGCCACAAAATTGTCACAGGAAAATAAGGAAAAAAACCCATAGTCCACATCACGGGGAGTATTAGCAAGGATCAGAGGCAGAGCCCTAAAATCCAAAACTCTAATTATTACTTACATGTTTTTTGCACCTACCATGCAGCATATGTCAAAATGCACAGTGTAAACTTTGTGCAGTATCTGCAGGAGGAGTGACAACCAGTAGCTCTGCAGATACCACACAAGGCAGGCCATTACTGTATTAGACTATATTCCCTACATTGGCTCAATGCAGGGAACATGAGTTAAAGTGAGGAAGCAAGGGGAGGACAGAGTAAGTAGTTGCTTTGTCTTCAATGATGGGTAGTGGCCCCCTCAGGCCCCTCCATGAAAAAAGGGTCCCAATGCCTCAGATCCAAAGATCCATGGCACCAACATGTGGTAAGGCAAACCTCTTCTTCAGAACCAACCCTCCCCCCGACAGCATCCAACCCCTATGGTATGCTGTCTTGGGGGGGGGGGAGGAGGTCTTCACATCCCCCCAGCATCAAAAGACCTAGCCCTCCAGACCCCACTAGCATTCATCCCTTACTATTTCTTTCCCTGGTGGTTCAGTGATGAAGGAAGCAGGAACAGTCCCTTGCTGATCCTACTCCCATCTCTGGTGCTCATCAAAATGGTACCACTCTCACAGTGCTGCCACCTTGCCATAACACATTTTTGCACCATTGGCATCTTATTGTTAGGGGGCAGCACTGCGAGACTGGCACCATTCTGATTAGTTATGGAGATGTGGGATTTGCAGATTCTTTTGTCTTGTTTTCTTTTTGTAAATTTTCATTTTGATTTTATAGATTTTCACTTCAGGACCATTTTGTTAATTAAAAGGTATCTGTGGCTGCTGCCCAAAAGTTGCTAGAGATTTCCAGGCAAATATATAAAACAAATACTTTTTAGGTTTTTTTTCTCCAGTTTTAGCAGTCATCGTGGTCTGGCCTCAGAGTTGTGCCCCTTGAGTTGGAAGACACTGGTCTTCCAGAAGGAGCTATTATGTCCCCTGAGGGAACTCTAGTCAGCCTATTCTTAGCTGTGTCTTATATTTTTTGCAATATTAATTCCAGTTTCTTGATTGGTCCAAAGTTTGTTTTGTCTTGAGCTCCATGGAAAACCCTTCCTGGAGTTCTGGCTTGTGAACGTATTGACGCTTGCTCTAAAGCAGTGATTCTCAACCCATTTCTCTGGGACCCCAGGCCAGTCAGGATTTCAGGATATCCACAATGAATATGTATTGGGTATGTTTACTAACATCGCAGCTGCGACGTTATCGCATGATAATGGCGCTTTACCGTGCAAGAACATCATGTATCACGTGATAATGTCTGCGGCGGCATTATGGTGCGCAGAGGGTGGAGTAAAGCTCCCCAGAGGGCGGTATAAGGCTCCCTAGGGGCAGAGATGAGGGGGTCAATGGGCAGAGAGTGGGCGGGGAGAGGCCCCATGCACACTAACGCCGTGAAATGAAGGTCTGAAAATTAGCACCAGTGAAAACCTCGCGCTAGAGGCACATTTGCAGGAGAGAGAAACCATTTCAGTCAGCAATGTACAGCAAAGCCAGGGAAACCCAGTAAAGTGATAGTAGTGATACATGTGCAGGAACCAAAAAGGCAAATAAACATATTAAATGACCAGAACCACATTTGAAATCCCCATAACCAGCTGGCCAATAGTGCTACTAATGATAAACATAAAGCAACACCTCTGACAAAGCGTAAAAAGGAAGATATCATGTTTGGAAGGGGCTATGCTCTGTCCCCCTACAAAGTGAATGATCCCACAGTGAAATAGCAGTGATCAGGGTTTTGTCATTTATATTGGGCAGGTTTGTTATGCTGTGGTCCAGCTGGGGCACAGTACGGACTAGGCAGATGCCTAGGTGGCACATAGGAATGCCGAAACTGTAAAACAAGACAGCAACTGACGAGGGTCCAACATGGGCACGAGTGTGTGTCCCACAGTGTCACAGGGGATATTACCCAGCAGGTACCCCCAAGGGAACATAACATCGGCAGGCGGTGCCGGGGGGAAACACACATGTCCATGTAGGCACCCCTACCCGAGAACCCACACCATAGGCAGCTGCATACCGGCATACTGGATGGCCTGGGACTGCGCACCACCAGCACCACCGGCATAAGGGCATGTCAGCATGGTGGCGGAGGGGGCAGTGGCATCTGCTCACAGCAGACCATGGCCAAGCCCCATTTAGGTGGGTGCCATGCACTGCAACAGACAAGGTCTGTCTGATGAACAGTCATGGTATCCCCAGGGAATGATCTGCCCCTGTGGTAATAGTTTGGTGCAGTAGACACTGCCAGTGTGTTCAGGAACAGAAGGTCACAAGTTCAAGTCCCAGCTGTGGCTTCTGCCAACCCTGTCCCCATATTTTACCCAGTACTAAACTGTGGTAATAAAGATGGAACCTTTATTGCAGATAAAATAAACATGCCTGAAATGCCTATATTTTATCCTACAGAGCACAGACACCATAAACATATGCAATCCCTAGAGCAGAGTTTCCCAACTGCAGTCCTGGAAGGCCAAACACCATTCTGGTTTCATGCTGTCCCTAATAAATATGCCTATGCTGCATTTGTATGCGCCGCCCACATTGTATACAAATGTATCTCATGCATATTCATTAGGGACAGCATGAAAACCTGAACAGTGTTTGGCCCACCAGGACCGGAGTTGGGAAACTCAGCCCTAGAGCAGAGGCTAACAGGGGTACAAACACCCACACCCACAGGCTCCACTATCCAACGCCTCATGGAGATTCAGGCTGTTGGGCCCTGCGCGGAGCAGCATCTCCCAATACTGGCACCTGCATACCTTAGCAATGCCGTCCTAAACTTGGGAACATGTTCCACATATATCAAAAGGTTGCTATGATTAATGTCAGATAACAAATCCTAAGTTAAACACGATTGGTTGATAGAGATTCAACATAGCAACCTTTCTGATATCTGTGGAGTGTGTTTCAGTTATTGATTCTGGCAGTGTTTACCACCCCGGGGAGTGACCCCAACAGTTTTTCATAACATAGCAATGCCTGCACTGTGCCCAGGGCTGCCACAAACCTCTATATTTTCACAATGCTGGCATAGGTGTGGGAGTGTGTGTCTGTCTATCCAGTGTGTTGTGGCTGCCTACACCTTACTGAGCTCACACTGCTTGCACTGTTTCTAGTGTTAGCCTGCCAATGTGCATAATGAGGAGCAAGGTACTGTGGGTATGGCCCGGACAGGGTGGCCTGGGCAGGATGCATCTGCACAGGTATAGGGCAATGGCTGGGACATTGTAGTGCCCGACCACCACCTACAAGGACAGGGTGGCCACAGCATGTCATGCTGGGAGGTCACTCTCACCCTGACTAAGCAGTGACCACGGCATGGCTAGGTTCCCCAATAGTGCTATGCAGCATTTCTCTCAAGTGATATTTATGGGTTCTCTTTTCTGGGGCCCAGTCACTGACATACCTGCTTGGTGTGTGTGCTCACATCCCATTTTTGGGTGCACACAGTTTCTCCAGGATCATGCACTATGTACTAGCTAGCAGACTGTCTGAAGTTAGCATGTGTATGGCTGGAACACCTTGCAGGGTAGAGACTGACTGTGCTCTCTTCTGGTGAATGTCAGATAGTGGTGGGGGGCAGTTGAGCTTCTCCAGTCTTCTGCCTGTCTGCCATTGCCTTATATGATGCGTACAGATCTGCATTGACTGCCCTGTAGGGTGCCTGTTCCCCAGCAGGACTGGGGTTGATGGTTCTCTCTACTGCCACCATTGCAGAGATGTACAATGTGGATCTGTTGGTGGGAGATCCTGTCCCCCCCACCCTGAGCCACAGAGAGCGGGTTGGGTGGTGCTATATAATCTGCTTTTAGGTTCAAACACCCACCTTTACCTATAACATGTGACCATGGCACCCACACAGGCTATGCACTATTCTGGGTCCATCATAATCCACAAGGGATAGACGTGACTGGGAAATACAGATGGACACAGGTGTATCCTAGGTGTGTCCGCAAGGACTACCTATCACACACTGGCACTGATGAGGACCTGCAGCATAGCCTATCTCAGCCAAGCCAGGTGCTGTGGACCTGGTGTTGGGTGCCCCACCTCACCCTCAGGGTGAACACAGGACCTGCACAATGTCACGGTCTGTAGCTACTCTGTGCCAGTAACACACACAGTCAGTTCCCCCTACCAGGCCTATGTGCTGTGGGGGGTGCATACCCCATTATGTGATCAGCTGTAGACTGCTGATCTGCATGTGCAGTGCATCATGGATACGGGTGGGTTTACCCTATCCTGGAAACCACAGCAGACAGTCTGTGTGGTGACCTGCAGTCTTTCTGTAGCCAGCCAGCAGGGGGGTAGTAGCTATAGAGATATAGTTTCTGGTTACTTCAATGATTGTGGAGACAGAGGTCATGGGTTCAATCCCACTGTGGTGTAATCTAAAAAGGCTGTCTGAGGCATTTTCTTTTAATTTAAATCAGTGCTGCCAGCAGAAACACCCTCATAGTGCCGTAGCCTAAGGTGCCTCATAGGCACCTTTTACAGTGCCCTATAGGGCAAATTATAGGGTGCCTTGGCAGACAGGGCACTTTATAATGTGACCTATGGGGCGCCTTATATGGGGCGCCTATGAGGCACCTTAGGCTACAGCACTTTGAAGGTGTTTCTGCTGGCAACACTGATTTAAATTAAAAGAAAATGCCTCAGACAGCTGTTTTAGATTATACCACTGCAGGATCAAACCCACGATCTCTGCCTCCACAGTCATTGCAGTAACCAGTGGGCTACATCTTTATAGCTTCTAACACTGCGCTGGCATGTACTTAGGGTTAACGCGCGTTAACGTGCCACGGCACCCACTATCACGCGGTACATATTCTTGCTACCTTAGGACTGGAACGCCCACTCCTTATATGGCATTCTTCACATTATCGCTGCAAATAGCGCCGGCAACATTAGGACGGTTTAGGACATTTGATGGAAGCAGTGCATGCAGATCTATGTCATGCATATTCATTGTGGATATCCTGAAAACCTGACTGGCCTGGGGGTCCCAGAGGACTGGGTTGAGAACCACTGCTCTAGAGACTTACTCCAAAGACTTTTCTTGTGCCATATTACTAGCCTTGTAAGTTCCAGGAAAAGCATTCTGGAACACTTGTTAAATTTTTTCTCTGTTGAATTCTTGGACTTACAATTTCAACACAGCCTTTTGCAAAATACCATTGGAATTGAGCATCTCCTGATATGGAGATTTCAATTCTGATCTTAATAACCTATACAAAATGAGACTTATCAAGGTTATTTTTAAAGGAGTTATCTAGGTTTATGTGCATAAATTCTGAAATTTTAGTCATTTATATTCTTAAGTAACAACTTACGTGCATAATGAGCTTTTTACAAAAATACTGAGTAGTGTGAAAGTACATGCACATTTTGCATTGCATGCACTTTCATTGTGGACATGCTCATGGGCAGAGTATGAACAGTGTGAGCAATTATACAAGTAGATTATAAAAGTAAGTGCAGTCATTTATACCAACTCTGTGGTTGGTGTAATTAATCATGTCCTAACATGTTGTTATCAAGTGTTAATTCAATGTCAACATGGCACCCCTTTTGATAGCTGTTCTAAACTGTATTCGGTCTTCAATCAGATGGATAATTGTTGATAGAATGACATTCATAGCTGCTATTATTGTATTGATCCATCACATTGCTGGCCCTCATCTTTTGAATTCACCTTCAACTTGCCAAGCATGATGTCTTTCTCTAATGATCTTTCGCTTTGCATGATGTGCCCAAGGTATGGAAGTTGAAGCCTTGACATTTGAGCTTCTAAAGAAAGCTTAGGTTTGATCTTTCTCTAATACTGACCAGTTTGTTCTTCAGGTCATCCATCATATATACAGTATTCTTTGCCAGCACCATAATTTGAAGGATAGATTTTCTTCCTGTCTTTCTTGCTCATCACCCAATTTCTACATTTATATGACGTTATTGAAAATACCATGGCTTGGACAAGTCAAATCTTTTTTTCAGAGATTCATCTCTGTACTTGAGAATCTTGTCTAGCTCCTTCATAGTTGTTCTGAGAAGAGGAACGATTCATAGAATTTCTTCACTGCTTGTCATTTTATTATTGATTATTGACCAAGCAGGTTAAAGTTGTCTAATATTTCAGTTACTTCTTCATGAAGGATAAAATGATTGATTTTTCCAGCGATAAGGATTTTTGTCTTCTTCATGTTAAGGTATAGATTTCAGGTCTGTGGCACAAGCACTCATCATGCCACATCTCGACTACTGCAACGCCATTTTACAGGGCCTACCAAAGAAAACCCTAAACATACTACAAATGGCGCAGAATGTGGCGGCTAGAATCATTATGAAGAAAAGATTTGCTGAACACATCACACCTGTTTTGATGGAGCTACACTGGCTCCCCATTACAACTCGTATAAAATATAAAACACTAATAACCACTTTCAAACTCATGCATAACATTGCGCCATCCTTCCTCTCCAACCTAATCTGCACACAACCACCCAACAGAAGCAGAAGAACCACCAACTCAAACACCCTCTGCGTACCGGTAGATGTAAGATCTGTCAAATCCGGTACTAGTAACAGAGCATACTCTTACACAGCACCGACACTCTGGAACCAACTGCCGCCGGAGCTACATGCTAGCAAAGACCTGACGGACTTTAGAAAAAAACTCAAGACCCACCTATTTCAGATTAAGTACAACTTGATTTAGTCCACATGGCCCAAACAGTGCCACCCAAAGAACCAAAAATGTATATATGTAAAAATGTGAATATATAAACAATTACTGTGTGTTGTGCTTACCTTTCAAATCACCTTGTATATACTACAAATTTTTCTGTCCTGATTTGTCAGTTTCCAATATGTAATCCAATCCACTACTGATCGCTGGAAGTAGCGGTATAAAAATGTACGCTAAATAAATAAATAAAATAAATATACCCATTTTAAGACTGTGTTCCTTGATCTTGATAAACAGATGGCCCTTAGGCAAGGGCCTTTTGGCATGGCCCTTAGGTGTGGACCAAGACAAGGACCTCCTTTCAAGAAAAGTGGTTCTCCATCAGACTCTAATCAGGACCATCCATCCGAGAACCCACAACCAAAGACTGAACACAACAAGAATCTCCTCCTAAAAAAATGCTACCCCTATATTTCATGTTATACACCCTGTTGGTAATAATCATAATCATAGCTGCCTACAACCACCATACCAGTAACACACCCCATGTATGGCTCGGCCCATGCTCACACCACATGACTCACCCCCCATACTAGCACACCACCCACAGAAACCCCCAACGTCTCATACACATACCCACTGCTTGGAACCATACCTCCAGGACCACAACCAAAGTTCCTCCCATCAATACACTCCATTGTACACTCATCAATGCCCACTCGATCAGAAAGAAAGTCCCTACCATCAGAGACTAATTTACAACTGAGCACATAGACATTTTATGCATAATGGAGACATGGATAACAGAAACAGACAACATTTTCCTAAACCAACTTAGACCAAATGGATACTCCACCTTCCACTGCCTTCAAGAACAATGAAGAGGCGGGGGAGTAATGATCATAGTGAAGACTTACCTCAACTTCTGACTCCGCACAACAGACAGCACAAAGGAAACCGACGCCCTCACAAGAATGAATAAACAACTAACCATAGCACTCATATACAGGACGCCAACCACAGCATCAAATGACCTATCCAACATACTGGATAAAATACTCCTGACCCCCAGAATGAACAAAGACCTCCTGATACTAGGTGACTTCAACCTCTCAACCATACAACAGAAACAAGCCTGTTCATTCCTAGAGGCGATGGTTGCGCTAGACCTCAACCAATTTATACAGACTCCAACCCATGAGAAAGGAAACTTACTTGATCTGATATTCTTCAACAACTATTCAACCCATGTGGGCCCCCCACACTCCATCCAAAACCATCCAGTATCCTGGTCTGACCACAAGCTAATCAGCTTCTCCCTCCCTCACACCACCCCCAACATACCCCCCAGCAGCCACTCAAATAGAAGATGGTTTAAATAGTTCAATAAGGAAAATCTTATAGAGAAGATCATCCCCCAACTAACAACAAACTCAAACAACCCCGACATACTTATGGAACACTGGAACCATATCATGGAAGGAGCAGCCATCACAACTACAACAGCATCCCTCTCACCCAAGATTCACCAAAAAAACCCTATGGTACACCCCAGTTCTTTGCAAGTTCAAAATGCAGCTCTGAAAGCTTGAACAAAGATGGTGGAAAACATCAGACCAGACAAGATGGCGGAAAACATCAGACAAAGTCAACTACCTAAGGATAATGAATGAATACCATACCGTAACAAACAATGAAAAGTGCAAATACCACTCAAAATTGATCAACTCATCAATCAGTTGTCCAAGAGAGCTCTTCGACATCATAAACCAACTAACAAGGACCCCATCCACCAACAATCAAGAAATCACGATCACCCACCAACAGCTAGCAACACAGTACAAACAGCTCCTCCCTCAACCAGTTACAATACCCTCCCACCCAGATGATGACACCATCCGAACCCATAGTCCTCCTTTCGTGACATCAACAAAGAACATATTGAAAGCATCATATCATCTCTCAACACCATGACTTCACCCTCGACCCATGTCCAGTCTCCTGGATCAAGGCAGCCAAGTAGGAACACTCACCAAAATCACCCAGGCTGTGCTCCAACAAGTAAAAATGTCTGTCTGCCTAAAGACTTCCTCCATTCGCTCCACCTTGAAGAAACCGAACCTCAACTCCTCAGACCCAGCCTCATACTGTCTTATCGCCAGCCTCCCTTTCACTGCAAAACTCATAGAAACAATTGTCCAATGCCAGCTCCAAGACTACATTGACAGAAATGACCTCCTTGACCCGCAACAGCATGGCTTCCGCCCCCTTCATGGAGTGGAAAAACTACTAGTCACCCTAATAAACAACCTAACACAAGGAATACAACATGCCAATCAAGATCTCTTATTAATTTTCCTGGATATCTCTGTGGCCTTCGACACTGTTAACCACACTATCCTACTTCAATGACTCAGATCCACTGGAATTCAGGGCACAGTTCTACAATGGTTCACATAATACCTAACTAACAGGCACCAACAGATAAAAATTGGACCAAACACTTCTACCCCATACCGCCAAACTCAAAGAGTACCTCAGGGGTCCACACTAACAGCAGTCCTATTTAACATCTACCTACAATCCCTCTGCTCAGTCATCAAGTCCCACTGCCTCACCTTCCACATCTACGTGGATGACATCATGATATACAGAACATTCAACACAAAGCAACCCTCCTATTCTACCCACCAAGACTGCTTCACTGATGTCGCCAACTAGCTTAAATCCAACAACCTTGAAATCAACTACAAAAAAAAGAGGCCCTCTTCATAACAAAAGACAACACTTTCTCCCCTCCTGCCGCCTTAACTCTGAATAACACCAAAGTCGATGTCAAGACGGAGCTGAAGTACCTTGGCATTATCCTGGACCACCACCTCTCCCTCAAGATTCACGTAAGCAAAATCACCAGATCAATATACTACACGGCAAAAATGCTGCAACGTCTCCGCATGCTACTAGAAACATCAGATTTCCGCTCTGTCCTCCAAGCAGTGATACTACCGCAGTTGGACTCCTGCAACCCAATCTACCAAGGCCTCCCACAATCTATGTACAATATACCCAACTATGAATGGCACTACACACAATAGCATGCATCCTCCTGGGAACAACCCATCAGGAGCACATCACACCTATCCTCAAACATCTCCACTGGCTACCACTCCCCAGTCAGATAAAATACAAAACCCTTCTATTGACTCACAAAGCCATCCATGCTGACCCCCCCACTCACATCCACATGCTGCTACAACCCCCCCAACCAAACAGTCCAAGATAAACCTCCACAAAGAATACCCTGGTCATCAAAATTCAACAAACAGACTTGTGCTCGAGCCTTCCAATACTATGCACTCACAACCTGGAATGCTCTGCCAGACTCCCTAAGATGCATCATTGACCTCAATACCTTCTGGAAGCACCTAAAGACTCACCTCTTCATGGAACACTTCAGCCCCACCACCTAATTCCCCGGATCCACTCTAGCTGATGTATTACCTGACACTCTCTATATCTACCCCCCCCCAAGACCTTGTATACAACTGTACATAATTGATCAACTGTATATTCAACAATTGCATGCTGTACATAGTTAAACTGTTTGCTGTAACTGTAAATATCCTTGTTTCCTGTAAACCGCTTTGACCCTGCATAAAGCAGTATAGAAATCCAGCTAAATAAATACATAAATAAATAAATCAGTGCACATATTTGTCCACTTATACTAGTGTTTTAAAAAGAAAAGTAGGTGCCTACTTTTCTTTAGAAAATAGACTTCACATAAGAACCTTAAAAAGAGCTTTAACGGGGGCAGAGCCTGCGCGAAAGCAAGATGGCAGCTTGAGAGCTTAGCTCCCTGGACCCCGGCAAGAATCCTGTAAGAAACTTTGAGTTTTCGGAGCCAAGTGGGTACTACAACTACTCTGGCAAATATAGAGTGTGATGGCCAATATCAAGCCCGCGAAGTTGGACTTTGTGGCCAGCGGCAATTCGGGATCAAAGAGGGCAAAGTCAGATCCCCTATCCCCTCACAAGATGGCCGCTACACGGGAGTCGGAGGAGCTGATGAGAGAGCTGTTGGGGGAGATGCGATCGGTGAAGGAGTTGGTGCTAGCAAATGGTGAGGTGTTGGGGAAAGTGCAAGGTGAAATGCAGGATATGAGAGAGCAAATGGAGAGGCTTACGAACAGGCTGGATAATATAGGGGCGTCAGTCGCAGCGCACGAGGAAAAACTTGCACGTGTGGACAAGCTTGAGAAAAAATTGGAGAGACTGGAATTAAGTTTGGAACATGTTGCAAACAGAAATCGAAGGAATAATGTTCGCATGTTAGGGGTCCCGGAGGGCGCTGAGGGGACCGACATGATCTCTTTCCTAATAAAAACCCTGCCCTCGTTGCTGCATTTGAAGACCTCCGGCCTGTTGGATATTGAAAGGGTGCATAGGATTCCTGCACAGCCCAACTTACACGCTCGGGGCCCGAGACCGATCATTTTTTGCATGCTGCGATATCAACAAGCAGTGCAGATTTTAGAAGCATCAAAGTCTTTGCGGTCAGTTGCCTTTGAGGGGCACAAGATTTTATTCTTCCCCAATTTCTGCAGAGTGACTGTAGAAAAGCGAAAGCAGTTTCTCGCCCTTCGACCCCGACTTCAACAGCTGCAGGCCCGGTACGGGCTGTTTTATCCCGCTCGACTTAAAGTTACATTAAACAACCAGACGAAGTCATTCGATGTCCCAGCGGTGGTGGCACGTTATATCGAGGAGCAAGAGGCTTTGCAGATGTGGTAGCCATCTATGTCAAGACGTCGGACTTATTCTTTCTGGAGCAGAAGACTCTATAAGATAGTGCCTCTTCTCCTAAGCTTCTCAGGACATATGGGTGCTTATCAGCAGTATGTTGGGTTGCCCCTTGTCTGGGGCCAATTGCAATATGTCAGTGAAATCACTCATTTGTATGCTGTTTAATACTGGGGTCTTAGGGAAGTTTTTTGGTCTGTGTGGGGGGGGGGGGGTAGTTTTCCTTTTTTTTTTTTTTATTATTTATTTATGCAATTTTACAATAAGAGACCAAGCAAATGCTTGTACAGAAATACACCACTGCACACAAAAGAAATAACACACCATCAAATACAATAAAGAAAAATCTTCCTTGATACGCAGGGTTCTTTAGCCCACAAAAAGGGGGGACTGTAAGGAAAACAATTAAGTGAGACCAGGTAAAGCCTCACAATATAACCTAGGGAAAAAAAAAAAAGGTATTACAAGCATCAAGAGGGGGGCGCAAATCTGAGCAAATTTACTATACATCGATCGATTATCCCATAGGTGAAGAGGTCAACAGCTGAGATGAAACAAACATAGAGAGGTCCTCATGCTGAAGGAAAACATATTTCTTATCTCTAAAATAAACTATACATTTACAAGGAAATCGAAGTAACATTATAGCACCAATTGAAAGAACACCAGGTCTCAATAATAAAAAAGCTTTCCGCCTTTTCTGGGTTTCTCTGGATACATCAGGGAAAATCACAATTTTCTTACCCATAAATAATACAGAACGCTTCTTGAAATATAACTTTAGCAGCCAATCCCGATCAGAAGAAATTGCAAAAGTAACTAACAGAGTGGAAACTTTAATATCAGCTTCATTAGGAGTCTGCAACAGAGCAGACACATCGAGTGTGTCTGCTCTGAAAGACCCCAAATCCACCTGAACCCCACGTTTACCCATAGGGAGAAAATATGCTTTAACAACCGGTGGGACTAAATTCTCAGGCACAGACAAAGCTTCTTGGAGATATTTTTTAAACAGTTCAACGGGGGTAAACCCCAGAACCATGGGAAAATTTAATAACCGGACATTAGACGCCCGAACAGCATTTTCCAGATTCTCCAATTTCCCACGCATGATAACATTGTCTTTCACAATTGAATCAGACAGTACCGATAATTGAGAAACTTTTTGATCACCCGTACTCATCTTCTCACCAAACTCAGTCAAATCTCCCTTAATCCCATCCGTTGCTCCTTCCAACTTCTCCAGACGCTGGGAAAAGACTACCATCTGATGATATACAATGGTGGAAAGCTGTGAAATCACCTCCCAGATGGATTCCAACGAGAAAACCTTCGGGCGCTGCAAAAGAATCCCTGAAGGTAAATCAGCAAAAGCCGAGGAACACCGAAAGGCTGAGACCCCCTGCTGGAACAATGGAACCTCCGTCTCCAAAACCTGCTGTCCAGCTAAATCCACTGCCCCTACCACCAAAGGGGCTGCTCCGGGAGTCTGACCAAGCGAGGCCTGCGATGGCAAGCCGGCTCCAATACCTTCCGGGTGAGCTGACTCGCTCCTCGCGAGAAAAGACACCGGAGGAGTCAGACGCTGAGGAGGCGGTCGATCGTCCGGGGAGAGGGACACCTCCAGGGCTAAGGACGCCGGGTCTACCTCCACCAGCGGCACAACACCCTCACGAATCTCCCCTTTTTGCTGCTCAGATAGGTGAACAAAACGATCCATCGGACCAGAGGAAACGGCAGGCACAGGCTCCGCAGGCAGAACCTTGCGCTTGCCCTTATGCTTAGGCATATTCAGAGGAAACCTCACGCCGCCATCTTGAAAGCAACCACTCACCCCGTTATGGGGTAGTTTTCCTTTGATGTCTCTGCTCTGGTATAAGGTGGCTTGGAAGGTCAGTGGAGCAGTGAAGGGGAGGGGTTTGGTTCTTAGTTTATTCCTGTATATATATAACCCCCTGTTGCCTGTATACTGGGGAAATGGCTGAGTTTATGAGTTGGATGGGGGTTTTAAAGGGTAATGTTACTAAGGGGTCATCAATTATAACAGAAGATGATATATTTGTGCCATAGACAGCTAGTATCTGCTATTTAAGAAGGTAGTGTTTCTCGGGCGAAGTATGTTTTGTTTTTCTTTTTGTAAGGCCGGGGGGTGGCTGGGGTCTTTGAGGGCCATCTTGTTGCTGTGTATGCTCACCCATTATGTATTTCTCCTTGGAGACACAGTTGATGCCTTGCAAGCTTAGATATGGTTCTCACTGCTTGGCTTTCCTAGATATTTGTGGAAAGGGGGTGCAGACCAGAAAGATGCGGGGTATGGCTCTTTATTGACAAGAATGGGCTTGGTTAAATGCCTATCCCTAAATGTCAAGGGGATAAATCACCCTATCAAGCATAAGAAAATACTATTATATTGTCAGAAACATTATGCTGATGTAATCCTTCTACAAGAGACACATCTGTCTTCCAATGAGACACAAAAGCTTGCACTAGGCAAATTCAGTCAAATGCATGTATGAAAAAGAATGGAGTGGCAATTCTGATTAGGAAGTCGCTTAAGTTCCAGGTTCTGTCTTCCCGGGCTGACACGGAAGGCAGATGAGTTGGGGTGCATCTTCTTATGGAGGGTCAACAGGTGTGCATTTTCAATGTGTATGCTCCTAATAATGACAACCCTTCCTTCTTCCAGCTGTTAGCAGCTGCTATCCAGGAGTATGCCAGTTATCCAGTAATCATCGGGGGAGATTTTAATCTGGCTCTCGATCCCCTAATTGATCGGAAACCTAGTAGGCTGCGCAAAAGAGAGAGAGCCTTGGAAGTACTGCATTCGATAATGGATACTTTCGGAATGGTGGATATCTGGAGGCTGCACCATCCAACAGAAGCTGATTTTACTTTTTTCTCACATCTGCATGGCTCTCACTTAAGAATAGACTTCTTTTTAATGTCCCAAGCATTGGTTCAGAGTGTGAGTGAATCTGGAATCCTTAGTACAAATATCTCGGATCATGCTGCTATAGTGATTGCTTTAGACCTTAAGGTCGAATCCAGCAAAAAGGAGTCATGGTTCTTTCCCAGACATTTACTAGCAGATAAACCATTTAAGATATACCTTCGGGGAGCGTTGCATGAGTATTTTGAGAAAAATCAGGTCAGTGATACCCCTGTATGGGCCTGGTGGGAAGCGTTTAAAGCCTCAATGAGAGCACAGATAACTAGCTATGTGATTGCCCAGCGTAGGGCTGTTCGGGCTGAGCTGAAGGCCCTTGACCAACAGATACGGGTTGGAGAGAGAATTTTACAGCGGCAATTCAGTAACAGGGTCTTGACTCAGCTGCAAAAGTTAAGATATGCATATAATTCGGCTCTCAGCTCAGAGGTTGAATGAGCTGCCTTTCCCATGCAAGTGCGATATCATGTGGAGGCAAACAAAGCGGGGAAAGTTTTGGCTTCACAACTTAAGCCTCGCGAAGAAAAAACTCGAATTGTGGCAATAGAAGATGAACATGCAGGCCCTCTTTATAAAGATCAAGAAATCTCAGATGCTTTCTCTGAGTTTTATCACCAGCTTTATGCGTCTGAGGGAGTCAGCGAGACGGTCGAGGCGCGGAGTTTCCTGGATCAGATTGCTCATCCCTGCCTGGAACTGGACCAGAAAGCAGCCCTGTGTGAACCGATCCGGCTGGAAGAGCTCAAGTTGGCGCTATCAACGATGGAGAGTGGGAAAGCAGCAGGCCCAGATGGAATCCCAGTAGAGTTTTATAAGATGCTGGCATCAGAACTTGGCCCGCAGCTGTTGTTTTTTTATCACCAGCTTCAAGAACAAGAGTGCCTTTCTGGAGCCTTTGCGGACGCTACCATAGTTGTTCTGCCGAAGCCAGGGAGAGACCCGAGCCAAGTGGGTAACTATAGACCTATCTCACTGCTTAATGCTGACTACAAGTTGTATTCTTCTATTCTCGCTGCCCGCCTTAAGAGGGTCATGGAATCCCTGATTCATCCGGATCAATGTGGTTTTATCGCTGGAAGGTCCACTATGGACAATGCTAGGCTGCTCTGTAACATTCTGGAGATTACAAACGGCTTGGATTCCCCCTACATTGGTCTCTCACTGGATGCTGAGAAGGCCTTTGATAGGGTGGAGTGGCCTTTTTTATTCCTAGTCCTGGAATGGTTTGAATTTCCTCCCTCATTTATTCGGATGGTGAAGCTATTGTACACCAATCCAGGAGCTCGGATCCTGGCCAATGGCGTGCTGTCTCAACCTATTTCCCTGCATAGAGGAACACGGCAAGGCTGTCCTATGTCACCTTTGCTCTTCAATTTGGCGTTGGAACCACTGCTGCTAAGGATATGGCAGGCAAGTGAGATCAGAGGAGTAGTTATTGCGGATCTTCAGGTGAAGGCCTCTGCGTATGCTGACGATCTGTTGCTGTTCCTCACTCCGGAATCCATTTCTCCGGTGTTACATCATATAGGAAGATACTCTGACTTCTCCGGCTATAAAGTCAACTGGACAAAGTCTGTAGCGTTTCCTCTCAATAAATATGGGAACCGTTCGATGGTACAACAGTTTGGGTTTCAGTGGGAGTCATCGACAGTCAAGTATCTGGGTGTACAATTCGGTAGTCCGGTTGATGAAACTCTCAGAATAAATGGAGAACGTATGAAGGAAACAGCGCGTCTTTTCACAGTAAAATGGTCCCCTGTACACCTCACTTAGTGGGGCAGATTGGATTCTCTCAAGATGGTGTTGGTACCGAAGATAAACTACATCCTGGGAATGGTCCCAATATTTTTCAAAGAGTCGTTGTATAAGGAGCTTGAGAGGATTTTGTGTCGCTTCCTGTGGAATGGGAAGACACCAAGAATTGCGTTGAAGAAACTGAAAGCTTCCAAGGAACTCGGGGGAGTGCAATTCCCGGATTTCTTTCTGTATCATCAGTCTTAAGTCAAGGGGTCTTCTAGGCAGTGGAAGCTGGAGACACCCAGAGACCTAAGTGGTTGGAAGTAGAAGAGCGTTTGGTCTCTCCGTGTCCATTGAACTTGATTATGGGGATGACAATGTCGGAGACCTCTAAGTTGGGGCACGTTATTCTGTCTACGCAAAAGGCTTATCATGGTTTGTCGCTCCGTCTGGGTGCTGACAACTCCATATCTAGAAGAATGCCCATTTGGAATAATCCTGACTTTCAAATAAATAAGCGGATGATATCTTGGAAAGCCTGGCAGCAATGTGGAATCTGGCGACTGGGACAGTTATTCAGGCAGGACCAGTGGAAAACTTTTCAAGTGTTATATGAGGAGTACAACCTGCCGACCTCATGTCTCTTTCAATGGCTACAGCTACAGCATTGTGTGGGACAGAAGATAAAAAATCCTGCCTTGGTGAAGGACAAGTGGGGTCTGGAGGAGTTTGTCGGAGAGCTTGTTTTGCGGAAAGGCCGTGCATCAAGTATATATGGATTCCCCCGGAGTAAGATGCCAACCCAGACTCTGGGGTTGCGGAGAGTATGGGAAGAAGATTTGGATGTCTGTCTACCTCTGGATCAATGTTTCTCTCATTGGGGATCATTAGTGCGACCCTCTCGATCAGCCTCCCTCACTCAATCCATGTTTTTCTTTACGCACAGGGTGTTCCTCACGCCGGTCAGAGTGGCCAAGTGGAGCAAAGGCGCGTCTCAATATTGCTGGACCTGTCACAAGGAGCTTGGAACGCTGCGACATACGATATTGGACTGTTCAAGCCTTCAGGGGTACTGGGGGTCTGTTTGGAAGAAGATTCAACAAGTGTTTCACTTTACGCACCCATTATCCTGGAAGATTGTTGTGCTAAGGGCAACAGCCAGAATTCCCAATTTTGAGAAGGAAAACTTTTTTGTGTTGAACTTTACGCTGGCAATTGCTATAAAAGTAATTCTTATGAGATGGAAGGATCCGGTGAAGTTAAGCTGGCTACACTGGTGGAACTTAGTATTTATTTATATTCTCTTATATACCGTGCTATTCTGCATCAGTGTGGTTTACATTGAACAAACTGAAATTACATTGAACAGGGCATTATAACTTGGAGATAACTATTTTACAGGGAACATGGGCTATGGAGGGTTAAGTGGCTTGCCCAAGACCACAAGGAGCACCTGTGGGACTAGAAACCCCAGTCCTTCTGGCCCAAGGTTGCTGTCCTCTAGTGGGATTTGAACCCCCGACCTGAAGTACCTTGCCCCAACCACTAGGCCACTCCTCCACTCCACACAAAGTATGTCTTTACAGCTGCTATGAAAAGGCTTATGACCATATTTATGCCTCCAGGGATATGATGGGGGATGGAAGCAAGTGGTCTGCACTAGATAGATATTCGAATGTTAACGGATGCTGAGCAGTGGGGGTGGTCTGGGCTTGCAAGGTGTCGGGGGGGGGGAAGGGGGGGAAGGTATGTCTGCAGGGGTGCTGCTGTTCTGGCACTCTTTGATTGTAAGTGTATTTTGGGTTTATGTTCTGTTCTGTTTTTGTTTTTTTTTGTGTTGGAAAATGTAAATATACTGAATAAAAAAAAAAAAAGAGCTTTAACTAGTCTCCCCTTAGATAAATACACTTAAAGAGGGTAATTATGCCAATGATATTCAGCTTTTGGCAGGGATGTGTGATGTGTGATATATCCCTGGACCATTGCTTCGAAGAGGTGATGGATTGGTTGGAGAACCACTTTCTTGTTATCCTGATAAATCCAAAGCTATTCGGTTTCTTCATGGTTCTGCTCAACTCTTATCTGCTTCAGTCATTTATAATATAGTATCACCATTTAGAAATTAAATTCATATTCTCTGAATAGTTTTGGATTCTCAGTTCACATTTGACAATCTCACCTGTTCTCACCTCATCTCTTTGGGTCTCACCTGTTTTATCTACCTAAAGAAGATTCACTTTGTTAAATTCTTGATAAGTAATAAGGAGCTCCAGTTCCTTGTTCACTCCTTAATTTCAAATCGTTTTGATTATGGTAAGCCTCTTTTTTTTCTGGCATTGATTCCTCTCTGGTGAAAAAATTACAATGCAGGAAGAAGCAGGGTCTCCAGATACACAGCCCCTCTCCCACACTGTGACCCTCTGGTTCCACAACACACCTATCACTAACTACAGAAGACAGAGAAAACCTCTCTATTCCCTGCTGGCAAGTAACACAGTATAAGCTTCAAGATCTGTCGAAAACAGGCATACCTAATCAGTATGTGTGCTGCTCTGTACTGGTTTGCTAAGCTACAAACAAAAATATTTTTTTTTTCTAGCTAGAGATTTTCTCAAGATGGTGTCTCTTTTCGATACAGACAGAGATTTCTTTTGCCACTACGCAGCTCACAGTGTCTCAGTCTTACTGGCACACTGTTTCACTGCTGTGTCTCTACACAGCACTTCTGCACCAGTTGTCTGCACGGGTCTTTGCTGGCTTCTGGGCAGCTTTGTCACTCTTAAAAGCCCCTCTGGGTCTCAATCCAGCAAGTCTCTCTCTCTCTGAGTGCTAACCCCTGTTTCACTGCTACTCCTCTATAGCTGCTTTTTTTCAACCCTTCTTAAGCACAAAGTTCCTCATCCAACCTCCCTCAGCAGCTCAGCACTCCACAGCTGATGGCCTCCTTTTCCTTGGGGCCTCTTGTTGCCTTCCAGCTTCTTTTGTTGGTGACTCAGCCTCACAAAGCCTCCTGCAGTGACTCAGCAGCTCCTTGACTGACTTCTCCTTTAAAGGGTCATCTTGTCTTCTCAGCTCAGCTGTGCCCCTCTCCACAGCTTTTCAGTCTCCTGCATATGATTCCATATGTTCCTTATTATCTTCTGCAGACATTAAAAATATTCCATTCTTCTTTATTTCTTGTCTTTTTTAATCTTCTTTCTGTTGCTGTATTGAAGAGTTCCTCCTCAGCTCCAGCAGAAACCTTTCTCTTCTTTTTTTTATGTGGAGGTGATTGCAACCACACTATTAGCAGTAGTACAACTAGCACATGGCATTGTGTAGTGTGCTAGGAGTCATCAGATGGCAAGCCTCCTTTGTGCTCTGATCCACACCCATCATGGCCACCTTCGGCAAATGCAGTGTAGTTATTTGAATGCACTGTCTGCTCTTGCCCCACAGTAGCAGTTATCGTGGGGGTTTAGCTCATGTTAAACTTGCAGTAACTCCTTACAACAGCTTAGCAAAAGACCCCCATAAATAGTCATGGTTTAATGGGGCAAAGCCAATGTGAATTTAGGCAAGGGAAGTCTTCTCTTGCCAGTTTGCTACATTTTTTTGAAGGTGTAAAAAAAAGAGTTAGGTAAAGGTGATCCAGTTAATATAGGCCCTGATTCTATGAGGCAGATAGCAGGGCTGCATGTCCCACTGGGACGTCCACCTCCGCTATCCACCTTGCCAGTATTCTGCCTGCCACCCCCCCTGCATGCACAGAGCTGCTGTGCTTGCTGTGGGGGACATGGGTGGCATGAGGAAGGAGAGTGCACGGGGCATGTGTGGGACCAACCCCTGAACGTACAGGGCCGATTCCAGAAACGGCCCTGTACATCCAGGGACCGCTGGAAGGATGCCCTGCTTATTCCACCACTGAGGAATAAGCAGGGTGGAATAAGTGCAGGGCGCCCCTCCGAGCCTGCCCAGCAGCCCCCCCTGGAGCGACAGGAAGGCCAAGGTGGGTCCCCACAACCCGATTGGGGCCCTGACTGCCCTGTTGGGGTCGGGCAGCTGGGCATCGGCAGGTAATGCCCAATGTTGAGGCAACTGGGCCTTCTCCCAGTGCTTGATCATGCACCATGGGAGCATCTTGCTCCCACAGTGCAGAATCAGGCACTGATGGTCCCGTCTTGGTTGGGGCCATCCAGACAGCCCGGATGTGCCCCGTGGTGAATTGAGCTCCACAAGTATCTGGATTTTCAGAAAACCTTTGACAAGTTCCCTCATGAGAGACTCCTGAGGAAATTAAAAGCCATGGGATAGGAGGCAGGGTACTATTGTGGATTAGGAACTGGTTAAAATAGAGAGTAGGGTTAAATGGTAAATTTTCCCAATGGAGAAAAGTGAATAGTGGGCTTAAACATGCATTCCCTATATGAAACATGGAATATATGTTTAGATTTTTGTCCCACCCTTGCCACACCCTCATGTACTTTTGACATGATATGTGTAAAGAGCCTTTTCTAAAACATCATTTGGATGTGGATGCAATCTGCACAGGTAAATAGTCTCATTTACATTTTTAATTTATTATTAGTGTTTTGCTCATGCCTTTCCAGTAGTAGTTCATGGCAAATTACAGTCAGATGCTGTAGGTATTTCCCTGGAGAACTTGAAATTGTGACTTGTCCAAGGCATGTCAGTGGGATTTGAACCCTGGTTGTTATGGTCCCAGGCTGCTGCCCTAACCAGAAGGCTACTCTGATCCTCCAATTTGGCTATGTAATCTGTGAATAGAGCTTCTAAACTTATGCCATAGTCTTTTTTTTTCTAATTGTAATAAAATATATTGCAAACAAAATCTGGCTCTTTTGGCATGGACAGTTTTAAATATTTAGGGGGGGGGGGGGTTACTCAGGAGTGGCAGCTAGGAAAAATAAAATGCCTGGCCACTGCCTAACATAAGAAATGTCATACTGGGTTAGACCAAGGTCCATCATGCCGAGCATACTGTTTCCAATAGTGGTCAATCCAGGTCACAAGTACCTAGCAGTTTCCCAAAAAGACACACAGGTTCCATAATACTTGTACTGGGGCAAGCAGTAGATTACCTGGGTTCTCTTTAATAATGGTTTGTGGATCTTTCCTCCAAGAACTTGTCCAAACCTTTTTTAAACCCAGCTATACTAACAGCTTTTACTACATCCTCCGGTAATGAATTCCAGAGTTTGATTTTGTGTTGAGTGAAAAAATATTTTCTCTTATTAGTCTTAAATGGGTTACACTGTAGCTTCATTGCATGTCCCCCAGTCTTTCTTCTTTTTGATGCCATAAAGAATTGATCTACGTTTACCCCGTTCCACTCCATTCATTAATTTATAGTTCTCTTTCCAGGTTGAAAAGCCCCAACCTTTTAAACCTCTCCTCATATGGGGTATCCTTCCATCCCCTTTACCATTTTGGTGGCTCTTTTCTATACCTTTTCTAATTCTGCTATATCCTTTTTAAGTTACGACGACCAGAATTGCATACAATATTCAAGGTGCGGTAGCACCATGGAACAATACAGAGGCATTATAATATCCTTTGTCTTATTCTCCATTCCTTTCCTTATGATAACTAGCATTTTATTTGCCTTCTTGGCTGCCACTGCACACTGTGCAGAGGGTTTCAATGTGTTATCCATGATGATGCCTAAATCTTTGTCCTGGATGGTGGTTCCTAATGTGGAATCTTGCATCGTGTAACCATATTTTGGGTTTGCACTTATCCACATTACATTTCATCTGCCATTTGAACGTCCAGTCTTCCAATTTATCAAGGTCCTCTTTCAATTTTCCACAGTCCTCTTGGGTTGTTTTTTTTATTTTATTTTTATAAAGTTTACAAAAATTATGCACAAAATTTAAACAAGCAATAAGAATACACAAAACAAGAAAATATTCTTATTACACAATGCATGCATATTTAGCCCACATCAAGGAGAAGCATTCAGAGAGTCTAAAGCAAATAGACCAGATTGATCCCTAAAGAATAAACAACAAGCTCATCATATAAAGCCAGAAGAAACCAACATATTATATTAAAGATTTAATCCTTGTTTTTAAGAAAATTTATCAACTGATCCACTTCAAAAAACAAATAGCGTTTACCATGAAAAACTACCTGACATTTACAGGGAAACTTAAGGTAAAATAGGGCACCAATAGCTACTACACGAGGGCGTAATTCTAAAAAAGCCTTACGCCGAACCTGTGTAGCCCTAGACACATCTGGGAACATTTGAATAGGTTGACCACAGAACTTTTCAGATTTCTTTTTAAAATAAAGTCGCAGTACTTTATCCTTGTCCGTTTCCATTACAAAAGTAACTAACAATGTATCCCTAGAGGAAATATCGTCAGTAGACGATTCCAAAAACTCAGTAATCTCCAAAGTGGAAAGTGCTAATTGATCATATTGTGCCTCCCCAACCCCTTCTTCTGACCCTTTCAACACTTTACCTTTAGGAACATAATAAATTCGAGAAATAAGAACAGTTTCAACATCATTAATTAGAAGGACTTCTTTTAAATACTTATGAAACAAAATTGTAGGAGAAAGATAGTGTGTTCGAGGAAAATTAAGTAAACGCAAATTCCTAGAATGAACTATATTTTCCAACATTTCGTCTTGTCTGTGTAATGAACAAATATCCTTAGAAACTATAGCCATTGCCTGTTGTTGAGATGATAATCTTGCACCATTAGATTCTATAGCTCCTTCCACAGACAAGAGTCGTACTTCAAAATCCGACAATTTAGTTACAGTTTCCCTAGAGAACACCGCTACATTCTGCAAAGAACTAGCTAGGAAAGACTCCATTCGTGAAACAATCGACCATATGTCTTTAAGGGAAACATCCACGGGTGGTTCCAACGGCCCACCCGAGGCCGTGAAATTAATCATAGAAGGTAATGGGGGAGGTAGGTTTCTTGAAGAAGAATCAAGTCTCAAAAAGGAATCATCCAACAATGCGGAACCCTTTTGCTCCGGTCCGACTTCCGGAGAGAACATAAGAACATAAGAACATAAGATATGCCATACTGGGTCAGACCAAGGTCCATCAAGCCCAGTATTCTGTTTCCAACAGTGGCCAATCTAGGTCATATGTACCTAGCAGTTTCCCCAAGAGACACAAGTTCCACAATGCTTGTACTGGGTCAAGCATTGATATCTTCGGTCACTTCTTAATAATGGTTTATGGACCTTTCCTCCAGGAACTTGGTGGTCTAGTGGTTAGGACAATGTACTGGAGGGCTGGGGGTTCAAGTCCCACCTGGGGACAGCAATCTCAGGCTGGAGGGACTGGGATTTCTAGTCCTATAGGCACTCCTTGTGGTCTTGGGCAAGCCACTTAACCCTCCATTGCCCATGTTCCCTGTAAGTATTAGCGTATGTGTCTCATATCCCCTCGTGCTAAATGTATCCCCCAATTGACCGCTTTGACCCAGTGAAAAGCAGGATATAAATACAGCTAAATAAATAAATAAATAAACCCAGCTACACTAACAGCCTTTACTACATCCTCCGGTAACAAATTCCAGAGTTTGATTACACGTTGAGTGAAAAAATATTTTCTTTTATTAGTCTTAAATAGTTTACCCTGTAGCTTCATTGTATGTCCCCTAGTCTTTCTATATTCTGATAAGGTAAACAATCGATCTAGGTTTACCCGTTCCACTCCGTTCATTAATTTATAGACTTCTATCATATCTCCCCTCAGCCGTCTCTTTTCCAGGTTAAAGAGCCCTAATCTTTTTAGCCTTTCTTCATAGGAGTATCCTTCCATCCCGTTTACCATTTTGGTGGCTCTTCTCTGTACCTTTTCTAAAATCGCTATATCCTTTTTAAGATACGGCGACCAGAATTGCACACAATATTCAAGGTGTGGTCTCACCATGGAACGATATAGAGGCATTATAATATCTTTTGTTTTATTTTCCATTCCTTTCCTTATCATACCTAGCATTCTATTTGCTCTCTTGGCCGCCGCTGCACACTGGGCCGAGGGTTTTACATGGTGTCCACAATGACGCCTAAATCTTTTTCCTGGGTGGTGGTTCCTAATGTGGAACCTTGCATCGTGTAACCATAGTTTGGGTTGTCCTTCCCTAGGTGCATAACCTTGCACTTGTCCACATTAAATTTCATCTGCCATTTTGATGCCCAGTCTTCCAATTTATCAAGATCCTCTTGCAATGTTTCACAATCCTCTTGGGTTTTAACAACTTTAAATAGTTTGTGTCATCTGCAAATTTGATAACCTCGCTCGTTATTCCACTTTCCAGGTCATTTATGAATATGTCAAAAAGCAGCGGACCCAGCACAGATCCCTAGGGTACACCACTATTCACCTTTCTCCATTGGGAAAATTGGCCTCTGCTTTCTATCTTTTAACCATTTCCTGATCCACAATAGTACACTGCCTCCTATCCCATGACTCTTTAGTTTTGCCAAAAGTCTCTGATGAGGGACCTTGTCAAAGGCTTTCTGAAAGTCCAGATACACAATATCAACCGACTCACCTTTGTCCACCTGTTTATTCACTCCTTCAAAAAAACATAACAGATTAGTAAGACAAGATCTTCCTTGTCTAAAGCCATGTTGGCTGTCTCCCATTAGGTTGTGACTATCTACATGCTGAGTAATTTTATTCTTTATGATGGTTTCTACCATTTTTCCCGGTACTGACGTCAGGCTCACCGGTCTGTAGTTTCCCGGATCACCCCTGGAACCCTTTTTAAAAATTGGTGTTACATTGGCGATCCTCCAATCTTCAGGTATTAGAGATGATTTTAATGATAGTTCACAGATTACTGATAGCAGGTCTGCAATCTCATATTTCAGTTCTTTCAACACCCTTGGATGTATAACATCCGGCCCAGCTGATTTGCTACTCTTCAGTTTATCTAATAGTTGTAAAACATCTTCCCGATGTATCGATATTTCCTTCAATTCTTCCGCACCTTTAAATACCACTTCAGTCATGGGTAACATCCCTACATCTTCTTCAGTAAAGACCAAAGCAAAGAATTCATTCAGTCTCTCCACTATCGCCTTGTCGCCTCTTAGTGCTCCTTTAACCCCTTTATCATCTAATGGACCAACTGACTCTCTCACAGGTTTTTTGCTACGAATGTACTTGAAAAGGTCTTTATTTCACTTTTTTGCTTCCGCAGCAAGCTTTTTCTCAAATTCTCTCTTTGCCTGCCTTATCAATGCCTTGCATTTGACTAGCCAGTGCTTGTGCTGTTTCCAGGTTTCATCGTTTGGCTCTTTTTTCCATTTCCTGAAAGATGCTTTTTTGGCAACAACAGCCTCTCTGACCTCACCTTTAAACCATGCTGGCAGTTTTTTGGATTTCCTTCCACTTTTCTTAAAGCGTGGAATACAGCTGGTCTGGGCTTCCAAGATAGTATTTTTCAACAACACCCAAGCTTGATGTACGTCTTTAACCTTCGCAACTGCTCCTTTTAGTTTTTTCTTAACTGTTTTCCTCATTTTATTATAGTCTCCCTTTCGAAAGTTAAAAGGTAGTACTGTGGATTTCCTTACTATCCCTCCTCCACTAATTAAATCAAAGGCGATCATGCTATGATCACTATTGCTAAGTGGCCCCAACACCCTTATCTCTTGCACTAGATCTGGTGTTCCACTAAGGACTAGGTCTAATATGGCTTCCCCTCTGGTCGGTTCATGAACCAGCTGCTCCAAGAAGCAGTCATTTATTTCATCTAGGAACTTTATCTCCCTAGCATGTCCTGACGTGACACTGACCCAGTCGATACCGGGGTAATTGAAATCACCCATTATTATTACTGCGCTGTAATGTTTGTTAGCTTCCTTGATTTCTTTGAGCATTTCATCATCCATTTGGTCATTCTGGCCAGGTGCTCGATAGTACACCCCCACTGCCATCGCCTTCCCCCTTTTATATGGAATTTCAATCCATATAGATTCTACAGCAGATTTTGTTTCCTGCAAAACTTTAATCCTTTCTGAGTCAATGCCCTCTCTAACATAGAGCGCAACCCCTCCACCAATTTGATCAGCTCTATCATTACGATATAGTTTGTACCCAGGTATCACAGTGTCCCACTGGTTGTCCTCCTTCCACCATGTCTCTGATATTCCAATCATATCTAACCTTTCATTTAGTGCTATATATTCTAACTCTCCCATCTTATTCTTTAGACTTCTAGCATTTGCATACAAGCATTTTAGAGAATGTATTTTATTCATGTTAATTTGGCTATTGTTAGACATGGGTAAATTGGTATCTTTAAGCTCTGTCTGCTCCATACTTGAGGGCATTTGGGCTACTTTACTCTTTTGTGGAACCTCTCTGCTTTTGGTAGTATCCTTCAAGGATACATTCTTCCGAACCATCCTCTCTTGGGCAACTGTCGGCTTTCCCCTAATATCTAGTTTAAAAGCTGCTCTATCTCCTTTTTAAAGGTTAATGCCAGCAGCCTGGTTCCATCCCGGTTAAGGTGAAGCCCATCCCTTCGGAAGAGCCCCTCCTTTCCCCAGAGTGTTCCCCAGTTCCTAACAAATCCAAAACCCAACGGGACCAGCACACAACGGGACCAAAGTCCTGCCCCTTTGATCACGCCCCTTAGGTCACGCACCCTCTACCACGTCCCGCGGTGGAGCCAGTGTTTAAATGGCCCTCCTCCTAACAGCCAGCCTATAGGAAGCTGGATCAACGGGCACCAAGACCAATCAAGTCCAGAGAGGAAAATCAAGTAAATGAAGTGAAGCTGCTCGGCGTTCCGTGGTGGAGCCGGTGTTTAAATGGCCCTCCTCCTAACAGCCAACCTATAGGAAGCTGGATCGACGGGCACCAAGACCAATCAAGTACAGAGAGGAAAATCAAGTAAATGAAGTGAAGCTGCTCCATCCTCTTGGGTTTTAACAACTTTGAATAATTTTGTGTCATCTGCAGTTTTGACTACCTCACTCATTATTTCCATTTCTAGGTCATTTACGAATATGTTAAAAAACAACGAACCCAGAAGAGATCCCTGGGGTACTCCACATTTCACCTTTCTCCATTGGGAAAATTGGCCATTCAGCTCTACCTTCTGCTTTATATCTTTTAACCAGTTCCTGATCCACAATAGTACACTGCCTCATATTTGATGACTTTTTAATTTTGCCAAGAGTCTCTCATGAGGGACATTGTCAAAGGATTTCTGAAAATCCAGATATACTATATCGACTGGTTCACCTTTGTCTACCTGTTTATTCACACCTTCAAAAAAATATAACATGTTGGCTTTCTCCCATTAAACCATGATTATCTACATGTTCAGTAATTTTGTTCTTTATAATGGTTTCTACCATTTTGTCAGGTACTGATGTCAGGCTTACTGGCCTTTAGTTTCCTGGATCACCCCTAGAACCCTTTTTAAAAATTGGAGTTACATTGGCCATTCACCAATCTTCAGGTTCTACAGATGATTTCAATGATAATTCACAGATTATTTATTTATTTATTTATTTAATTAAACGTATTTCTATACCGCCTTATCCTGCAATCAAGGCTTTCTGAACAGTGTGGTAAGGAGGGTGCAGCACAGCCCTGGGAAACAAAGAAAAAAGAAACTTTTTCTTCCATAAGGGGGATGGGCTCACCTAAGCACATGTTCCAAAATGAAAGCAGTGGAAAAACCCACACTTGCAAAGCTAGTCTGAGGCCACACCCAGACTCCAGGGCAACTATAGGAAGTGATAGGAGACACCTGTGGATGGGGCCAGGAGAGAGAGCACGCTTGCAAACATTTAAGCACAGGCAAACAGAGAGAGCAGGAAGCGTCAGCAAGACCGGCAGGAGAGAAGCAAGACACGGGAACAGCTTGAAAGACGGCAGTCGGGAAAGAGCCAGAATCCAGGCTAATTGCACTCCTTCCAGGAGAGAGGAAGCGAGAAGGCTAGCTGTGAGTAAGCGGGAGCAGGAGGTCTCAGCTTCATCTGAAGAGGAACAAGTCTTCAGGCTTGGAGAGCCTAGAAAGGCTAGAGACAAACACTGCAGTGATCCCCCAGGCAGCTCTGATTCAGAGGACGCTACTCCTAGGAGATGCCCTTGCTGTAAAAGTTCTACAGTCAAGCTCAGAGGTAGGAGGGGAAAGTTTGAGGGAGTTAATGTGTGTGACTCTGACTCAGAAATAAGTATACCCGATTCTGAGGAAGAAGCTATACCTTATGGGACACATGCCAGGAAGAATGCTTTTACAGATAAGGTAAAGTAAACAAGGCCTTTAAATGTTTTACTAAAGGGAAAGAAGTCTGAGAACACTAATATAATCCCGGGGAGAAGAAGGGAAGTTCAGTGGGAAAGACCGTTCAAGCTTCTAAAGGAAGTAAAACCTGAAATTCCTGAACCTGTCCAAGCCCCACAGTCATGTAATGCAGAGGAAGACATGGAGATGGAATTCTGTGGAGAGGAATTCTGTGGAGAGGAACCTGACTCCACAGACTCCCCTCTTGTCAGTTCACAAATCAGTTGCTCCAAGAAACAGTCATTTATTTCATCTAGAAATTTTATCTCCATGTCCTGCTATGACACTGACCCAGTCAATACCGGGGTAATTGAAATCACCCATTATTATTACTCTATTGTAACTTTTGTTAGCTTCCCTGATTTCTTTAAACATTTCATCATCCATTTGTTCATTCTGGCCAGGCGGTTGGTATTATACCCCCACTACCAACACCTTCCCCTTTTTACATGGAATTTCAGTCCATAGAGATTCTACTGTGTATTTTGTTTCCTGCAACACTTTAATCCTATGTGACTCAATGCCCTCTAACATAGAGCGCAACCCCTTCACTGATTTGATCTACTCTATCATTGCAATATAATTTGTACCCAGGTATCACAGTGTCCCACTGGTTGTCCTCCTTTCACCATGTCTCGGAGATACCAATCATATCTAACCTCTCATTTAGTGCTATATAGTCTAGCTCTCCCATCTTATTTTTTTTAGACTTTTAGCATTTTCATACAAGCATTTTAGAAGTATTTTATTCATATTAATCTGGTTATCAGTAGACAGGGGTAATTTGGAATCTTTAAGCTCTGGCTGCTCTTTACTTAAGGGCATTTAGGTTATTTTTGTCTTTATTGGAAGCTCTCTGTCAATATGTCCTAACTTCAGTCTTTTGCTAGTATCCTTCACGGATACATTGTTCCGAACTATGTACTCTTGGGTTTTTTCCTATTATCTAGTTGATTTAAACCAGATATTCCGGTTTCTGCCACTGAATATTCAGGTTGCCCAGCCACCAAGCAACGCTATCTAGTTAATGGTGATATTCAGCTGCTAATCGGATTGCGCTAAATGGTTATACTTACAACAGCCATTTTTCTGTCCTAACTTTAACTGCTTTTGCTATCTGGTTAGCAGCTGTCACCATCTCTGCTTTGCCCACAGACCACCCCAGTTTTAACCAAGCATTTTTGTGGTGGTCTGTGAGGATAATCAATTGGCACTAACCAGTTAATGCCACTGAATGTTGTGGTGACAGTGTTTTAGCTGGTTAACAGGTCTGCTAAGCGGCTAAAACATTTTAAATATACCCTGCTAGGTTTATAGTTATAATTTAGTAAATATAGCTATATACACTATATAATAGTAAGTTGAGATATTACAGTTTATTTTTTGTCTGCCCAGTGAGCTCTCAGTTTCGGTGCTGAACTTCCATTCTGTGTAATAGTTATGCAACATACTTGTCTATGCCATTTGAGAGAATTACAGCACTGTAGGATACTCACTGTTTCTACCCATGTTTTGAAGTTGATTTTTCATTAATCAGTGTGCGAACTCTGCATGAGAGTAAATAAAGGTCTTGAATTAACTAGAAAGTTCTGTTTTCTCAGTGTTTACATGGAATTAGGGGTATACTAACTATGAGCTTGCACAATATTGTATACATAGTTAAATTGCTTTTCTGTAGTTTTTGTCTAATCTTATTACTCATTAAGTTTCCAAAGCAGGTTCCAAACAGTTTTAAACTGTGAAATAAACTGCCATTTAAAAATATTTTCAAATGCATTTCAAGAAGTCTCTTGCATTTATGGGAGTTTTTACTATTTTAGTTCATAAAAGCTTGTAAAATTCCGGATTATGCTGTTATATAAAAGCTTATAAAGGTGTTGAGGATTCCACTTATGAAAACACTATGCTGTAAAGCTATAATCACTAGAGTACTTCTACAGTAAGCAAAGCTTATAATGTTTAACGTAAATAAATAAGGCCATAAGCATTAGCAGGGATGAGGATCTACCAGTGGTACTGTCATCTTGAAGCCTTAATCCAGTTGGCCTAAATGATTTATACATGCAACATGACGAATGTTGTTTTAAGTAGACAAATCACAAGAAAAGATGTGACTTTCTGCTAAGTGTGAAACATAACCACTTCTCTTTCAGGAAGAATAACAATCACAGAGGTTGGTAAGTGAAACAAGATCACAAGTAGGCATATCCTTTCACTTCACCATAAATCATAGGACACTAACACTTCTCGCCTTCCTTTTCACGTGTAGCTTTTCATTCTTTATTTTCCTTGCTTCTCTCTAGCACTTGCCCATTGCTTTTGAGAAGTAACCTTTCTGCTTGATTTGTGCAGGCACTTCTTCATAAATCTATGAGGCTTGTCTCCATCAAGCTGTATTTTCCATTAAAATATGGCTCCCAGATGATCTCCAATGCTATGAAAAACATGTAGCCATAAGTCTCTCTGATTGTTTATCATCGGTGTATAGGTGCTCCTGAGGATTCAGACACCTTGGACTTGAATAATGTAATGAAATGGAACATCCTCTCTATGACTGGAATGGTTAGTCCTGCACATTGCAATCAAGAGCTGAAATTGCTTGTTTCTGTGTCTGTGAGTTTGTTTATGCATATGTTCATGCAAGACTGAGTTGAACTGCTACTAGGGGTCAAGCTGCCAAATAAGGGTGAGTGTTCCTTATTTGGCAGCTTGGCTCCTAGTGAAAATATTTGAGGCTACCTCTAGGGGGTCAGAGGAGTCATTGTGAACTCAGGCACTGGATGGCGCAGGAGATCCTGCTCCCCACTAGACACTAGGAAGAACCCTGATAAAATCTAGAGGTGTTCATGGGGATGGGAGGAGCTCATCAGGGGTATTGCTCTTTTTGTGGGGAGGCGGATCAAGACTATGGCTTGTGATGGGGGGGGGGGGGGTGGAGTGGGCGATCCATGAGTCCTTGATTCCCCCACAAGCCCCTTTTAGAGATAAAAGACCAGACTGTAGGTCCACTATCTCATTGCTGCAGCCAGGAATCCACAATGTTCCTACCTGAAGCAACACAAATAGAAGAGTTCCGGGCATTCTTTTTACTTTTTTCACATTGCTGCTCCCATTATATGTGCCAGCAAATGGATCTGCATACTTGCATGCCCTTTAAGGTATTTCACAAAAGACTCAGATCTGAACATCTCAGTTCCCCTTTCCATGGCATATCTAAAATTGGCCTTTAAAGAATATTAGTAGTGCAGCATTTTATTTCAAAAAGTCAGACTATTGGGGGGGGGGGGGGGTGATATTCAGCAGCAGCAGCTAGTCTTTGTAAAGTGGCTAGCTGCCGCTACTGAACTTAAAACCCAGATAGTCAATGCTGGGGCCATATCTAGCCACTAGCATTAATTGTCCAGGTTGGCTGGATAGCAACAAAACTAACTGGGCCGCGGCGATATTCAGCCACTGCCCGGTTAGCTTCTGTGGCAAATGTTAGGCCAGACCTTAAGGTGCCTAACCTTTACCGCTTAGGGATAACTGAATATCCCTGGGTGCCACCTCCTGCGCCACCCCGGGTATACCCTGATGCTAACCGGCTAACGTTGGGACATTCACTGGCAGCACTCCGGGATATTCAGTGGCAATAACCGTGTACTAACTAGTCTGCTAACTGCATTACTCACTCTGAATATTAGTCTGTATGATTTTAAACTGAGGAACTTAGTTAGAAAAAACTATAGGAGTGGTTGTCAGGGTCAAAGGTTTACATGGGCCATGAACTTTATTTAAAAATACTATTTTGGAAGCACAGATAAAACATATTACATGTATTAAAAGAAGTCAAAAGAAAACCAAACAACTGCCAGTACTGTTCAATGATGAGGTGACTAGGCAGTGAAAGCCAAAAGAGGATCTTTCAGAAAATAAAAAACAGACCCAATTAAGAAAAATAGGGATGAACGCATGCACTGACAAGTAAAATGTAGAAAATAATAAGGCAAGCCAATGGAGACTTTGGGGTAAACTTTCAGAGGCACTTATCCAAATAACACTTTTTATCTGGATAAATGTGGCTGGATACCCTATCTGGCAATATCCAACAGTACTAGCCAGATAGTGCCATTGAATATCTTACCGGCTGCCTTGGCGCTATCCGGATAGTCCTGGGAGGTGGTTCATGGTTGTAGAAAGGAAGAGTGGTGAATTATCCAGATAACGATGATAGTGCTCACCATCCAGACAGCTATCCAGATAAAGTTAGAACAACCTTTTTTGCTTTTTGAATGTTTCAGGTCACCAGCCTACCAGATGCCACTATCCAGATGCCATCACTGAATAATCAGATTTTCTTTTCAACTGCAATGGTTGGCATTTTAAAAAATACTAAATATTGGCCCCTTTGAGGAAAAGCTTGCTGTAGAGGCAAGCCTTTCTTGATCTCTGGTTTCCACTCACTTTTCCAGAAATAAATATTACAGGTACTATCTCATGCCACCTGGAATTTTACAATTTTTGCACCTAAGAGCAGGCAATTCCAAGCATTTCTGAAAACAAATCTTTTCTGTTACTACTTCTAGTTGTCTACCATACTGAACAGCTAAGTAAACAGTAATTATGGCAGACTAGAACAATGGAGCCAATTGCAGGTTCAAGCAGCACCATTCAAATCAAGAGGCGCGCTGAGACGTGGAACATCTCCAGGCACCTCTGATTAGCTGCAGCAGAAGGGAGTGGGCAGGTGAGATCCTCCCCACTCCATACTGCCAGGGCCAATTAGAGCACAAGCAGCACCATTCAAATCAAGAAGTGCGCTAAGGTGCACTCGTGCCTGGTAGGTCTGCTCCTGAGGGCCCTTTGGAATGGTCCTTAGGCAGGATCAAAGACTGAGCAGCCTAAGATGAAAGCAGTACCCCTCAACAGACCGTATGAAATTGAACAAGTCAGCGCTTCACCGCCCAGCATTTCAACATGTACTAGAACACTACCACCTGCTTCAACAAGGGGTAAGAGCTTTCTAAAACATCTCTCATGCCACAAACCTGATCCATCGCCGAATGGGACACTGCCTCAACATCAACTTGCACAAATAACCTTGCCTGCAACTCAAGAACAGCTGCCCAAACGGCTTCCCTTCAAACCATTTAACACTTCCAGGAACACAAGACCTCCAACAGAGACATCCAGCCAGACCACAACTCATGTCAACACTCACAAAAGCAAAAAATCACCATCCAACCCAATTCCTTGATCACAGCAGCAATGACCCCAAAATCACTACCACATCCCACATAAACCATCAAAGCTGAGAATCTACCACCACAAGACAAACAATAATTAATCTCAATTTTCAATCAAACCACAATATCACCTACTTATCAAAACCCTCCCAACTCACAACAACCACTGACACCTCCATAACAATTAACAGAGAGAACAGAGAGAAGAAGACAGGCATCTGTATTTGGAGAAACTTAGAGAAGCTAGCAAAGTAGTCAGGAAAGCAAAGGTACAAAAAGAAAAAAATATAGCCAATGCAATAAAATGCAGGGATAAGACATTTTTCAGGCATGTTAATGAGAGGAGGAAGGGCAAAAGTGGTATTGTCAGACTCAAGGGTGCAGGGGAGGAATATGCAGAAACTGGTGAGGATAAAACAAAATTGCTTAACAAATATTTCTGTTCTGTGTTCACAGATGAAGAGCCAGGAGCAGGACCTCAGAAAACACCCATAAATAGCAACAGAAGCGATGGGAATCTCAAATGATTTTCAGAAGATTGTGTTCGAGAAGAACTAGATAAACTAAAAGTAGACAAAGCCATGGGTTCATATGGGATACATCCAAGAATACTGAGGGAACTTGGGGATATTCTAGCGGCTCCGCTGTCTGACCTTTTCAATGCCTCTTTGAAATTGGGAATGGTGCCAGAGGACTGGACAGAGGTCTTTACACAAAAGTGGATGTAAGGATGACATTGAGAACTACAGGCTGGTTAGTCTAACCACTGTGGTTAGTAACTTATTGGAAAGGCTACTAAAGGAGAGAACAGTGAGGTTACTGGAGTCCAATGGATTGCAGGATCTGAGGCAGCATGGATTCACCAGAAGCAGGTCTTGTCAGAACAATCTGATAGATTTCTTTGACTGGGTGACCAGGGAGTTGGACTGAGGGAGAGTCCTAGATGTTGTGTATTTAGATTTCAGTTAAGCTTTTGAAACCGTTCCGCATAGGCGACTTATAAACAAACTGAGTGCCATAGGGATGGACCCTAAAGTTACTGATTGGGTTAGAAATTGGTTGAGAGGAAGGTGACAAAGAGTAAAGGTAAATGGAACTCACTCTGAGGAGAAGGAGGTTACCAGTGGTGTGCTGCAGGGATCTGTTCTTGGTCTGATTCTGTTTAACATCTTTATTAGTGATATTATGAAAGAACTGTCTGGTAAGGTTTGCTTGTTTGCAGACAATACCAAAATTTGCACACAGGAAGGAGTCGACAACATGAGGAGCTAAACTTGAGAATGGTCTAGAATATGGCAGCTGAAATTTAATGCTAAAAAATGCAAAGTCATGCATTTAGGCTTCAAAAAGCCAGAGAAGCTGTAGTGTAGGTGATGAGGTACTTCTATCCACAAAAGAAGAGCGGGACCTGGGCGTAATTGTATCTGACGATCTTAAAGTAGCTAAACATGTAGAAAAGGCAACTGTGAAAGCCAGAAGGATGCTTGGGTGTATAGGGAGAAGAATGGCCAGCAGAAAAAAGAAGGTGATAATGGCTTTGTATAAGTCTCTGGTGTGACCTCATTTGGAGTATTGTGTGCAATTCTGGAGATCACACCTTCAGAAGGATATAGGCAGGTTGAAGTCAGTGCAAAGGGTGGCTACTAAAATGGTTGGTGGTCTTCATTATGAAGCATATGAAGATAAACTTAACGTTCTTAATATGCATACTTTAGAGGAAAGACTGGATAGAGGTGATATGATAGAGACATTTAAATACCTGCATGGCATAAATGCACAGGAGGATCTCTTTCAATTGAAGGCAAGCTCTGCTATGAGGGGACATAGGATGAGAGTGAAAGGGGATAGACTCGGGAGTAATATGCGGAAATATTTCTTTACTGAAAGAGTGGTAGATGCATGTAATACTCTCCCAACGGAGGTGGTGGACACAAGGACAGTATCTGAATTCAAAAAAACATGGGGCAAACACAGAGGATCTCTGAAGGTAAAAAGAGGACTATTGTAGTTGATATGGAAGGACAGACTAGATAGGCCATGTGATCTTTTTCTGTCATCATGTTTCTATGTTTCTAACAAATCATAATGCTCAACTACCATTATTTGCAATCCTCCTATTGGTACTCATCATCACAACACACTACTCTACCGCCCTAACAGCCATTACTCAATATATCCCAATAATCATTAGGATGCAACGTCAACAGCACCACAATGCACAACACAACCCTTGGATCAGAAACTACAACAGACTCATACAAATACAACCCGCCCTACACACCCTGAACAATAAAGTACCACTCCAAACATTAAGCAGTACCTAAATTACTCCCTTATCAACGCATGCTCAGTATGCAACAAAATCCTAATTATCACCGACATCCTCAGGAAAGATGAACCAGACCTACTCTGTATAACCGAAACTTGGCTGACAGAAATAGACACTGTGCTCCTCAACCAGCTCACAACAACTGAATACCCAACTTTTAACTGCCCACATAAAAACAAAAGAGGAGGAGGAGTCCTAATCATTGCCAAAACCAGCCTAGAATTCCGAATCACAGAGTCCACTTCTACAGACGACCTAGACAGTTTGTCAATAACAAACAACCACATCACAATATGCCTACTTTACAGAGCACCCTCAGCCAATGACAACAGTTTATTATGTTTATGTTATTATGTTTATTACATTTGATATACCGCTCAAGCCAAAGCATCAGAGCGGTTTACAATATTACATAAAAGTTACAGGAAATATGAAAAGAACGCCATTAATTAGATAGGACAGAATAAGAGATACAGTGATAGTTAAAGGAATAGAGGAGACAAGAAGAAATGCTCCACATAGCATCTGAAGAGGTAGATATCATACCACCAGGTGTTTAAGCTCCCACTCACAACCTCCACTGTCGACATCACCCCTCCACCGCTCCGATCTCCACAGCAAGCAGAACCAATGTAGCAGCATTTTAAACGGCCCCTCTTTTGCTGGGAATCTTCAAAGATACATCCTTCTGAGCCATGTGCTTTGGGGTGACTGCCAGCTTTCCCCTATTATCTAGTTTAAAAGCTGCTATATTTCCTTTTTAACAGTTAATACAAGCGGCCTTCTTCCATCCTGCTTAAGGTGGAGCCTATCTTTTTGAAAAAGCCCCCCTTCCCCAAAATGTTGCCCAGTTCCTAACAAATCCAAACCCTCCTCCTTGCACGATCATCTCATCCACCCAATAAGACTCCAGAGCTCTGCCTGCATTTTGGGTCTGGCACGTGGAACAGGAAGCATTTCAGAAAATGCTATCCTAGAAGTTTTGGATTTCAGTTTCCTACCTAAAAGCCTAAACTTGGCCTCAAGAACACTTCGCTATGTCATTGGTAGCAATATGTACCAAGAAAGAAGGCTCCTCCCCAGCACTATCTAAAACCTTGTCGAGGTGGTGCTTGCAGTCTGCTACCTTTGTACCAGGCAGCATGTTACCAGGCAATCCTCACATTCAGAAGCCACCCAGCCTTTTACATGCCTAATGATTGAATTGCCAACTATAACAACTGTCCTAATCCTTCCCTCATTTGCACATGTCCCCGGAGAAACCTTCTCAGTATGAGAGGATTTGACATCATCTGGAGTACTGTCCTAGCAATTGGATCTTCTTTCATGTGACCTCTCTCCTCTATGGCAACAGAGAGGCTGCCAAACTGGAGGTGCAACTTCAGTACTATGTCCCTATAGGTAGCATCTATATACTTCTCTGTCTTCCTTAGCTCCTCTGCTACTCTAGCCTCCAGAGATTGAACTGGTTCCCTGAGAGCAAAGAGCTCCTTGCACCTAGTGCACGTGTAAGACCTCTCACCAACTGGGAGAAAATCAGATGTGACAGTCAATGCAAAAGACTGGATAGCCCCCATCTCTCTGCTAGACTGCTGTCTGCATCTTAGTTTTAAGGATTTGTTTAGATATTTAAGCTGTTTACTTACTTAAAGTTGCTAGGGATAGTTGTACAAACATAATTATACCTAATAGGTTTAAGGGACTTTGTTCACGTCAAGATTAAATTAATTAAGCTATACCTGATGAGCATAACCAGCTAAAGCTGAAAGTGAATTTGACCACCTCTGTCCCTTTAACACTAGAAGCCCCAAAGTGCGTCAATTGACGCAAATGCATCTTCGAAGTTGTTCCACTGCTGGAACCATGTCAGTCATGTTCCATGACTTTATTAGCAAGGTCAAGATGTTCAAATATGTGCATCGAAAATTATTGACAGATGCACCACCTAGCGGGAAAATGAATTTATACCTAGAAGCCCCAAAATATGTCAATTGATGCACTCAATTGTCCTGGATGCGTCAATTGACATACTTTGGGGCTTCTAGGTATAAATTCATGTTCCCACTAGGTGGCGCATCTCAATCACTGTTTACAGTTTTACTCCGACATTACAAACAATAAACACACGATGATGTCATGTAATGATGTCACATACTGCACGTATTTAACAAATAAGTAACTTCACATTAATTCACATCTGCATTTCATGCTAAACACAGTCGTCGTGATAATGCGTCAATTGACGCACTTTGGGGTTTCTAGGTAAAATTCCTTTTGGGGCTTCTACTGTTAAGAGCTGTAAGAGCCTATAAATCTAAGATTATACCTGGAGTGGATGGGAGGGACAGTGCCCTGACTAAATTTCAAGATGGCTTGCTAAATAGTGCCCTGATTGAATAAAAAACCCCACAGAACTTTAAAATTGAAAGAAATTTTACTAGTTTAAACCCAAAGAGTTCATTTTAACACGAGTCTCAGAAATTCCCAGTAGGTTGTTGTTGTTAAGTGCTGTCGAGTTGGTGTCGACTCATGGCGACGCTCTGGCTAGTTGTTCTAAATTATGTTCGGTCTTTAGTCAGGCAGCTCATTGTTGGCAGAGTGGCACCCATAGCTGCTGTTATTGTATCAATCCATCTCATTGCTGGCCTTCCTCTTTTGTGTTCAACTTCTACCTTGCCTAGTGTGATGTCTTTCTCTAACGATCTCTCTCTTTGCATGATGTGTCCAAAGTATGAAAGTCGAAGTCTTGTCATCTGAGCTTCTAAAGAAAGGCTTAGGTTTGATCTCCTCTAGTACTGACTGGTTTGTTCTTCAGGCAGTCCATGGTATACACAGTATTTGTCACCAGCATCATAATTCAAAGGCATCAATTTTCTTCCTGTCTATCTTTTTCACTGTCCAACTTTCTCATCCATATGACGCTATTGAAAATACCATGGCTTGAACGAGTTGAATCTTTGTATGGAGAGAGACATCTCTGCTCTTAAGAATCTTGTCTAGGTCCTTCATAGTCATTCTGCCAAGAGCAATGTGTCGTCTGATTTCTTGACTACTTATTGTTTCTTTATTGATAGTTGATCCAAGTAGGTTAAAGTTGTCCACTATTTCAATTTCTTCTCCAATAATGATGAACTTATTGATTTTGCCAGTTGTCAGGATCTTTGTCTTCTTTACATTAAGGTGCAGGCCCATCTTAAGACTACGTTCCTTGATCTTGAGAAGCAAATGTTTCAGATCGTCCTCACTTTCAGCCAGTAATGTGTTATCATCAGCATAGCAAAGGATGTTGATGAGTCTCCCACCAGTTTTCACACCTCAGTTGTCTTCATACAGTCCTGCTTCTCTGATGATTTGTTCTGCCTATAAATTAAAGAGGTAGGGGGAAAGTACACAGCTTTGTTGCACACCTTTGCTGATTTTAAACCATTCTGTTTCTGCTTCTTCCATTCGAACTGTTGCTTTCTGATCAGTGCAAGAGAACTTTCAGGTGTTCTGGTATACCCATGCTTCTTAATGTGGCACAGAGTTTCTCATGGTTTACACTATTTCTCGTGCTTTGCTGTAGTAAATAAAACACATATAGATATCCTTTTGGTATTCTTTAGTCTTTTCAAGAATCCATCTTACATCCACTATGATGTCTCTCACGCTTTCCTGAACCCTGTTTGCGCTTCAGGCAGTTCTCGTTCCAGGTATGGTTGTAGTCTCTGCTGAATAATTTTGAGTAGAATCTTGCTGGCATGTAGGATCAGGGCAATCGTGTGATGATTTCCACAGTCATTTGGATCACCTGTCTTTAGTATTGGTATAAACACAGATATTTTAAAGTCAGTTGGCCATGATGTTGTCTTCCAAATTTCCTGCCAGAGCCTTGTAAGTATGGTAACAGCTGCATCAGATTGCTGTAATACTTCAGTGGGAATGCCATCAATGCCTGATGCTTTGTTCTTTGATAAGGTTTTCAGTGCTGCTTTGACTTCTTTTTTCATCACCAATAGTTCCGAATCATAAGGTACAGGTTGAAATGGTTGTTGGTCCACTTGATACTTATTTAATAACTCTGTATATTCCTTCCACCTTTTCTTGATCTTCTCAGCATCATTCAACATGGATCTTCTCTGTACCTTTTCTAATAACGCTATATCCTTTTTAAGATACAGAGATCAGAATTGCACACAATATTCAAGGCGTGGTCACACCATGGAACGATTCCTAGCATTCTATTTGCTTTCTTAGCCACTTCTGCACACTGGGCAGGGGGTTTTAACATATTATCCACAATGATGCCTAAATCTTTTTCCTGGGTGGTGGTTCCTAATATGGAATCTTGCATCATGTAACCATAGTTTGGGTTTTTCTTTCCTAGGTGCATAACTTTGCACTTGTCCACAATAAATTTCATTTGCCATTTGTATACCCAGTCTTCTAATTTATCAAGATCTTCTTGCAATTTTCCACAATCCTCATGGGTTTAACAACTTTGAATAGTTTTGTGTCATCTGCAAATCTGATAACCTCACTCGTTATTCCCATTTCTAGGTCATTTATGAATATGTTAAATAGCAGCAGACCCAACACAGATCCCTGGGGTACTCCACTATTCACCTTTCTCCATTGGGAAAATTGGCCATTTAACCCTACCCTCTGCTTTCTATCTTTTAACCAGTTCCTTATCCACAATAGTAAGCTGCCTCCTGTCCCATGACTTTTTAATTTTGCCAAAGGTCTCTGATGAGGGACCTTGTCAAAGTCTTTCTGAAAGTCCAGATACACTATATCAACCAACTACCCTTTGTCTACCTGTTTATTCACACCTTCAAAAAAACGCCCTATTTTGAAAGTTTGACCAGAGTAATGTATGCTCGGTGGGCAAGAAAAAATGTCAACTGGATAATGACCGCCAACCTGGATACTTGAACCAAAGACTCCCAAAAACCTGGCCACAATTTCTCAGGAAGGGGGCGCCCCTAACTCATTTTCCCACATTTTCATTAACCCTGTGATGTTAGAGGGGGCGTGATCCCTGAAAAAACTATAAAATGCGGACACTACTCCCCTTCTACTGGCAGCTTCACTTACGAATTTAGAAAGGTCCAATTTCTGAAACAAGTTCTTTATGTCTACTTTATAGCTGGTTATACAATGATGCAATTGTAACCATTGAAAGAAACCAACCTCCGGTAGGCCATACTCTTTCTGAAGAGCTGAGAAAGGACAATTGTTGGAGGGCAAAGCGTGGAAACCTACCGTCCAAACACCACACCTCTGACAACTATTCTATGCAAAGGATGTTTTCTGGATTTTAAACAGGGGATTGTGTCACAATGAGATGGATCTAGAATACGGATTGTCTACTCCCAGTACTGGAAGCAAGGCCTGAAAGGCATCTTGGGTTGACATAACAACTTGACCGACCATTGAATTGTTTGGGTGTCTCATACCAATAAGAAGGTGTAATGGACAGGGAGACACCAGCCTCTCCTCGAGTTCTAGCCACACTGGCTTTTGCTGAAGATCCATGATGGTTGCCCACAAAGTTCCCTGCCTCAAAATATGGATAAGATGATACCAATGAAAATCAGGAACGTGTACTCCCTCTGCTTCTTTACTCACTTTCAACTTTCTGACAGCAATCCTAGTTGGCTTCCCTGCCCATAAAAAAGTTATAATTAGTCTTTCCAAACTTCTTTATAGTGAAATTGGGAGCAAAACGGGGAGCATGCCAAGTATGTAGTTGATCTTGGGGACAAGAACCATCTTGACTCATTCCAAACACCCCTACCATGTTAAATGAAGAGGCGACCAATGCAAAGTAAAGGAACGTATTAACTCTATCAAGTTAGAGTTCAATGACTCCTCTAATGAGGGACTAAATTTCACACCTAAGTATTTGATCGCAGAGGCCTCCCATTGAAAAGGAAAGTCTGCAATTAAGGATGCATAAGTGCAGTTGTTAAGGTGGAAGGCCACCGACTTTGACCAGTTAATTTTATATCCTGAAAGGAGTGAATATTGAGCAATCAATTGTAAAACTTGTGCGATCGAAGATGGTCTCACAATTACAATAGGTCATCTGATTACGCAGAGAGTTTAATATGTAAGTCCGTCACTTCCCTGAATCTCTGTGGACTGCCTGATTAGCAGTGACAGAGGTTCTAGGGCCAGATTGAAGAGAAGAGGGGAAAGAGTACAGCCCTGACGAGTGCTTCTATGTAGGGGGAAGACTTGAGATAAGATACCGTTGACCATATTGCGAGCATTAGGGCAGGAGTATAATATGAAAGCATTTTTACAAAGTTCTCTTGGAAGCCAAACCACTGAAGAACATTGAACAAAAAAGGCCATTCCAGCCTATTGAAGGCCTTTTTGGCATCTAGTGAGAGCCCCACGCAAGGAGAATCAAGTCGCTCCACTACAGCTAAGATATTACAAAGGTGTCTGCGGTCCACCTGCCGGCCTAAAACCACATTGATCTGGGTGGATTAATGAACGCATGACTCCTGCAAGGCAGCGGGCCAATACAGTGGAATATAATTTGTAGTCAGCATTCAATAACAAAATTAGTTGGTAGTTTGCTACCTTCTTTGGCTCTCAACTTGGCTTTTCCAACACTACTATGGTTGCTCCCGCAAATGACCCAATATCTCCCTCGCTAGACTGCAAGAGATGATAGTATGTACTTAACTTTGGCAAGAGAACTTTAGCAAATACCTTATAGAATTCTATAGGCAACCCATCTGGGCCTGCTGCCTTCCCCACATTCATGGTCACCAAGGCACTTTGCAGCTCCTCAACCGAAATCAGCTGGTCCAGTGCAGCAGCCTGTACTTCTGACAGCCTTGGGTGTGACACATGACCTAAAAGTTTCCCGAAACCTCCAGAATCAGATACAACTTTGGAGTCATATAATTTAGAGCAGAAGGCCTCCGCAATTTCAGCGTTATCCATTAGTTTCCCCTTCTGGTCATCCTCTATAGAAGCAATATGTGACCTGTTGGATCGTGTCTTCAAAGAGGAAGTCAAGAGCCTTCCTGTCCTATTCTGTTCTGTATAGTATCGAGCTTGCTGAGCAAACAAAACCTGCTCTACTTCCGTTACTGAGGATAGTGTTATATTGATAACGCAACTATTGGAGTCTGAGTAAGTAGCAAAATCTTTTTGCTTTTGTAAGAGCTGCTCCCCCACTCGAATTTGTTCATCCAGTGCCCTAATCTTGGCCTTTGCCTGTTGCACTAGGTTAATTGAAAAGCTGGTAATCGCTGCTCTCATCGAGGCCTTAAATGCTTTCCACCATGCCCAGCAGGACGTATCTCCCGATACATTAATTAGAAAAATCTCCTGTATAGCCTGCTGGATGACTGCCTTAAATGACTCATCTTTTAGTAGAGACTTTCTGAAGGACCAAGGACTTGACGCGGGAGTGCTGCCCATATGTTGAATGTCAAACTCTATTGCAGCATGATCTGAAATGTGAGTTCTTAGAATCTTCACAGAAACTATTACGGGAACCAATGTTTTGGAAATAAAAAAAAACTATACGAGAAAGCGAAAGATGAGGTAAAGAGAAAAAGGAGTAATCTCTGTCGGATGCATCAACCTTCAGATGTCAACAAAGCCATAAGACTGCTTAAGGGACTTATAACACCTCCCCTACTTTGGAATGTCTGTCTATCTGGCTAGGCTGTCTATCCAACAGGGGGGTCCAATGTCAGATTAAAATCCCCTCCCAGAATAACTTCAAGGGGGGCTACCTCATACGCCTGTTCCGCAATTTTGGAAAAAAAAGAGTGTTATCGCAATTCAGGGCATAAATATTGACAATAGCCACTTTTAAACCCTTCAATTTGAGGCACACTCTGACCCGCCTTCCTTCCAAATCTGCCCTAGTGGATTCAACTTGTGGATCCAGCGTTATACGAATCAAAATGGCAACCCCATTTTTTTGTGACATGCCAGTGACTGACCTGCCAATAGGTATTGCTTGGACTCTGTTTTTTTCTTCTCAGCAAGGGATAAGTGCATTTCCTGCAACATGATAACATCTGGCCGCTGTTTCTGACAGTAAGGGCTATGTTTACTAAACGTGAATAACGCGCGTAGTATGACGTTAACGACCGTAAGTGCCGTATAACGCGCGTACCAACGCGCTAACGACCGTTAACGTCATACTACGCGCGGTAACCGTAGTTAACGATCGTAAAGCTCCGCGGCGCGTTAAAACAGCGCAGAAGGTGGAGAGTGGGCGGAGAGAAGGGGTCAATGGGCGGAGAGTGGGCGGAGAGAGGCTCCCCTCATACTAACGCACGGAGTGTCAGAGCTCACCTCCAACGCAAATGAAAACCTGTCGTTAAAGGCATTTAAAGGGAAGAGAAACCATTTACGTCAGCAATGTACAGAAAACCGGGGAAACCCACAAAACGTGAGCAGTGTGATACATGTGCACAGAACAAAATATCACATAAAACGTTAAAAATGACCACAAGAAACATTTTAAAAAGCAGAATTCAGCTGGGCAACAGTGATAGCAATGGGCAACAAGGAACAACACTCCCTGGAAAGCACCAAACTAAAAGGAAATGATGTGTGGAAGGGTCTACGCTCCGCAGACCCTTGCAAAGAGCATTACATTGTAAAGGAGCTGTCCTGGGTGTGTGGTGTAATGTTTCCCAATGATATCATTGTTGCCCAGCTTGGTTATGGGTGTGTGCCCCTTTTGTGAGGTCATTTCTGCGGTTTATGTGCACCTTTGTCTGCATACAAGGTAAATGAGGCCACAGTAAACCTGTTGCAGAGCAGGGTTTCTGACTCGTCAGGCCGGTTTAACTAACTCCAGGGACTGCACAGTCTCTGTGGCCACAGTGTGGTGCAACAGACACAGCCAGTGCCTGTAAGACCAGAGGGTCACAGGTTCAAATCCCAGTTGGGGCTCCTGCCAACCCAGTCCCCATAGTTTTACCCACCACTAAACAGTGATAGTAAAGACACTCCTGTAGTGCAGAGAACATACGCATGGCCTATATTTTACCACACCAAACACAGACACCAGAAACAGGCACATTACCTATAGCAGAGTCCCGCAAATGCAGTCCTGGAGGGCCCCACAACATTCCGGTGTCATGCTGCCTCTAATAAAGATGCCTGTGCTGCATAGCTATGCACCACCCCCATGGTATGCAGATGTAGCTCATGCATATCTATGAGAGACAGCATGAAAACCCGAACAGTGTGTGGAACACCAGGACTGGAGTTGGGGAGCTCTGCCGTAAAGCAGCAGCCAACAGGGCCACACACCCACCCACAGGCCCCATTGGCCAATGCCAGCTGGAGAGGCAGGACATTGGGCCCTGCCTGTATCTCCCAATACTAGCAGTTGCATACCTTAGCAATGCCACCCTACACCTGGGTATATGGTACACAGCTATCAAACGTTTCCTCTGATAACTGGCAGATATCAATTCCTACGTTAAGCACATTTTGCTCATTGAGCTCCACCATAACAATCATTCTGATGTCTGCGGTGTGTGCTGCAGGTCTGGTCTCTGACAGTGTTCACAACCCTGGGGAGTGACCCCCCAACACTCTTGTGTACCATATCCATGCCTGTACTATGCCCAGGACTGGTGTGGTGGTATGGCTGCTGACCACCTCTATAGTAGCACAATGCTGGCATAGGTGTGGGGGTGGCTGTCTGTCTATCCAGTGTGTGGTGGCTGCAAACACCTTCAACAGCCCACACTGCCAGCACTGTTGCCAGTATTGGGCTGCCAATGTGCATAATGCGGAGCAAGGTACCATGGGTATAGGCCGGACAGGGTGGCCTGGCCAGGGTGCATCTGCACAGGGCATAGGGCAGTGACAGGCACATTGTAGTGCCCGGCCACCAACTACACAGACAGGGTGACCTCAGTATATCCTGCTGAGAGATCACTCTCACCCTGACTGTGCAGTGACCACAGCATGGCTAGGCACTCCCATAGTGCTATCTAGTATTTCTCTCATGTGATACATATGGGTTTCCTTCTGGGGCCCAGTCACTGATGTATTTGCCTGCTGTGTATGCTGACATCCCAGTTCTGGGTGCAGGCATCTCCACTGGGCACTAGCAGACTGTTTGCAGCTGGTAGGTGTTGTGATGGAGTGGCTTGCAGGGTGCAGTGGCTGATGGCTTGCACCAGGGGAATATCAGATAGTGGTGGGGTGCAGCATACCATATCCAGGCCTAATGTCTGTCTGCTATTGTGTTATGGCTGTGTACAGAGCTGCATTGACTGCCCTGTGGGGTGTCTGTTCCCCAGCAGGACTGGGGTTCATGTTCCCCTCTACTGCCACCGTTGCAGCACGGTAGACTGTGGATCTTTTGATAGGGGACCCTGTTTGCCTCCCTCAGCCCTGGGGGAGGGGTGTGGTGGTGGTGCATGGGGGCTGTACCTGACTGAAACAGACAGAGATGTCCAAGGTGTTCCTGCAGAAACTACCTATCTCACACAGTAACACTGCTTTGGACCTGCGCCATGGCCGGTGCTGTGGACCTAGTGCTGGGCGCCTCACTGCACCCTCAGGGTGAGCACAGTACCCGCACAATGTGACGGTGTGTAGCTGCTCTGTGCCAGTACAACACACAGTCGGTACCCCCTACCAGGCCGAGGTGCTGTGGGGGTGCATTCCCCATGGTGTGTATCTGTGGACAGCTGCTTTGCATGTGCAGTGCATCATGGGTGTGACTGGCCCAATCCAACCCTGTGAAACACCAGCACCTGCTCACAGGCTCTGATAAGCCATAGGCCATCACACGTACATCTGTTAGCATACTGCATAGGTGCAGGACGCCCTACAAAGTCTGTAATATAAGATGCCCACACTGGTAAAAACACACGTACCCACGCACGTAAGCAAACACGTACCCACGCACGAATGTACGCGCGTCGCTACGCACGTACCAACGTACGTGGCTAGGCACATTCCGAGGGTGTTTTTCTGACACCAATACTCAGCGTAACGAAAAGCATGCCTCCTCTTTCCTTCTGTAATGTACAGGGTGATGCCTGAGATAGCCTTCTGTGTTAGGCACACTGGGGGCTCGAACCCATGCTGCCTGTAACAGCGGTCAGTACCGTAACCATTGTGCTACAGCTCTGTTTCAGTGCTTTGTGTCTGTACGTCTTCTTATGATTGACGCGCAGTAACGTGGCACGGCGCCCAGTAGCGCTCGTTAATTTTGCTAACGCGCGGTAGTGGTAACGATGTACCGCCCATGTCCTTATTTGGGGTTTCTTTCACTACCGCGGCTCCTACCGCGAACTGCACTAACGCGATTTAGTAAACATAGCCCTAAGTAAGGATCGTTTTCCACTTAATTGTGTTTTTGATGCCTATAACGTTCAGTGAGAGAATTTTAAGGGGGGCCATAGCTGAAACTCAATGCCATTGGACCCCAAAACTACCCGTCTCAGCTACCCTCCATAAACCCTTCGCAGCCTACTTGACAATACAGCAATGAGCCACTCCCATCCCAAATAAGGGAGAACACACAATCGGGTGAGACAGTGCAAATACAGCATCACTACGGGTGAGACAGCGTGAATACAGCATCACTATACAAGAATCCTGCGCATGACTAAACACATGTAGACCCAAATTGACTGCCCTGATACACCCACCCCGCCATAAGGAAACAACAAGGCAGTATATAAAACATAAAACCAACAACACCCTTACAACCATGACCCACCCAGTTACCCTGCACCCCTACCTCCCCAGTCCCCACAATACCCTAAGTATCTATATTTCCTGGCCCACTTCCATACTTAAACTAAAATTGATCAAAGAGCCAAGACTCAACTATCCTCACCAACAATAACCTCTCCCTACATATCCGGAAAATATGGGGAGAAGGGGGGACCACCAGCAGGCCCAGCACCACTGCGCACAAAACCCACCAGTGAGCCCCCCCCCCCCAACCACTCTCTCGGTGGAAAAAGAAAAGAAAAGTTACTCTGCCATTTCAGGCTCCACGAGACGCAACAAAAAAGGCTGCACTCAAAAAAAAAGTGCAAGGAGAGGTGCTGCTGTGCAGCTAATAGATGCAAAGCCTCTCCACCTCCAGAAGACCTACTGGTGTTGATAGGAGGGGGGGGGATGGGGAGGTCCCGCCGGTTTCCCCCATCCCCCATGACTTACAGAGACCATCCAGTAAGACAAAGCACACAGCATTGTCTATAACAATGCAAAATTCTAAACTACATAATATACAGCCTGTGTGACTGACATACAAGTCACTACCAATGCTTCACCATGTTCTTTCCTTTCAAATGTTAATTCTTAGTTCCCCAGAATGACAGTCCTCACTGCATCCACACCAATTCCTGCTCTTTAATAAAGGACAACAAGGCTGCATGGTCATCAAAGGACCTTGTCTGGTTGTTCAAAGTCACCCTAAGCAGGGCCGGAGCTTGCAGGTTTTGCAGCTGAGGCCTAAACGCTAGCAGTTGCTTGTGTCGCTCCACTGTACTCTTACTGAAGTCCAGGTAAAAGGAAAGTCTATGGCCCTCAAAGTGGACCCCCTCCCAGGCCTTTGCAGCTTTCATAATTTGCACTACCTGTTGATGCCTAAGCACACACAGAATTAAAGTACGAGGCTTTGGGATATTAGGCCCAGCTTGGGTTGGAACTCGATGCGCCCTTTCTATCTCGAATGGTTGAGAGAAATCCAGATGTAACAAATTAGGTAGGAGATTTTCCAAAAACCTCACCACTTCCGTGCCTTCTGCACCCTCAGGAATGCCGATTATTTGACTGTTATTTCGGCAAACCCTATTGCTTAGGTACTCCAGGTTAAGATGCAAAGCGACCCGGTTCTACACCCAGATTGCAAGTCAGTCCTGGATTTCCCAGATTAGCTGTCTGATGCCTCATGATAGCTGTAGCACAGAGATAGAGGGGTTATTATCAGAGACTCCAAAAACAATACTCCACTGCAGGGCCGGATTTACCTTGAGTGAGGCCCTACGCCAACAAAAATTGTGGGCCCCCAGCAGGGGCGGCCCAAGGGGGGTGCGGGGCCTCATTTGCATAAGGGGCCTCATTTGCATAACTATTTGCATAATGCTACCATATACTAACTTTTAGTAAACGTGCCTCTTAATGAGTGTATGGATAAAGAAAGACTAAAAGATTTCTACATTACTATAATCCAGTGCCAACTGCCAGACACATTAGGAACTACTACAAACACTGCCCATTAAGAACCCATAGCAAACCCGCCGTATCCTAACAGCACTACCAGGACTCACAAAGCACCATACTCTACCAATCAAAAGGCAACACTGCAAATATTAAACCAATACATTTCAGAGAACAACAATACATGACCTACTGGGGAAAGAGAACAAGTGGCAATGTCAAATAGGAATTATATAAACAGAACACCTCAGCTCAGTTACACATGCAGAACATAGACCATCACCAAACAAGTAATCACAATTTAGAAACAGGAAGACAATAATTAAACTGGGAATCCCAAAAGCCAAACTTGGAATGTACAACACTGTAGAAATAAAACTATACATTAATTTGCTCTTGTACTAAACAAAGCGCAGACGTTAATGATGCACATTTACTAGAGCTGACATATTCCAATTAATAAATTCAAAATAAAGAGATATTTTTCTACCTTTTGTGCATTTTTTTCAGCTGCAATTGCTCCAGCCACTTTCTTCTGGTTTCTTCATGTCTTCTGCTAACTCTCCATCGTCTGCTGTCCATTTGTCCTTTCTTCTCTCTCTTCTAGTTTTTTCCATTCTCTCTCTACATCTGCTTTAACATACTAATCTTTCTCCTTTTGCTCTTTCCTCGTTCCTATTTCATCCACTCAAATTTTACCCCTCCATCCTCAATCCCCACTTACTCTCCCAATACCCGGCCAATTGTAGATTTTTTATCCCTCCCAAACAAAATATTTTTCCCTTCTCCATTTTACTCTTCCAGCCCCATCCCATTCTAATCCTCCCCCAACATCAGCTCCCTTCTAGTTCCAGCCTCACCCAGCATCCATTCCCTTCTAGTCCCTGCATCAGCCCATTTCCAGTCCTAACCACCCATCAGCCTATTTCCAGTCCTAGCAACCCCCCAACTCAATACCAGTCCTAGCCCCCCATCAACCCACTTACAGTCCTAACCCCCCATCACCCCATTTTCAGTTTAAGCCCCCCTATAACCCATTACCAGTCCTAACCCCCCATCAGCCCACTTCCAGTCCTAACCCCATCAACCCATTTCCAGTCAGCCCCCATAGCCCATTGCCAGTCCTAACCCCCCCATCAGCCCACAGCCCATTACCAGTCCTAACCCCATCAGCCCACCTCCAGTCTTAACCCCCCCAGCCCATTTCCAGTCCTAGCCCCCCCATAGCCCATTACCAGACAGCCCCCATCCGCCCACAGCCCATTACCAGTCTTAACCCCCCCAAAGCCCATTACCAGTTCCAAACCCCCCCAACAGCCCATTTCCAGTCCTAACCCCATCAGCCCACCTCCAGTCTTCACCCCCCAGCCCATTTCCAGGCCTAGCCCCCCCATAGCCCATTACCAGACAGCCCCCATCAGCCCACAGCCCATTACCAGTCTTCACCCCCCCAAAGCCCATTACCAGTTCTAAACCCCCCCAACAGCCCACAGCCCATTACCAGTCCTAACCCCATCAGCCCACCTCCAGCCTTAACCCCCCCAGCCCATTTCCAGTCCCAGCCCAGCCCCCCAATCGCCCATTACCAGTCCTACCCCCCCCCATCGGCCTAAAGTAAAATTTAATTTAAAAAAAACAACTGCTGGCTGCCGCCGCGGGGCCCCCTCTGCTGCCGCGGCAGCATGGACTGACCCGCGGGGGCCCCCTCTGCAAGCTGAATCCGTCGGTCCGTCGGTCCCTCCCTCCCTCCGTGCAGGCTGTGAGAGGCGCGAAGGGAGAGTGTCTCCCTCGCGTCTCTGTTAAGCCCGCAGGGTCCCTGCGGGCTTAACAGAGACGCGAGGGAGACACTCTCCCTTTGCGCCTCTCACAGCCTGCACGGAGGGAGGGAGGGACCGACGGATTCAGCTTGCAGAGGGGGCCCCCGCGGGTCAGTCCATGCTGCCGCGGCAGCAGAGGGGGCCCCGCGGCGGCAGCCAGCAGTTTTTTTTTTAATTTTATTTTTAAAAAAAAAGCTAATTTGTTCTATTTTTGTGGGCCCTTGCCAGCTGTGGGCCCTACGCCATGGCGTACATTGCGTATAGGTAAATCCGGCCCTGCTCCACTGCAATGCAAAGTTCTATTCTGAACAGGGGTAACTTTTCACACTAAGAGCAGGGTAGCTTGCCAACTCTGGGAATCAAAGCTGCCACAACTCTGAACACACATTCTAGGCTAGTGCCCCCAGCAACAGGGTGGGTAGTGTACCCAGTTCCTGGGCTGTGAGCCAGTTCAGGTTTCCAACCTGCATAGCTAGTGAAAATGTTGTGTGTGTACACTTGTCCCTTCCACTCTACACTGACTCAGCAGCAACTTTGTATTCTTGGCAGTGTGCCTGCAAGTACACTGGCAGGCAATGGGGGTGGGGGGTGGGTAAGTTACTTTGCCATAGCCACAAGGAGCACTAGAGGGATTAGAACCCTGGTTTGTTCCTTATTGAGCCAGTGCTCTAACCATTCAGCTACACCTCCACACCTTTCTCTGCTGCACTCTCTAGGATAAACCAGACTACATGTCCCTGCATGCAATGGCCCAAACCCAGGATGGGAACCAACCTGGCAGGCATATTCTGAGACAGTTGTAAATCCCACCTATGGCCTGCCTGCAGCAGTACACATGTAGTATGGACTGCAGTGGACACTCAGTACTGCATCTGCATAACAGAGACACAGTGCCAGTATTAATTTCCTGTCCAATGGCTAAACCACATGGGAGAACAAGATGCCCTTCCCTCTACTGTACTTCCTAAGCCAAACAACAGTCACACACAGAGATCCGCTGGGCTGTTGTGTGGCACTCATCCCAGAGGCAGCATATGTGCTGTGCGTGCATTCCATTCTGACCTGCTGTATACTACATGATACATACGTTTGCACATATACCAAAATCAAATCTCATTCATGACCCATGAGGCTGATGATGCCCCCTGGCAGGTCTATGTCCATCCCATACCATTGTGCTCCCTGGGGGGGGGGGGGGGGGGGATGCACATTTGCTCCTTGGTCATACAAGACATGCAGACACTAGGCAATGCTCCAGTGCTCAGTGTAGCCACTATGGCTGAAATTGTAACTATATTTGCTGGTATTGGTTAGCCTATTTATTTCCCAGGATGTACCTCACAATCTGAGTACCTATATGCTGCTTTTGCTCCTATGGAGAATGCAGCATCACATCAGCTCTGCAATGTGCTACATCCACATAACAGCTGACACCTGTGCAAGTGTCCTTTGTCACTGGCCACCCTGAATGTGAAGAAGGGCACATATCACTTGGTCCCCAGACCAAACACCACAATGAATGTTGTCTCCAGGTTCTAGAGTAGATCTATTTCACTGCAATAATGCTACAGGTGTTGGGTGTGGTATTTTGTGCTAGCCATTTGGTAGTCTGTACAACTGCAGCTTATTGGAGTAGTACATTCTCTCTGGTCCTTGTGTCCTGCACCCATTGATGTCAGGGTTACTGGCCTGTAATTTCCCAAATTATACCCTGGAGCCTATTGGCATTTACAGTGGCCACCCTCCAATCTTCAGGTACTATAGACAATTTTAATGATAGCTTACTAATTGCTAATAGATCTGCAATTTCATTTTTGAGTTTTTTCAGCATTCTGTGATGTATACCTTCTGGTCTAGGTGATTTGCTACTTTTTAGTTTGTCAACTTGCTTTATTATATTGTTCATTTTCACCAAGATTTGTTTTAATTCCTCAAGGTCATCACCTCTAAATATCATTTCTGGGTAGCTCCCCTACATCTTTTTCAGTAAAGCCAAATAAAGAGTTAAAAAATAATATTAGTTTGATAATTCTTACACAGCAGCAACTAGGCCATGCATGGTTAAAAATATTTATAATAGCAAGTATACAGATCTGGAAAATATGCCAGTATCTGTGGTAAGCATAAGATCATCCATTATAACTATCAAATATATTCTAATTATAATTTAAAAAATCCGAAGCAATCTGTTGTTGTTGTTAAGTGCCGTCAAGCCGGTGTCGATTCATGCAATCTAGTATAACAAAAAGATCTGCAATATCTGACAAACCGGAAAGACTTTAAAGGCATGAGCTTGTCTACCAGCTGGCATTACATAAAAATTTGCCCTGCATTTCTAAGGAATAATCTTTTATACTTTCTGCATTGCTGCAAAGGACTTTGAAACTGTAAGAATGCACATACTTTCTCTTCAAATGCGTGTGCAGGAAAAACTGAGGACTCTCGCACCTGTTTTTTCTGTGGGTATATTTTCCAGTCAAAAGGACTTTTGAAAATATAAGCCTATGTGCGTTGTTTTAAACCCCACCCTATCTTCCTTCCCAGGAGTGTCTCTATTCAGTATGGGTGAAGGTGTATGTGTGTTTTTATCTGCATACAGGATGTGACTCTGGAAGAAAAGCAAGAGGGGGAGATACAAGAGAGACATTTATATACCTGCAAAGTATAAATGCAGAGGAGGCAGGCCACTTTCATTTGAAAGGAAGCTCCAGAATCAGGGGTCATAGGATAAAGATGAAAGGGGACAGAATCAGGAGTAATCTAAGGGGGGCATTTAAAAAAGTCTTAGTCATGTTTTGGACGTCCGAAGACATGCACATGGACATCAAAATCGCAGATACATCTCCAAAGTTATTTCACAAGTGATGTTTACAGACATCTCCTGTGCAAGGACATGCAAGTAGAGCAGGGATTGTGGTGGAAGCACAATGGACTTATATGTACCTCTCTGATTCAAGGAATGTCCACATTTAGACTTGCTCCAAGAATGAATAGGCATCAGGAAAGTGTTTGTTTTGGCCTTAAAACATCCAGAGAGCTCCCTAGATGTCCATATCTGGCATGTCCATGTTTGTGAAATCACGCTTGAACTTGCATGTGCCTGCTTTTTTTTTTTCAGACGTTCTGGCTTTGACGTCCCCGATTGCACTTGGATAACCTTTGTAAAATGTGCCTTCACCAAAATATATTTTATGGAAAGGATAGTAGACACATGGAACAGTCTCCCAGAAGATGTGTGTGAATATGACAGCTGAATCTGAATTCAAGAAAGCATGGGACAAATGCGGAGGATCTCTAAGGCAGAAGAAGGGATTGTAGAGATTAGTAGTTGGTGTAGATGTTTCTGTTTCTATAAATAGCCCTTTACTGAGGATAAAACAGTCTTCCTCACGGGAATGAATATGAAAATTTCCACAAAATCATGGACATATGAATAAAATGTGCTAACATGACACTGTAAAGTGCTAGTCAGATTGAAGTCAGTCTTGATACCCATTCAAACCTTGCTCTCTTTATGAAGGCAGTAGATTCTGACGGCATGAGTCAGCATGACTTTAGTAATTGCAGCTGTCAAGAAACACTCATCTGATTATGATAAATGATTGAGATGCATTTATTCATACAAATTATTTGTATTAACAGTTTGCTAATTGCATATACCATGCACTGTCATAGTAAGAAAGTTTTATGTTGTAAATTCTTAAGGTAATAAAGCTCCTGTATTGTGCCTCTCCTTTCTGTTGGCATTCACTGGAAACACCCCTTTAATTAAAGCAACTCGTTGTAACCCGTAAATCCTTTTGCCTCTAAGTACACCCTTAGAGAGAGTATGTGTTGCAATCATTTGATCAGCCAATTTAGGGTGTGTAGATTTTAGCTGTGTGGTCAATTTGTCTACCATCCCATAAAAGCCAAACAAAATGCTGTAGCGTTGGAGGTATGGTGCAGAATGTCATCTCCAAATTCAGCTGAAACATGAAGAGGAAGAAAAAGGTAACTGACATACTTCAATGAATCCTCAATATTCAAACTACTAATATATATTTTAGCAATTTCTACCCATAAACATTTCTACCCCTATTTAAACATGTTGCTTAATGTAGAGGACAGTTTTCAGCAGACACCTAAGTAGGAAGGTACCGCAAAGTTGCAGGAAACTAAATTCTACTCCATATTTTCAAACAGCTGCTCTGCAAGTCAAGTTGCTCCCAAAATCATCTGTCAGGTCCAAAATCTCTGCACGAGGGGCTGGATTTTCTACCTGTATAGATTTTCAGCACATTCAAGTTGCTGGTTCCTATGAGCGGAGAGCACATGACTAACATTGCCTGTCAGGATCTGTTCCTGCTAGAGGATGGCCAGCTGCTCCCATTTACGGGGAGGCAGAGGAGACTGGTTGATTTTTCTACCTCCTAGTAGGGATGTGCACAGGGCAAAATGATAGCCAGCACAGTAGAACACTCAAATAACATAGATAGGATACTCATAATGTCAGCACAGTATAAATGACGTATCATAAAAGGCAACACAGTAGAACATGTGTTATAGTCATGGCAATACAGTAGAACATGTAGATAGTCATGGCTTAATGGGAGACAGCCAACATGGCTTTAGACAAGGAAGATTTTGTCTTACTAATCTGTTATGTCTTTTTGAAGGTGTGAATAAACAGGTAGACAAAGGTGAGTCGCTTGATGTAGTGTATTTGGACTTTCAGAAAGCCTTCGACAAGGTCCCTCATCAGAGACTTTTGGCAAAACTAAAAAGTCATGGGATAGGAGGCAGTGTACTATTGTGGATCAGGAACTGGTTAAAAGATAGAAAGCAGAGGGTAGGGCTAAATGGCCAATTTTCCCAATGGAGAAAGGTGAATAGTGGTGTACCCCAAGGATCTGTGCTGGGTCCACTGCTTTTTGACATATTCATAAATTACTTGGAAAAGGGAATAACGAGTGAGGTTATCAAATTTGCAGATGACACAAAACTATTTAAAGTTGTTAAAACCCATGAGGATTGTGGAAAATTGCAAGAGGATCTTGATAAATTGGAAGACTGGGCATCAAAATGGCAGATGAAATTTTTTTTTTTTTAATTGAAATTTTAAACATACTTACAAGAAAGTACACAAGCAATCAAGATGCCAATGTCGTTCCAGAAACATAAAAAAAAAGGGAGAAACCCTCCAAATAGTAATAAGAAATAATAAACACATCAGCATATCATATTCTTAGCCCACTATAAAGGGGAGAAATAAAAAGCAATTAATATAACCAAACATTCAGGAACCCAAATCCTACTACTAAGACAGCTCAACCCCATTATCCCCACTTCTCCTAACAAAGTGTGCACATTTATTTATTATCCAAAAATAACTGCAATTGAGAAGGATCAACAAAGGTATATTTAGACCCTTGAAATGTAATTAAACACTTACAGGGGTAACGAAGAAAAAAACTTGCTGAAAGAGCCAATACCTTAGGTTTCAAAGCTAAAAAAGCCTGTCTCCTAAGTTGAGTGGCCTTACAGACATCAGGAAACATCTGCACCTTAGCACCACAGAACGGAACAGATGACTTTTTAAAGTACAATTTAAACACAGCGGATTTATCATACTCAGATACAAAAGTGACTACCAACGTAGCCCGAGTAATAATAGTATCCTGAGAATCCTCTAAGAATTTGGTAAGGTCAATGTCAGCGCCACCTTGGAGAGTATCACACTCACCAGGTGCGCCAGCAGCTACCTTCCTCCCAGTCAAATAATACAACTTAGAAACCAAAATAGAGTCGGCAGACGCCAGACCCAAAGACTCTTTTAAATACTTCCGAAATAATATATCTGCAGATAGCAAATGACATATAGGAAAGTTTAACAAACGAATATTTTTAGCTCTAAACAAATTGTCATACATTTCCATCCTATGGTGAACATACAAACTCTCCTTAATACTTGAAACACTAGTAGCTTTAAGAGTTGCACACTGACTTTCACATTTAATAAGCTGAGAAGACATATTCCCTAAACGCTCTTCCACGTTTTTGGTAACAAACCTTTTGGTAAAGGAGAAAGACAGCAGCTGGTTTTGAGAACACGAAAGATCGGCATAGTGCAAAAAAAACCCTTTGAGAAAACCCTGGAGTGAAACGCACCAGTGCAAAGGTTGGCGTTGGGGAAATACAGCTCATTCAGATAAGTACCACTTTTTCAAGAAACATTGTCAAGTTGGAAAAAACTTTTAGTGGTGATATTATCTGTTTTGAGCCTCACACTATCAAATTCACTATCAACAACATGTATGGGTCATTGATGCAAATGTGAGCTTTGGGTTTGAAGTTTCTTTAAAACCCGATAAATCAGCTCCGTATTAGTCTGAGACCCAGTTGCTAACAAAGAAAGTATACCTCATATGGTGAGAATGTGGAGCGTGTAGATTGATTGTTATTGTATTTTGCAGCTCCGAAAGGTGATCACACTAATATTTTGTTAAAAAAGGGTTGGACAAGTTCCTAGAGGAAAGGTCCATAAACCATTGTTAGAAGGGACCCAGGGTATCACTGCTTGACCCAATACAAGCATTGTGGAACCTGTGTCTTTTGGGAAAACTGCTAGATACTTATGACCTAGATTGGCCACTGTTGGAAACAGGATACTGGGCTTGATGGACCTTGGTCTGACCCAGTATGGTATATCTTATGTTCTTATGTTACCATCTCGTGCATAAGTTGCTGTACTGGGCTGCAACTATCAACCTCTCATCCTCCGGCTTCAGTTCACCTCTCGTTAACCATTCATGTGTCCATTCTTGATTGACAATGGTTTCCTGGAATAACACTCTGTATTTCCCACTGTATTTGTGCATTTGCCACTTGATTTTTCTTGTTTGTTGATCTAATTCTCTGAAGAGTTTTTTCTCTTGTTTTTTTCAAATTCTGTTACTTCCTTCCCTATGCATGTTTATTGATTCTCACTCATTCCTTCTAGTTCTTTGAACACCTGCCCATGTTTGATGATGGAGAATGCAGTGATCCATCTCATGAGCTCTGGAATGTAAAGGGACATTGTGTCCTTAATGCACATAACAGCTGCCAGAAGTGCAAGTGTCTTTTTTCACCAGCCATCCTGAATATGAGAAAGGGCATACATCACCTGATCCCTTGACCAAGCACCAGAATAGATGGTCTCTCCAGGTTCTGGAGCAGATCTATTTCACTGTCAGAAGGCTGCAGATATTGAGCATGGTATATCATGCTAGCCATTTGGTACCCTGTACAACTGCAGCATATGGGAGTGGCATGCCCCATCTGGCCCTTGTCCCTCACACATTGGCCAGAGACTCTTGCATAACATCTTATGTCATGCTCCAGGGCTTGGACGGCTGTTTTCAAGGAACCTGAATGCAGTGAGTGGTGCCTAAATGCCAAGCAGCACAGCCTGCCAAAACCACAGTCACCAGCAGGTTATAGGCAGCCACAGAAAAGCTGCTCTAGTCTCTTTCGAAACATCTGTTCAGCTAGATCCTTCACAGTCAGCCTGCTTATACTGTAGAACACTGGGCTATATCAGCCACTTACATACCATCTGTGTCTGGTTTACTAGCCACTATGAAGATGTTGGCATCATACAAACAGCATAGACATTCAGCAGCTTGGCTAGTGACTAGACTGCCATAAAGAAACAATACCCATGTCACTGTAGTTTGATCCTCGATAGCACTATATGAATACATAGACGTGACATGGTCACAGCTTGATCAGAGAGAGAGTGGCCTCTCATCATCAGCAGATGTGTGCAGTCAGACCATGCTCATGCCAGACCCATGTTAAGATGGCTCAGCTGTTTACCTAACTCATGTACATCTGGTGCAAACTGCTCTGTTTTAGACAATAACCAGAATCTTCTGCTCTTCATTTGTGTACCCGTTTAGTTTGAACTTCAGGACAGCTAATGCAATGCAAAGAGCACTGGAGACTGGCTGCAAGTACAAGTTGGCCCACAGTGGCCTACATCTGTCACATACCAGAATACTGTGTCCCTCTACAAAGATTTTGGAAGTGAACATTGAACCATGCTCATACTCCTATATTATGTCATGTCCCTATCCATGGACACTGTGAAAATAGCCAATGCAGCACATGCGCTCTCCTAGTCTTCGGACACAGTTCCCCCCACCCCCAAAGAGCATGTGGAAGCATAGCAGGTTGTATGGAGTTGGATGTTGGTACAGTTGTTGGCTACATATACACTGCCATCCCCAGTTTCTTTGTACTCTAACAAAGTCCTTGTGGCTGTCACACTCAGTACTCATGGAGAGCAGGTGAGGCTGTCTTGCAGGGTCTCTGATATGAACATATGCAGAGACTGACTGGGCCCTCATAGCTTCTGTGCATCTGGCTGGCCATGCCACCTCTCAGGGACCTATTCACAACTATGGGGATGTTCCCCCACCCCAAACCAACATTCACCTCTAGGCACTGCCTTCCCACATGGTGGCAGGCAATGCAGAGACAGACATGGCATCCTGTGGCACATTCCTTCTTCTGGAATTGTGCACACACCATTCAGGAGTCAGTGTCCCATTGTCAGAATTGTAAACATGAGACAGGTTGTTGTTTTGGAGTAGTACGTAATGTACTGCTGTATGCTTTAGTCAATTAGGGTGCAACACAACAAAAGCAAATATCACATAAGAAGCAAAAACCAGTCCAAAACGTGATATTGTGGAAAGACAGAGCTTTATTTCTATGAAACAATGACAACCCAACACAGGCCGTGTTTCGATACCCTTCGTCAGGGGTTTGTCTGGCGTATGCTAAAAACATAAATATATAAATACTTAAAACATAAAAGAACAGATACCTCAAAAAACAATAAATAATTCAATAAAAAGTAAAATAAAATGATATCATCAAAGTAAAATATAATTGAAACAGCGATTAGAAACAATAAAAAAAAACAATAAAAAACGAACAAATGTACATAAAAGTGGTCATATGTCTAGAAACCATAAAAAGTTGAAAGGATGTGACACATAAAACATAAATACCTCTGTTAGAGATTGTTAAACCAGAAGGTCTTGTATCATACTGTTATGAACTATTAAAATCCTGTACACTCTAAAAAGAATGTAAAAAACAAGTTAAAAACAATTAAACAATAAATGCGTAAAGATAGTGGATATTTACAAAGAGAGCAAAGGGAAACCATATATTAACCATCGTACTACCTATAATAAGAGAGGGGAAGGGGTAACTAGCAAGAGTGAGTCAGCGAAAAGGGACCACTAATCCATCGTGCCTCTTTCCACAATATCATGTTTTGGACTGGTTTTTGCTTTAGTCAATTATTCAGATAGTGTATATTGTGTGCAGATATGCATGAGACGGACATGCCTGTATGTGTTACCGTGTATGGAGCTAAGAAAACCCCAGATTGCACTCAATGACTGCAACTTAGGACAAGAGCAAAGTTCATGCAGCTACATCACAGAATCTTTCATGTCTCACCAACTGACTTAATTGGATATTCACAGAGGCCAGCCCTCCATGTCAGCTTAGCTCCAAATAGGCTGCAGCTGCACCAAGGGGGCTGATAGTGTTGCCACAGATACAGCTATTATGGCAGTTGCCATTAATCAGGCCTCTCACCTGTGCAGACAGGTGTGTCCTGAGACCTGGAGGTTCATTCAGAGGTGAAGGTTGCTGCACACACACATGTGATGGAGCTCTCCCTGGTGAGACCGTGTACCCTGAGCTCACTCCAGTCAAAGCAGCAGGTGATATGGGAGCTGTACAGCAGTGTCATGTTGGGAGGTAAGTGGAGGAGCATTCTGTGAGGATGGGGCTTGATGATGGTGTAACTGGGAATGTATCTGAAGCTCATAGTTTTGGGGACAACATGTGTACAGGTACACCTAGTCAGCCAGTGACTCCCATAGGGTAAAACTACTTACTGAAAGCTAACCTTCTGCCCCTAAATGGTGTCTCACACAGTATGTGGAGTTGCAGAATAGCTGAATGTGCAGCATGTTTATGCTTATTATATTTGAGGGTACACCACCCTTTATAACATCATGGTGGTGTACATTCAAAAAGAGTAAAATGCATATTTTTCCCTCTACATGCCCATATCCAGTCAATATGTGCATATGAGGGACCCTCCCTTGTCAAATCTCCCTTGTCAAAGTACTGTGACATTGCTGATTACTGCAAGATGTAGGGGTCATGGGAGACACAGACAACCTGTGCATCACTTTGGGACTAATGATGTAGCCAGGACACACCACATGCACATTCAGGGCATGAAGGTGATAGCAGTTGGCAGACACCACTTCCCAGTCTCTGGGTGTGATAGATGCCACATTTGTGCAGTGTAAAGGTATCATCAGTTGTGGTTGCCTGTGCATTCTCTCACACTGCAGGTTAAGGGTCATGAACTGTTGTCTCACATTAGAAAATGCAAGGACAGTCCTCTTGCAGCTGCTGATGGCCCACAGTACCCAGACCAACCCTTCCACTTGGTGAACTAGGCAGGCGCCAAGTCTGCAGATGGCTCACAGTACCCAGACCAACCCTTCCACTTGGTGAACTAGGCAGATGCCAAGTCTGCAGACCTCGGTGGGCAGCATGCCAGTCGATATCTCCTTCCCTGAATGCAAGGAACAGCTGCCACTTCAGTGCAGTGGGGGGCCTTAAAGCAGTGGTGCAAATGCCATGAGTACATGTGCTGCTGCTGCCTTAAGCCTCGCCACCTCATGGAAGGGAGGAATCGCCATGCAGCCCTCCTCCCCCAGGTTAGACAATGGATGCCAGGAGGAGAATAGCATAGCGAATCCTCCCTTCCATGCTGCAGTGAGCCTCAAGGCAGTATGAGGGGGGGGGGGGGGTAAACACAAGGGGGGTTCTTAGGATGGCAGAAACCCTTGGCCTGGCCCTGACAGTACCCGATGGGGGCAGCTGGCAAACTGAGTGTGGCCCGTTCCACCTACTGCAGTCACTGATGTTTGGAGGAAGCAAGAGGCAAAGTTATATAGAGCTCTCAGGTGCTTGCTGAGCCCTGGTATGGCATGTGATGGGAAGTGAGAGGGTTCAGGTGAGGCCTCAGATGCTCATACAGATTGCATGTAGCCCACAAGTTATGCTGATGAAGGGTGAGTACTTGGTCCTGGGGATGGTCAGAGAGGGTAACTATAACTCATATGATACAGTGCCTTCCACCATGGACTTGCCTTCTGCAAGGATGCAAGGGCGACCACTCTATAGACAGCTGATCTTGCCTATTGTGAACCACCACCTGTGTGTGTGGGGGGGGGGGGGAACGGCTGTGCCTGTGACCCTGCTGCCTCTGCAGAGACGGTTCACTATCTCACTCCCATACAATGGACTTGTGTCACTGGCATTGCTATATGCATTGCCATAGGGGCTGTTTAACTACATGGCTTTTGCTGAGTACACGTGTTCTGGTGCACGCAGGCCATTTTCACACATTTTGTACCTCTAATGTTTAGATTGTGAGTGGACAGGCTAGGGCACAGTATAGGCATAGTGAGATCTGTAGAGTTGGCACATAGTTCTCACCATGCACGAATGGCCTTAGCACAGGAACATCTACTGGCAGTTCAGTAGGTGGCATTACATGCACCTGTGCTAACATCACATACAGTATTGGCCCCGCTTGGCATGCCCCTGACAGTAGATGCAGCAGCGTTGCACCTGATATGCAAGGTTGGGAGAAAGATTTCTTCTGCATCAGGCAGAAGCCACTGCTGCTGTTGCCATCACGCTCATTCCTACCCAATGCTAAATTTGTTGCCTGCTGTCAGTGGCGCTGGCACAACTCATTTGTGTCAGCAGCAGCATGAATGTATGCCACCGCTCTGACAGCAGAGTTGCACCAGCCACTGGGGATGTGATCCCTTGGCATCCACCTAGTCTGCCTAGAGGACTGGCTGGCTCTGCTGAATTTCTAAAGTGGCACCACCTTTGACACTTTGGCACCAACAACATAGTGCCCTTTATTAAAAAGGCACCATGCTGAGACAGTCAATGGGCGACAGCAATCACTTATTTCAGGGCTGGGGTCTAGATGGTGTACACTGCATATACCTCAGTGTGCTTCCTGTGTAGTGCTTAACCGAAAATGGATCTCTCTGTACAAGGGAGCCCTTAATGCCTGCTCTGAACTGGCATTAAGGTTCCTGGTGGCTGTACCCTTTAATGCGCGTTAAGCTCCCAGGCATTAAAGGAACACACGCTGTCTCCACCTGCACTTCACCCAGTTAATACCCACTCTCCACCCCTTTCTACCTTACACTTTAGTAATGGAATTCTGGCCGTTAAGCCGGCATTCTTGGTGCATTCCTCCACATTAACCGCTAGTGGGCACTGATAATGCCTGCTAATGGCCCATTTGCACCCTTACTGGCGCGTATTAGGCATATGCCTTAGACTCCAGTTTCTGCTTCGAGTCTTGGTTTCAGCTCTAAGCTTCTAGTTGTTCCAACATGCTAAAATCTTGCTCCCTGCTTTGGACCCAAACCTCTAACCTTCTCGTAATAGCATGTTTTACCTGTATGTGGTCACATTTTACCACTTTTGTAACAACTAAATGTCAGAGCTATTTAATTTTTGATAAGAAGTCTATTTTGTTATTTTGTCGGCCACTCTCATTTTTTATTCTAATGAAAGATATCACCTTCCACAAAGTTTCTAGAAAAATTCAGAAATCAAAATAGCAGCGATGTTGATTTCTTTTAAACTTTGATGGAAATCATTAGCTCTACAGAAGTAGCTAGTGCTATTTGCAAATGAGAAACATTTTGGTTTTACAAGCCTGAGCTCAATCACATTAACAACTGATTTATAATATTATTTTGTAACAGAACCCAGGATTCTTTAGTGGCTCCCTTGTGGTGCTTGAAGAGAAAAATGTAGGCACCATTAATAAATCATCCTAGGTAAGTAGATTACCCTTTGGAGTACTTGCTATATGAGAGGAGTGAAAATCTAAATGAAAAAGCATTTGCTAGATCTTACTAAATTACAGCAAAATATAGAAAATAATTGAAATGGCAGGACTCTGCTATTATCCAGAGCTGAAAAATCTTTGATAGAAGGGAAAAGCGGAAAAATAAAAGATCAATAACTGATGGGCTGAGACACAGAAAGAAAGAAATATAGGGCTAATATTCCAAGCAAATTCCAGTGAACATTTAACTTGCCTATCTGTAGATTTCTGGCTGCTATACAGATAGTAAAAAGGGGTGATGGAAGGGAGCAAAAACATGATCCAGATACAGGTGATTTCCAGCCACAATCTGGATAAGTTCTGGGGATCATTTTAGAAGCTCTATTCACATTTACACGTGCAAATCACATCCCTATCCCAACAGCGATTTTAAAAGATCCAAATTTACATGCATTCGGCATGATTACATCCAAGTTGCATGGGGCATTGCAGAGGTTTGTCCAGAATATTCCGGAAAAGTTACACATGTGCCTGATTTCAGAATGGCACTGCACTTTTAAACACCGCAGCGGACATGTCCATGTCTAGACTGTTTCTTGGCATGAATAGGAATTTGGAAGTTTCTTGTTTTCCGGCAGCTGTCAGCACTAGTGATGACAGGAGCATTGCCTCTTATGGGAGGACAAGATATGTAAGTGTCAACATATGCATGTGTGTTTTCAGGAATACAGGCCTAGACACGTGCATATTGCAGGAATTGCTAATGTCCATGTTGTGCACATTCATGTTTCTAAAATTGGTCAGTCTCTTCCGAATGTCTGGGGCTTTATTCTGCACATCCTCATTTCCCTCGATGTTGACAGAGACATTAATCTTTGGGATGGAGATAGGGCAATTTTAAAATGGATTTACACGTGTCCACCTTCTTTATAGCCCCTCCCACAGAATTTCAGACTTTTGACTTGTAAGTCGTAGGGGTCACCTAAGCGTCCTTTCTAAAATGTGCCTTTATAAGTTTAAGACATACCTGAATGGACGGCATCAGTGGTGACTCAATACATGGATATTCAGTACTACTACTGACTAAGGGGTATGTTTACTAAAACCCCGGTAAAGTGCGTGCCGTGGTAGTGTGCGTGTGCCATATAAGGAGTGGGCGTTCCGTCTTGAAAAAGAAAAGCCGGAATTTACATATGCGCTAAGGTGCGTGGCGCCCATGTGCGCCCCGCACCTTAGCGCATGAGATAGCTGCGTGGGAGGCATAAGTGGCACACTGAAGTACAAGAAAAAGAGCAGAGCCACAGCACAATGGTTAAGACACTGACCAACAGTGCAGGGATCAGGGGTTCAATTCCCCACAGTGCCCAATGAAGACAGCTGGCTGAGATGTTAATTTATGAGGTGCAGAAATACTGAGCGGCAGGCTAATGTTTTTGGTGGCATATTAATACTGGACAGCATAAGGTAGCGCGCTGATGTTTATGGAGGCATTATAATACTGGGCGGTATAAGTGGCGCGCTGATGTACAGGAAGAAAAGCAGAGCCACAGCACAATGATTAAAGCACTTACCAATGGTGCAGGGATCAGGAGTTCAATCCCCCACAGTGCCCAATGGGGACAGCTGGCTGAGGCATTGTTTTAGGAGGCATTTAAATGATGGGCAGTATAAGGCGGCGGCGCGCTGATGGGCATAAGGCGGTGCACTGTTTTAGGAGGCTTTTTAATACTGGGTGGCATAAGGCGGCACGCTGATGTGCATTCACAGGAACAGAGCCACAGCACAATGGTTAAGACACTGACCAATGATGCAGGGATCAGGGGTTCAATCCCCCAAAGTGCCCAATGAACAAGGCTGGCTGAGGCATAACATATTAAGGGGAAGATTGCTTTAGGAGGCATTTTATTCATATTTTAATTATCACTACTAGCAAACGCACTCCCAAAGCGTGTTAACATAAGGTGCCCTATAAGGCACATTTTAAAGTGCACTGTCAGCCAAGGCACCCTAGAATGTTGCTTATAGGGCACTTTAGAGGGTGCCGTATGAGGTACCGCAAGGTCAGTGTACTGTTTTTTATGGCAGCACTGTGCAGTTTAAGGAATGAAAAGCATAAGTAGGTGCGCTGACAGGCAAGGAGGAGCAGCAGTGGAGCACAATGGTTAAGGCACTGACTGCTGATACAGGGGTCATGAGTTTGCTCCCCAGTGTGCCTAATACGTAAGGCTGGCTGTGGTATCAGCTTTACATTGTACATATTTTGTCCTGCAGCACTTTAATTTTATGTTATTAATTGCTGCCAGCAAACACGCCCTCACGTGTCGTAATTAAAGGTGCCGTATAAGGCACCCTATAAGGCACTCCATAGGGCACATTAGAAATTGCACTGTCCACCACAGCACCCTAAAATGTCCCCTATAGGGCACCCTATAGGTTGCATCACAGGATATTGTATAGTGCACCTCATATGGACGGGAACCATAAGGTGCCCTATAGGGCGCCCTATAAAGCACCCTCAGAGGCACCTTATGGGTACAGTACGCTGAGGGTGTTTTTGCTGGCATCAAAATATGTACATTAAATAAAATGCATTGGACAACCCTATCAAATAACCCCACTGTGGGTTTGAACCCATGATCAGAGGCAATGAAGTAACCATTGGGCTACAGCTCTATAGCTGCTAGCAAGCCCCTGGCTGGCTGCAAAAAGCATGCACGTCACCACACAGACAGTCTGCTGTGGTCACCAGGATAGGGTTAGCCCACCCATACCCATGATGCACTGCACATGCAAATCAGCTGTCCACAGATTAACACAAGATGGGCAATGCACCCCCACAGCACCTCGGCCCGGTAGAGGGAAGTGACCATGTGCACCCACACACCACCTCGGCCTGGTAGGGGGTACTGACCGTGTGTTTTACTGGCAGAGTAGCTACACACAGTCACATTGTGCGGGTACTGTGCTCACCCTGAGGGTGCAATGAGGCGCCTAGAACCAGGTCCACAACACCTTCCATGGTTGAAAGAGGCCATGCCAGAGGTCCAAAGCAGTGTTAATGTGTGAGATAGGTAGTTCCTGCACAAACACCTTGGATATCTCTGTCTGACTCAGTCAGGTGTAGCCCCTATGGACCCCTAGGTGGGCCATGTACCACCACCACCACCCCCCTCCTCCTCCTCCTCCTCCAGGGCTGAGGGTGGCAAACAGGGTCTCCTATCAATAGATCCACATTCTACCTCCCTGCAAAGATGGCAGTAGAGGGGTCCATCAATCCCAGTCCTGCTGAGGAGCAGACGCCCCACAGGGCAGTCAATGCAGCTCTATACACATCCATAACACAATAGCAGACAGATATTAGGCCTGGATATGGTGAGCTGCACCCCACCACTATCTAATATTCTCCTGCAGCAAGTCATCAGCCACTGCACCCTGCAAGCTGCTCCATCACAACACATACCAGCTGCAAACAGTGTGCTAGTTAGTCCACAGTGCATGTTCCCAGTGGAGATGCGTGCACCCAGAACTGGGATGTCAGCATACACAGCAAGCAGATAAATCAGTGACTGGGCCCCAAAAGAAAACCCATATTTATTACATGAGAGAAATACTATATAGCACTATGGGGGTGCCTAGCCATGCTGTGGTCACTGCACAGTCAGGGTGAGAGTGATGTCTCAGCAGGACATACTGAGGTCACCCTGTCTGTGTAGGTGGTGGCCTGGTCACTAAAATGTCCCAGTCAGTGCCCTATGCTCTGTGCAGATGCACCCTGGCCAGGCCACCCTGTCCGGCCTATACCCATGGTACCTTGCTCCTCATTATGCACATTGGCAGCCCAATACTGGCAACATTGCTGGCAGTGTGGGCTGTGGAAGGTGTTTGCAGCCACCACACACTGGATAGGCAGACAGCCACCCCCACACCTATGCCAGCATTGTGCTACTATAGAGGAGTCCAGCAGCCATACCCACCACACCAGTCCTGGGCACAGTACAGGCATGGATATGGTACGCACTACTGTTGGGGGTCACTCCCCAGGGTGGTAAACACTGTCAGAGACCAGACCTGCAGCGCACACCGCAGACATCAGAATGATTGTTATGGTGTAGATCAATGAGCAAAATGTGCTTAACGTAGGAATTGATATCTGCCAGTTATCATGGGCAACGTTTGATAGCTGTGTACCATATACCCAGGTGTAGGGTGGCAGTGCTAAGGTATACAACTGCTAGTATTGGGAGATACAGGCAGGGCCCAATGTCCTGCCTCTCCATGAGGCATTGGCTAATGGGGCCTGTGGGGGTGTGTGTGGGTGTGTCTGGCCCTGTTGGCTGCTGCTTTACGGCAGAGTGTCCCAACTCCAGTCCTGGTGTTTCAACCACTGTTCGGGTTTTCATGCTGTCCCTCATAGATATGCATGAGCTACATCAGCATACCATGGGGGTGGTGCATAGATATGAAGCACAGGCATCTTTATTAGAGGCAGCATGGATCCTGAATGGTGTGGGGCCCTCCAGGACTGCATTTGGGGGACTCTGCTCTAGGTAATGCGTCTGTTTATGGTGTCTGTGTTTGGTGTGGTAAAATATAGGCGTATAAACCATGCGTATGTTCTCAATAATAAAGGTTTGTCCGTACTATCACGGTTTAGTTGTAGGAAAAATATGTGGACTGGATTGGCAGTAGCCCCAGCTGGGCTTTGAACCTGTGACCTTCTGTTCCTCCACACACTCTCTGTGTGCACTGCACCACTGTGTTGCCACAGATATGCTGTGTTCCCTGGGGAGTCCATGACTGTACATCCGACAGAGCCTGTCTGTTGCGGTGGACGGTGCCAGCCTGCACAGGCCTAGGCCACTGTCTGCTGTGGTTTGCAGCCACTTCCCCCTCCACCACCTGTACCCTTCCGCCAACATGCAGACATGTCCCTATCTGGGAAAAAGTATATGACCTGATTGAGTTGTAGCACTCCAGGACTGAATTTGGGGGACTCGGCTGTAGGTAATGCCCATTGTTATGGTTTGTGTGCGGTGTTGGAACCATGCTTATGTTCTCTGCAATAAAGGAGTGTCTGTACTATCACTGTTTAGTGGTGGGTAAAACTATGGGGACTGGGTTGGCAGGAGGCCCAGCTGGGATTTGAACCTGTGACCCTCTGGTCCTACAGGCACTGGCTGTGTCCGCTGCACCACACTGTGGCCACAGAGACAGTGCAGTCTCTGGAGGTAGGAAACCTGGCCACACGAGTCAGACACCCTGCTCTGCACAATTTTACTGTGGGCTCGTTTACCTTGTATGGGGACAAAGGTGCAAATAAACCTCACAAATGCCCTCCAAAAAAGGGGAAGAAAACCAAAACCAAGCTGCGCAACAGTGATATCAATGGGCAACCTGGAAAACACTCCCAGGAAAGCTCCATTAAAATGCAGTGCTTTTGAATGAGTCTACGGAGCGTAGACCCTTCCAAAAATCATTTCTTTTTTTTGGAGCTTTCCTGGGAGTGTTTTTTTATGGTTGCCCATTAATATCACTGTTGCCCAGCTGGATTATAATTTATTTGGAATTTGTTGTGGTCATTTGCAATTTATATTTGCTATTTTGTTCTGTGCACATGTATCACACTGCTCACGTTTTGCATGTTTCCCCGGTTTTGCTGTACATTGCTGACGGAAATGGTTTCTCTTCCCTTTAAATCGGCTCTAACGCGAGGTTTTCACTCGCGGTATTTTTTTGCCGAAATTCAGCCATGCTCCTGTGCGGGGAGCCTCTCCCCTCCCACTCTCCACCCATTGACCCCGTCCCTCCGCCCCTCGGGGGCCTTCCTCCGCCCTCCGTACGCCTTTCCCCGCCTCTATCGCACATCAGCGCCCCGCACACGTGCGCGGGCCCGTTAGTGTGACGCGCACGCATACGGGGCACTTAAGAGCACTTAAGTGCATCATTAGCGTACGCTACTGTGCGCCGCGCACGTGTACGCGGTTTAGTAAACAAACCCCTAAGTGTGTGGTGGCACTGAATATACTTATTAAATTAAATGCTGATGCCAGTGTTTAGCAGAGCTGAAAATTCACCCCTAGAATATCTTGGCAGACAAGGAGCTCAGGGCTCATCTAGTCTGCCCAATTTCTTTCCTAGTCCAGTGCCATAGACCCCAGGTAAAATAGTTTTTTCTCTCTCTTCTTTGCAACTAGGAATCCTCTGTACTTACCCTCAGCTTTCTAGAGCTGTGTTAGCTTTCTTCCTCCACTACCTGCACTAGAAGGCCACCTTTATCCATCAGATTCCTTTTCTGTTTTTACCTGAGTCTACTGCCTCCCCCCCCCCAAGCATCATATTATTACCGCTTGTTCTAAAATTCCTTTTAATATGACTAAGGTTTACTTCTTGCCTATTATTTATACCTTAAGTTCCATCTAGACCCCTAGTGATTGGCGGGGCATAAATGTGTTACATAAATAAATAAATATTTGAATGTCTCTATCATACTCCCCTGTATCTCTTTTTCTCTAGAATATACACATGCAGATCCTTAAGCCTCATAATGCTTTTGGTGGCTATCTTAGAACATATGTGAAATATAGGCCTTGATTTTTGTTGTAACTATTTTGTAGACTTATTTTTGCAGCTTTTCTCCAGAGTGCAGTGACATTGTTCCAGATAATGGGTATGATACAAAAATAGAACAGAGGATAGCTGACTTTTTTTTTATTAACTAAGGAACTATCATGACCACATTGGGTTCTGGAAAAAAATGACCTTCTATTACAACTGTTTACATTGGCTGCCCAGGTTTCCACTGGTTTCCTCTGTTGGGAATGAACAATTAAGACGTGATCTGGGAGGTGAAATAAGGCCCAAACTGTTCTAATACAATATCCCTCTCTTCCAAGGACAAAGCTCATAGTACACAGAATAGTTTTCCTGGCAGGCTGATGAATTCAATATTTAAGCAAGATGCTGACAGAAGAGCCAAATACAGCAAAGAATTCCCAGTTGCAAGCCTTTAGTATGCGGTTGCATCAGGTATTGCATGAAATGGATGCAGAACACACACATATGTGGGACACTAAGGCAGTACACTTAAGGTGTTAATAGTCTAAGCTGATGCCAGCAAAGAAAAAGAGCAGACGGGGTCAGCTACTGTTTCCTGAGCTAAATGTTCAATTTCTTATGGTGGTCAGGGCTGGCGAGTTTTACAATGTGCAAAACACGTCCTTGTAATTAACATGATACTCACGCTGATGGAGACAAGGGGATAGCGAATGTCATCCTTCAGTGCAACATCTGTAGAACATTTGGGGACAGATTTTTAAGCAAAGGTTATAAGGGCCTAGAGAAAAAAAGTTTGTTTGCATCAGTATGCAGTCTGTGAAGCAATCTTGTGGGACGATGTGTTTCTACTTGTGTTTTAAAATAAGCATTGCCTTACCATACAGAGTTTAATTTCCTGTCCTTTGGTTTGAAAATAGTCAACATCGTTACAGAAAAGCAGCAAGATATAATAAACTGGAAAAAAGTAGCATTTTAAAAAGAATTGTTTAAAAGAATGTCAGAAAGAAGGTAATTAAAATATTGTGAGATAACGTGAATCTAATATTTCTCTGGTATCTTTCCTCCTAGCCTTTGTACTACATTTTGTGTGTGTGTGTGTGATGTTTTCCAATATAGACTGAAGGTATCCATATAGAATATTGCACAGAGTCAGCTTGTGGCTTGCTGACTAAAATGCAATGTCAGATTTTTGTTTTATCAAAATGTAATTCCATTAAAACAATGCAGTTCATTGTTCTTAAGAATGTTAACAGTTCATTGTGATTCACAACATAACTAACCATCTAACACCCTCAAGAATTCTTACAGGAGAACCCATTTGAGGGACAGAGAAAAAGCAGTCTGGAAGGCATCTGTTCCAAGGCCGTGCTTGAGAAAATGCAGAACCAGCAAGATTCTCCTCGTTCTTTTTCTCTATCATTTTTTTCTATAATGTTCTTTGGTAGGAAGTTCAAGTCCGACATGTCCTTACATACACTGCACAATCCCTATCCGTTACTCACGCCTTTGGTCAATTCACCAAATGTAACAATTACAGCATTTTGGAGATGAGACCTTCTAATCCTATTACTCATTCAGCAATCTGTGGATGATAGCAGAAGCCAGATTGAACTGAACCAAAAGAGCAGTCAGAAGCCTTCTCCACTGATGTGACAGTGGGCTTAACTCAGGCACAATAGGTGTGTAATTTAAGGTTTTGTTGAGCCGAAATCCAATCACATACTTGACTGGTAGATCACAGAGAGACACAGGCAAAAAAGAATGTGATAATTCTACCTCACACAAATAGGTTTCGACTTAATAACACTTGTGTGATCAACCTAGACTGTTTCTTTCCATTCCTTTCCATTCACCTACTTCATATTGCAAAGAATGGCTTTACCGTCGTTTCCAGCATTTGTGTGGCTGCTTACTGAAGTACCATGATGCATCCCCCAGTTGCTTTTCAGACAATGAAACTTCGGCACTACTTCTCCCCTCAGTGATCCTCAAGGCAGAAAAGGAAGCACTCCCCTTTTGAACATGTGAAAGGAACACCTTCATTTTCATTGCGAAACTCCATGTTGTTTTAAGCACCTTGGAAATATATTGGTTATTAAATCAGATTAAAAAAGTGATTCACTAAAGTGTAGTAACCCATAGTGAATTGCCATTGGCCTCATGATTTTCAAAGCGGCAGAATCACCCCCCCCCCCCAAAAAAAGGGGAAAAATACACGAGGTAAAATCACATTAATGGTAACATGGGTTACTGTATTTTGGTGAATCAGCCTTCACTGAAAGCTGCTTTTCAGATGCACCATCTGTCTCACAGCCTATGAAAAATCCTTTTCTGACTCCACTGGTTGTTTGTTTTCTTAAATTAACTCCTCAGATACAGCTTTCCTCAATTAGTCCCTTCCTCAGTTAATTGTGGTTATAGCTGCTGCTTTAAATTTTCACTATCCTGGCCTTGCTATTTTAACTTTGAGCCTCTAATTTGTTTTTCTTGGCTAGACTAAGTTCCAAAGAGCAGGCTCTGCCTCATATGAGTGTCTGTGTCTGTGTGCACCTTGTGATGATAATAAATAGCAATGGGTCTGCTATTCAAAATGAGTTATGCGTTTGTCGGCAAGTGAACACTTAACTAGTTTATCCTTTCTAGTTTTGTCACCTCACTAATAGCTAGAGATACTGAAGTGTGCTACTGCAATAGCCTACACAAATGCCACTAATGTGCTTTGCAGACTAGAAATCCTATTTTAAGCAAGGAGACCTAGTTATTAATACTGCATGCTAATGGCATTAGAGCACAATAACGTGATAGCGCATGTTACACATAGTCAGAATTTATACATAAAAAAGTGGTCAGCACTGGGGAGCGGGAGCAGGTAGAGCTGGCATTTATGTTTAGCAACGATATTATACAAATGATTAGTAGTAGTATGTTAGAATGCTAAATAGATAAGATATGTATTTAAAAATTAGGGCTTTTAAATAGCAGGACCAAAATGTAAATGGGTAAGCAGTGGCACTAGTTACATGGATAGAAGTAAAGATTAGTGCTTTAAATGAGAAATATTGGGACAAATGATAATAATAATAACGTGGCCCATCCCCATGCAAAAGTAAATCTGCACTGGGCATCGGAGGGGGTGGAAACACAAACAGCCTCACAGCAGCGGAGGTTTAGGTAAGCACTGCCAGACATCACTGCAGATGCACCATCTGTCTCACAGGTCGCAGAGAAGGGTGGCAGGGGTCGCAATGGGAGCAGGAATCAGGCTCACCTAGGGCATCTCATACTCTTGCACAGGCCCTGGCAAAACGGGTGAAGTCACTAACATGGAAAACGTGCAGTCCACTCTTCTGCATTTTCAGGCATGTTAGCAGTTAACAACATCCATGTTAACCATAAGGTGCATTCCCCTCTCCCAAACATGAAATTCCGTAGTCAGGGTTTAACAACAGCAGTTAATGCTCACCGTTTTTGCTGTGTGTTAGCTGTTTTGGAGACTCACGTTAGGCACTTAACGCATATTAAAAGTGAGGTGAAACATCTATCGTTCAGATATCTAAACACTATGGTCCTCATTTTTAAAAAAAAGCCAGCCTCATTATTTAAATAAAATTCAGACAGTCAGCACCAGTTTCTAGATTGTGGCCAGCACTCGATATACTGATAGAGTGGCGAGTGGTCAACCCATCCAGATAGTGATGATACTCAAACCGCTATCCAGACAACTACAGTTCTAAAATCATCAAGATAGCTATCTGAGCATTGCCGCTCTCCTCCACTCATGCTGCATCCTCGTACCGCCTTGGCACTTTTCTGATAGTTTTGAGGTGGTCTGGAAGAATATTCAGCAGCACCATCCGTGTACCCTTGTTTGTACGTGTAACAACCAAAGTTTATTTTGCAAGTGATTTTTATAAAATGGCTTTTCCCATGTTCCCATGCTGTTCAGTGGGCCTTCTATAAAATATCTCGAGGACTTTGAATGTATTGACTTGAGCATCCATTTTCCAACCTAGACACCCTATGAAAAACTTGCCATTATTGGCCCGATGCAGAGAAGCGAATAGCAGGGTTGGACTCACCTCTTTGCTGCCGCTTTTGGATCTTGATTCACCTGATATCCCTCGTGTTTCCTTTCCATTCCCCCTAGAAGTATCCCATGTCTACAGCAACTGTGTTGTCTGTCTTGACTAGATTGTAAGCTCTGAAGAGCAGGGACCATCTTTTACATGTGTCTATGCAGCACTGCGTAGTCTTGTAGTGCTATACAAATGTTCAGTAGTATTATTCGCTGTGACCGTATCCTACCTCAAGTGCTCCCTGCATGCACAGAGCCGCTGTGTGGAGAGCGCTGGATGGGGGCGGGAGTGGGAGGGCCGGAGGTGGGGAGAGGGTGCAGCAGGAGCAGGGGCAAGCTGAAGCAGGTTACAGCCTGTACGTCCGGTGGTGATGAGATAGATGGGGGACTTATTCCACCTCGGAAGTGAAATAAGTCCCACCGGTTGCAAGGGTCAGGCCAGGCAGCCCCTTCAACCAGACCAGGATGATGCAGGGGTGTCCCCACCACCCCACCACCTGATCCCAGTGCTGGCTGCCAGCATCGAGGGTCAGGCAGCGAGGAAAACACAGTTCCCTCCTTTGTGGGCTTTTGGCGCGCCTGCTGGGCATCTCAGTGTCATGGTGACAGGATGCCACGGCACTAGCAAACCAGCAGGAGCATAGGGCAGGCTGGATGGGGTGCTGGGTGGATGTCTCGCTCCTGGGAATCGGGGCAGTGCTGGGCCATCTAAGTGCCTGATTCTGCAACTGCGGGACCATCTGGCTCCCACGGCTGCAGAATCGGGTCCAATTTGGGTCCGTCCATTTTCTGGATGGCCCAATGGTCCAAATGTGCCTGTGCTAGAATTGGGCTTCTCGGCTCCTAAATTTGGCTGAAAAACGGGGGACAAATTTAGAAATCTACCTTTCGGAGCTCTGTGCATTCATGCCAACGTACACACTTTTATCTGAGCCATTTTACGTGGATATATTTGCCACTAGTGCATAAAGGAGATATTATTAAATTACCTCCTAAAAGTATAAGTATATAGGAAACAATTCTAATTGCAAAAGCCCTAGATTAAAGATTCACTGTCTAGAAACTTCCTACCAGAAAACTGCTAAACAGCTATCCTAGCTTTGTTTGAATATTGGTCTCTATGTGCTTTACTCCAAAGACAATATTATCAGGAAGGGACTGTTGCAGGCATTATTGATAGAATTTAAAAAAGGCCGCTTTTACCTGTAGCTTTGGCCATGTAAATTGCTAGAAAAACTAAAGTTATCCTTTCAAAAGGGTCATGGCTTTAGGCAGGTTGGGAGTGGTTATCCATTCAGAGGCGAAATTCAACTGCTGAATGATCTGGCTAATTATACATTTAAGTACAAATGTATAAATATCAGGTATGACTTGTGCATTTAAAGTTATATGTGGAGTTTCGGTGGTGCCACTTATGTGGAGTGAACAACTAAAAATCTATATAATTTTAAATGGATATCCTATTGATTTTAAGGTATATAGGCCATGGACCACTGGAAACTGATTTCTGTTAATTAAAAAATTTTTTCGAGAGCTGTTTTGGTTATTCCATGTAATCTTTATGTTTTTTGGTGCGCTGAATCCGAAAATGACCTCCATTTTGTCATAGGACATCACGTTTCCTGACAATTTAGGTAACTATGTTAAATAAGGCAATACCTCAAAATAAATGGAAATAGACTTATGAAATTAAAGTTTTATTACAATATTTTAATGAAAATCCTATTTTGAACTGCTTACTTATGTATATATTGCTGACCATCAGATTTACAGTGCTATATTTTTTTTTATATAACTCAGACAACCCCTTTAAGGTTTTTTTGGCATTTTATATCTTAAATGCACTTATATGAATTAATTAATAGTAATTTGAATTAATTAATAGTAATTTGAAAAAATTTGATAAATTTGAAGACAATTTTGCATGTTGTGACAAATCATGACGTCTAGGAGTTTTTTCAATATTTTATTTGTTTTCAGCACACCAAAATACATGGAAATTAGATGAAAATAATCAAACAGCTTTTTAGTCGCAGACCTGTGTTATAAGTAACATGGAGTTATCTTGAGACATTATCAATCCAATTAAGAATCTTTTTGCTACAAAATTTTAGACTTAGTTTTATCATTTATGCTAGTCTGACTTGCAATGGTATTTTTCATAAATGTGTTTTCTTTAAAGAAATTTCTGGTTGATATTCAAAAGCGCATCTGTGCCAGCTAATGGATAAATTTTGGGCAGAGAAATTGATGTCCAGCCGAAATGCATCCATTTAAATTTAGGAAGAACCAGGGACATTCCAGGGACGGGGCCAACATTTATGTGACTAGCCGTGGTATATTCATCTGCTGTCTGGATAAACTTATTTACATAGGGGAACTACACAAGGAGCAATCCTAACTTTAAATGAATAAGTTATCTGTTTGAGTTTGGAATTGCATGTTCAGTGGTCCTACCTAAATGGATAGAGCTGTTGAATATCAGACCTAATGATAAATGGATACATCTTTTACTTATGCTTATCTGGTGCTCATGGGTGTGAATATTTACTCACTAAATCTATACTTTGAACAACGTTCTCATGAAGAAGCGCGGAATCCTCCGCTCACGCTGCTTCTGGTAGGGCGAAGTGCTGCAATATGATGTTGTTAGACCAGAGGGGCAGGCAGTGCTAAAAACACAATATTACAGCACCTCTGCCTACTGGCAGCAGCGTGGGTAGAGGACTCCAGCATAGCTTTAAGGGAATACTACTTGACAGCAAAACAAATGCCTGTCTCTCTTTTTTCAGTTAAGCATTCAGCAGTATTTCTGCTAAAAAAAGAAGCAGTTTGACAAGTCAATGATCTTCACTAACATCCTAGCCTTATTTTAGAATACTTTAAATTAAGAATCCAAACCACTCTATAAACATGCACTTTATTAACTGTCCATTTTACTTCCAGGCACAAATATCCTGTTAAAAATATGCTGGTAGAAAATGAAAGAGCTTTCAATCGATACCTAATCCTCCTAAGAACCACACAAATTAAATCACCTACTGACTATTTAAAAATGTGCATACGCTTAAATATTAGGGATGTGATTTCACTTATGTTGCTTCATTGCACTAAGTAACCTCACACAGCGTAGTGTGATGTCATGTGATTTAAGAGATTACTGTATACCTCCCATAACGTAGACACTTATCTGTGAATTATAAAAAACCTGCTGCTGCATGCATTTAGGGGTAACCAGAAAGTTATCTTAACTAAAGCAGTCTACTTAGCACCAAGTTAAACATCATGGTTAGCTGACTACATGGGTGTTCTAACATCTCTCTACTTACATATTAAACAAAAATAGCTGACTAGCAGTTTCTAAAAATATTTAGCAGTTTTTTGGTTAAGACGTTCCTAGACAGAAGATATTTAATCTGGGGCTTTTATAATTTGCAATATTTTGTATATACTTATACTTTTAGGAAGTATGGGGCTGATATTGATCTGGGTGGTGCTATGTGCCGCATTGGTGCATAGCCCGCCCTCCTCCTGCCTAACCCGGATTTTCCATGCAGGGGTCATATGCGGCCCCAGCATCAAAAATCCAGGTATCGCCTCACAGCTACCCATGTAGCACTGCATCGAAACTCGGTGCTACATGGGAAGCGCCATGGCCCACCTCCGCACCGCACCGCGCCGAAATGCCCCCGATACACCCCAAAGCTAACCGCATAGCATTGAGGCATGTAAGGGAAAAACCAAGGAATTTTTGAAGGCACTGCTCATGTAGATACCTTCAAAAATTCCTTGTTAAGGCATTTACATGGATAACTAGGACAGTCACCCATGTAAATGCCTTAAAAAATCAGGCCCTATATTTATAAAGTCACTTTCGCATATACTACTACTATTAATTATTTGGAGCGCACCCAAGAAGCTCAAAAACAACAAACACTCAAACCACAAGCACAACCCACACACAAACCCAACACATAACCCCAAAGCAGCGAACACCCCAAACACCACCTCCATAGAGCTCATCAACACCAGATTCATAAGGAACAAAACTTATACCTACAACCAGTATGCAAGATCTTCCAGGACCACGAGATCAACTACCATATATACGCAGATGACCTAATGCTTTATACTCAACTCGACGTAAATAACCCAAACCTCAACAAGCTTGAAAAATGCCTATTCGAGCTACAAACCTGGCTTCAACGCAATAACATGTCCATTAATCACAAGAAAACAGAAGCAATGTTAATCTCCAGGAAACCGGGCTTCAAGCCCCCAACAACAGTCACCATGAACAATAACAATTACAACATCAAGACAGAGATAAAATATCTAGGAGTGATGCTTGACAGCAACCTAAATATGGACAAACACCTTCGAATTACCAATCGGGCCATTTTCCACAAATTAAGAGTCTTGCAGCCTCTACGTAGCATCCTCGATCATGCCGACTTCAGGTCTGTCGCTCAAGCCCTCATCATTCCACATCTAGACTATTGCAATGCCATACTGCAAGGCCTGCCAAAGAAAACTATAAATATTCTACAAATGGCACAAAATGTTGCTGCCAGAATCATTATGCAAAAAAACCTCTCTGACCACATTACACCTGTTCTAATTGAGCTACATTGGCTCCCCATTGCGGCCCGCATTCAATACAAAATGATAGTCACTACTTTCAAACTCATCCATAATGTAGCGCCCTCACACCTCAACAGCTTAATATCCAATCTACCCAACAACAGAAATAGAAGAACAGCGAGCCTCAATACCCTCTGTCTCCCAAAGTGCATCAGAAAGGTTAATGCATGTACTAGTAACAGAGCTTTCTCATTTATAGCTCCGGCACTCTGGAACCGGCTGCCATGTGAACTGCATGCAAACTGTGACCTGAAAGACTTCAGAAAAAATCTTAAGACCCACCTCTTCCAATCGCATTACAATATAACCTAGGCCCTGTACCCCACTACCATCATTTCCCACTACCAACTGTCTTCCATGCGTGGGCAACCACCGTACCCTATGTAAACTCACAACGAGAACTGCTTTCAGTCATGTGTAAATATGTATATAAAATATCCTGTGTGAAGTCTTAACATCAATCAACTGTAATCTGTAACCCTATGTTTGCTGTGCACTACCTCTCCCTCCCTAATCGCAATGTATATATTTCTAATTTCTGGCCGGTACAGCCACTTTCACCATGTATAGCAACCGCTGCTGATCGCTGGAAGCAGCAGGATACAAATGTACACTAAATAAAATAAATAAATAAATAAATAAACACGATCAAAGACCACATAAACAAACAACAACCCAATATCCTATGTATCACCGAAACATGGCTCACCTCCACTGACAATGTACTCCTCAATCAATTAGTCCCCCGGAAACACAGCATTCAACAGCCCATGCACACAAAGGAGAGGAGGCAGGGTCCTGATCATCGCAAAAAGCACCCTAAAGCTCAAGACCCAAAACTCCCAAAACTCAGACCAATGCAACACAATCATGGTAGAAAACAAGCAGATGGCCCTGTGTCTCATTTACAGAGCTCTCCATGCTCCAACAGATGAACCATCCTCCACACTAGAGACTGTCTGCGCAGTCAACACAAGTCACAAGCCACTACTACTACTGGGAGACTTCAACCTCAGCTCTGCGACTAGCAAAGACAAAGAAACCTTCCTACAAGCTATGGACTCCCTACAATACACTCAACTGATCAACACTCCGACACACAAACACGGATCATCTCCAGACCTCATATTCTCCCCCAACTACCTATTCGACAGAGGTGACATCTCAACACCCACAGTTACTCCAGTATCATGGTCAGACCACTACAGAATTAAAATAGAAATCACATCTCAAGGGGAGAGACACAACAAGACAATAAACACACCACCCGTGCAAAGAAGATTCAAAAGCTTTGATAAGGACCAATTCCTTCAGGACACACTACCCCACCTGGACCCCGAAACAAAAGATCTAGATGAGCAAATAAGCAAATGGAACAATATCATCAACGCTGCAGCCAAAGCCAATGAACACAAAGCAAGAAAAGCATCCAACACCAAAAGACAGCACACCCCATGGTACTCAAAAGACATACACAATGCAAAAAGACATCTAAGAAAGTTAGGTATAGGGCCTGTGTGGTGGGAGATTTGGAGCATCTCCAGTGGCACTCTAATGAAACAAAAGAAATACAATGAACTCATTAACCAGACAAAGAGAGAGCACCACACAAACATCATTCTAAAAGCCTACAACAAACTAAGGGAACTATTTGAGATAGTAAAAAACCTAACAAATGAACCCAACCCTGAAAAAGACGGACAGATTGACCCACAAGCCTTCACAGATCACCTTCAAGAAAAGATGGACTCTACACCACAAAGACCGACAAATGGAACTGCCAACCCAACCAAAACATGGGAGAAATTCAACACCCCATCCACAAGACAGCTTTCAGACATCATCACAGCGCTCAACACAAGCACCGCACTAACAGACCCATGCCCAGTAACCTGGATCAAGGCAACGAAGGAAAGCTTCATCAACACCATACACAACATAGTACACAATTCACTGACACAAGGAACCATGCCAGACCAGTTGAAGCTAGCTACCATACGACCAATCCCAAAGAAATCCACACTAGACAAGAACAACCCAGCAGCGTACAGACCAATCTCCAGCATACCGCTACTGGCAAAGATTATAGAAAAATCTGTACAACACCAACTCCAGGACCATATCGATGCACATGCCCCACTGGACTTACACCAGCACGGCTTCCGCCCAAACCATGGAGTCGAAACACTACTGTTATATCTACTCAATGACATATTCCAAATCATAGACAACCACAAAAAAGGAACACTAATGATCTTCCTAGACATCTCAGCTGCATTCGACACAGTGGACCACAGAATCCTCCTAACCAGACTACAGAGCATTGGAATAAACAGCACCACCCTGAAATGGTTCAACTCCTACCTAACTGACAGACAGTTCCAGGTCAAGATCAGTCCCAACACCTCACGACCCACAAAGATCAACCAAGGGGTGCCACAAGGCTCTGCCCTATCTACACTACTATTCAACCTCTATATGCAACCAATCTGTAACATCATGAAAGAGCACAAAATACATTACACAATCTACGCAGACGACATCATGATATACACCCCAATCAACCTCGACAACCCTGACTACACCAGAATAACAGACTGCCTCAACAACATGTCCAACTGGCTACATAACAACAACCTGACCATAAACTACAACAAGACAGAAGCACTTCTCGTCACACGAAACAGCTTCGGCCCGCCACCCTCCATCAATGTCAACAATTCAACAATACCATTAAAAAAGGAGGTGAAATATCGCGGAGTAATGCTTGATAGAGAGCTAAACCTACAGTCACACATCAGAAGGACCACCAAAAACGCATACTTCAAGATGAGAATAATCAGACGCCTCAAGCTACTCCTCACACAAGATCATTTCCGCACAGTTTGTCAAGCTCTAATTACGCCCATACTCGACTTCTGCAACACGATCTATACAGGTATGTCAAAACAGTTGCTCAGACCGCTACAAATGGCCCAAAACACGGCAGCACAAATAATATCCGGAGCATCAAAACAAGACCACATCACCCCCATACTAAAAGACCTACACTGGCTCCCAATCAGCTCACGAATCAAATACAAGACAATCCTAAACATATTCAGAATCAAACACAGGAACTCTGCCCACAGCCTTCAACCCCTCATACAACCCGATGTCAGCACAAGACCTGCCTCTCCCCCGGTTTCTCTGCAGTTTCCGTCTCACGCAGAGGTAGACCTGGTGGTGGTGTGGCTGCTTTGCTTCGGTCCACTCTTTCCTTCACTCAGCTTTCTCCTCCTTCGCTCCACTACCCGGAAGCCCTTCTGCTCCACTTACACACTCTCCCCCCTATGCACATCCTTCTTGTTTATTCCCCCCCTACCCTTCGCTCTGAACTTTGGGATTCCCTTCTTTTGACAATTACTGATCTTTCTCTTACTTTCCCTCATCTACTCATTGCCGGGGATTTTAATTTGCATCTGGACTCCCCTTCTTCACCTAGAGATATTTCCTTTATTTCTTTCTTACAGGATTTATCTCTCGTGCAGCACGTAACTTTTCCCACACATCAGGCCGGACACACTCTTGATCTTTTTCTGACGTCCTCTTCTTCCTCTCTTACTCTTTTCAATCTTTCCTCAATGATTCTGCCATGGACAGACCATGTCTGCCTCTCTGTCTCCTGCTCCTTCTCGCAGGGGTCCCACTCTTTCTCTTCTCCCTCCTCCTCCACTGCCTCACTTCTCTCTACCCCCCCTCCTCCCTCTACCCCCCCTCCTCCGCGACTCTCCCGAGCCCTTTCATCTTTAACCATCCACCAATTCCCCACAGCAGCTGAACTTTTCCCTCCTGACTTCTCCCTTCTCTCTCCCAACTCTCAAGCTGCCCTCTGGTCATCGGCTCTCTCAACAACACTTGATCGTATCGCCCCACTACGTCCTCATCCACCCCGCCACAGCCGACCCGTGCATCCGTGGTATCATGGCGGCCTACGGCTTTTACGCACGCAGCTCCGCAGGGCGGAGCGCCTGTGGCGTAAGAATCCTTCTCCCACATCACTTGCATCCTTTAAATCTACCTACTCCCACTACCGCTCATCTGTCTATCTTGCCAAACGCACCTTCTTCTCCAATGCTATTCTCAATGCCCCAAACCAGACCCGGCACCTCTATTCCACTCTTCGGTCTCTCACCTCTCTTCACTCCCCAGCCTCAGCTCCCCCGGTCCTTCCTTCCCCACCGCCTTCCATGCTAGCTACTTGCTTCAGTAATAAGATCTCTTCCCTGCGAGCCTCTTTACCTTTTTGTCCTGCTCCAATTCTCTCTCCTCCCCCTACTGCCTCACCCCCACCCATTTCTCAAACTTCCCATTGCTGGGCGTCTTTCTCACTGATCTCCCCTCCCGAACTGCACCGTCTTATCTCCTCCTCAAAAAAGACTTCTTGCCCGCTTGATCCTATCCCCTCTTATTGGCTCCTCGAATCTTCCCTGGGTCTCCTTCCTTACATCCTCACTATATTCAACTCCAGTCTTTCTTCAGGGTCCTTCCCTCACTCCTGGAAACATGCTTTAATTCGTCCCCTCCTTAAAAACCCCTCACTTGATCCCTTAGTTCCCGCCCACTACCGTCCCGTCTCCAACCTTCCTTTCCTTTCAAAGCTTTTAGAGAAATTCGTCTTTGCTCAATTATCGCATCACCTTGATTCCACTAACTTCCTCCACCCTCGTCAATCAGGTTTCCGTCAGGGTCACAGTGTTGAAACTATCCTTCTCGCCTTTACTAATGCACTGCATGTAGCTCATGATCGTGGTGATATTTCGGTGGCGGTTGCACTTGATCTTTCCGCCGCTTTTGACTTAGTTGATCACTCCCTTCTTCTTCTTCGTCTTCGGGAAGCGGGTCTTTGCAGTACTGTTCATCGTTGGTTTCACTCCTTTCTCTCCTCCCGTTCATGTGCAGTTTTGTCGCCCCCCTCTTCCTCTGCCCCCCCCTCAGATTCCTTCCCTCTTTCCTGTGGGGTTCCTCAGGGTTCTGTCTTGGCTCCCCTCCTCTTTAACCTTTTCTTAGCCCCCTTAGCCCTCTTAATCCAACAGTCTGGTATATCTGCTTTTCTTTACGCTGACGACATTCTATTACTTCACCACACCTCTCCATCCTGTCCCGATCTCTCTCCGCTTAATTCGTGTCTTTCCACTGTGGCTGATTGGCTGACTCGTAATTGCCTTCACCTTAATCTCACCAAGACTGTTGCTATCTGGTTCTCTCACAACAACCCACCCCCCACATTGGCCCCCTCTTTCTCTGGTTCCTTGGTTCCCCTGGTTTCTTCCTTTCGTTATCTAGGGGTTCACTTCGAGTCTGATCTTTCCTTCCATGCTCATGTTTCTCATGTCACCAAGTTGTCCTTCTTCTTCCTCCGACAAATTCGTGCAGTTCGTCCTTTTCTATCCCCTTCTGCTCTCACTACTCTGTTACTTTCCCATCCCCTTCTGCTCTCACTACTCTGTTACTTTCCCTGGTCATGTCTCGGGTGGATTTTGCAAACTCACGTTTTGTCGGCCTTTCCAAGAAACAACAGTCCCGGTTACAACGTATTCAGAATACTGCCGCTCGTTTGGTCACCCATTCCTCCCCCCGTGATCACATCACACCCTTACTGTTCCGTCTTCACTGGTTGCCTTTCCCCCACCGCGTTCACTTCAAGTTGCTCATTTTGGTTCATAAAGCTCTCCATACAGGTACCCCCCAATATCTAACGGACCTCCTTTCCTTCCACTCCCCTAGGTACACCCCTCGCTCCTTTCACCTTAACCGCCTCACTCTTCCCTCCCCTTCCCGTGCCCATTTACAGTCTACCCGTTCCTCTGCCTTCTTTTTTGCTGGCCCCGCCCTCTGGAACTCCCTCCCCTCCTCACTCCGACTGGACCCTCACCACCCCACATTTAAACAAAACCTCAAAACCCACCTTTTTTCCCTTGCGTTTGATATCCCCTCTCCTTTTGTGTGATTCCCATTTGTATTATCCTCTGCTTTCCTTGTGACTTGTCTTTGTTATGGTTTAGCTTTGTCTCTTCTGCTTCTATTGCTTTTCTGTTCAGAAAGTGTATTTCTTTTCCTTTTCACTGGCCTCGGCCTTTTTAAAAAAAAACAAAGTTTTTATTGGTTTTATTGTACACCGCTTTGCTTGCCCATGAAAGGCGGTTTTTATCAAGTGAAATAAAACATAAACATAAAACATAGAAGAAGAGCCACATCGGATACAATCAACGCGCCAAAAGACTACAGAAAGGCATGCAAGTCCACCTCACGAAGAGCGCTATCAATGGCAGCACCTGGAATGTGGAACGCACTCCCTGACGGACTGCAATCCACGGAAGACACTAAGGACTTTCGGAAACAACTAAAGACTCTGCTCTTCCTGGAACACTACGACCCAAACACATAATGGGAGCAACAGCCACGAACTAACATCTCACCTGCACACTCATTGTACATAGCACTGTATAAAGCTCATGCTGTAAATAGCGCACACTAATCATCCTACCCACACGCATACACATCCACTGTACAACATAAGAATACCTTGAACTCAAATGCCAACTCCTTGATTGTTTGCTGTGTACACCGCCTTGATTGAAGGATAAGGTGGGATAGAAATACCCTTTAAATAAATAAAATAAAATAAATTAAATAAAGCGCTACAATGCATGCAGAGCACTGAACAAACATGTTGGAAGACAGTCCCTAGTTAAGACTGACAGTACAATGCAAGAGAAATAAGGGTTCAATAGGGAGAGGAGACACAAGGAGAACAAGAGATTAAGATCCAAAAGTGGCCTCAAAGAAGTAAGCCCTTAGAATGGATTTGAAGAGGGACAGAGATGAGACTTGACGTAAGGATAGAGGAAGCTTGTTCCAGACATAAGGAGCAGCAAGGTGAAAGGATCGAAGTCTGGAGTTAGCATTAGAAGAAAAAGGCATAGAGAGAAGGAAGCAAGGGTAAGAACAAAATTCACGAGGAGGGATGTAGGGAGAGAGGAAAGGTAATGAGGGGCAGTGGAGTGAATGCATTTATAGGTTAGAAGAAGAAGTTTGAAATGGATACGGAAATGGAAGTGAAGTGATTTCAGAAGAGGGGTTATGAGTGTAACAAGGCTGGCGAAGATTAGCCACGCAGCAGAGTTCTGAATAGATTGAAGATAAGAGAAATGACTCTGAGGAAGACCAGCAAGGAGGAGGTTGCAGTAATCAAAATGGGAGGTAACTAATCCCACGGGGATTCTGAGGAGCATAATCTATAACACTCCATTGAAAATCAGAAAAAAGATGGTGCTGCATTAAACAATGCTCCACAATCGGAGCTGATAAGACTTTTAAACGAACACAAGAAGCATGTTCCCCCAATTGCAATTGGCTCCATGAAGGAGTAGAAAACATGAGTAGGGATCTAGTGAAGTTTGAAGAATGGTCAAGAATTTGGCAGCTGAGATTTAACACTAAAAAATGCAGTCATGCATTTGGGCTGCAAAAATCCAATGGAGCGGTACAGTATAGGGGGTGAAGTCCTTCTTTCCACGAAAGAGTGGGACCTGGGTGTGATTATTTCTGATGATCTTAAGATGGCTAAACAGGTAGAAAATGTGACCGCAAAAGCCAGAATGATGCTTGGGTGCACAGGGAGAAGAATGTCCAGCAGGAAGGAGGAGGTGATAGTGCCTCTGCATAAATCATTGGTGAGACGCCATTTGGAGTATTGTGTGCAATTCCGGAGACTACTCCTTCAAAAGGATATAGACAGGATGGATTCACTGCAGAGGGTAGCTACCAAAATTGTTAGTGGGCTTCATCACAATGCATATGGGGACAGACTTAAAGATCTCAATATATATTCTTTGGAGAAAAGGCAGGAGGGAGAGATATGATAGAGATGTTTAAATATCTCCATGGCATAAATGCAGGGGGGGGGGGGAGCATCTTTCAATTGAAAGAGCTTTACATCAAGGAGGCATAAGATGAAGAGGAAAGATGATAGACTCAGGAGCAATATGCAAACATATTCTTTTATGGAAAGAGTGGTAGATGTGTGATATAGTCTCCCAGTGGAGTTAGTATAGATGAGGATAATTATCTGAATTCAAGAAACTATAGGACAAACACAGAAGATCTCTAAAGGAAAAAAAGGTACTGTAGTAGTTGGTATAGAAGAGCAGACTGGATAGGTCATAAGTCTTTATCTGCTATCATGTTTCTATGTTGCTATCTGAAATCGCAGGCTGGGACATGCTAGTCTCATAATATATTTGCAGTCTTTTGAAATACCCTAGCTGGCATGTCCAAGTACCCAGTATTATGGCAGCACAATTTCGGGATGTCCACATTTATTAAATAGCCTACACCTGTGCATATATCAGGCATTGCTATCTGTGTGGGGCCTGACTTCATAACCGGTTCTAGGAATGTTTATTTTTCGAGATAGAGATGGAGTGATTTCAGAATACACATATACATGCCTTCCTTCACTGTTTCCACCCTCCCTGATTTTTGGATGTTCTGCTCCAGATGTCTCAGATTCTTCTTAGATGTTCCTTCTAAAATCCCACTTCATGTAAATGATGGCAAATGAAGCCCAGTAATATAGAAACATAATGGCAGAAAAAGACCACCTAGCTAGCCTATCTAGTCTGCCCTTTCATATCAACTACAATAGTCCCCTTTTTTCCTTTAGAAATCTTGTGTGTTGGTCCCATCCTTTCTTAAATTCAGATATTGTCCTCGTCTCTACTACCTCTAATGGCACTTTTCCACCCTTTCCATAAAGAAATATTTCCGCGTAATACTCCTGAGTTTATCTCTTTTCATCCTCATCCTATGTCCTCTTGTAGCAGAGCTTGCTTTCAATCGAAAGAGGCTCTCCTCTTGTGAATTTATGCCATAGAGGTAGGACCGTACCCAGCCTTGTGCAAGTGGTGCAGCTGCACAGGGTGCAAAGACTTAAAGGGCGCATTTCGGCTCTCTGCCGTTGCCTACCACCAACATTTTTTTGGCGGCAGGCAGCAGCAGAGAGACAAACTGCGCCCCTTAAGTTTTTGGGCCGGCACACTAAGAAGGTCTGGTCTCTCCTGGAGGGACCAGACTTGCTTAGCGTGCCAGCGACTTGCAGATCGGGCACGTGCCCCCCCTCCCGCACCCCCATAAAGTGTCTAAATGGAGGTGCGGGGGGGTGCACCCGATGTGCAAGTCGCACAGGGCGCATTTCTGTTTCCGTACGGCTCTGCATGGAGGTGTTTAACAGTTTCTATCATATCTCCTATAATATATACATATTAGGATCTTTAGGTCTGCCCTCATATACTTTATAATGAAGACCACTATTTTAGCAGCCACCCTCTGCACCAACTCCATCCTGTTTATATCCTTTTGAAGGTGTGGTCTCCAGAATTGCACATGAAACTCCAAATGAGGTTGCACCAGAGACCTATACAGAGGCACAGTCACCTCCTTTTTTCTACAGACCATTCCTCTCCCTATGCACCCAAGCATCCTTCTGGCTTTTTCTGTCACCTTTTTTTTACCTGTTTAGCAACTTTAAGATCATCGAAAACAATCACACTCAGATTCCGCTCTTCTTTCATGGACAGAAGTACTTCACGTTATACATTGTACCACTCCCTTGGATTTTTGCAGCCCAAGTGCATGACCCTACATTTTTTAGCATTAAATCTCAGCTGCCAAATTCTTGACCATTCCTCAAGTTTAACTACATTCCTCCTCATGCTATCTACTCCTTCCTGGGTGTCTACTCTATTGCAGATTTTGTATTATCCACAAATAGGCAGACCTTACCCTACAGCAGTTCTGCAATATCACTAACAAAGATTTTTAAAAAGAATTGGATCAAGGACAGATCTCTGTGGCACACCACTAATAACTTCCTTCTCCTCAGAGTGAGCTCCATTTACCTGTACCTTTTGTTGCCTCCCACTCAAACGATTTCTAACCTAGTCAGTCACTTTAGAGTCCATCCCTAGGGTGCTCAGTTTATCAATAAGTTGCTTGTGTGTAACAATGTCAAAGGCTTTCCTGAAATCTAAGTACACCACATCTAGGGATCTCCCTCGGTCCAACTCCCTGGTCACCAAATCAAAGAAATCATCAGATTTGTCTGACAAGATCTTCCCCTGGCAAACCCATGCTGCCTCAGATCCTGCAATCCATTGAACTCCAGAAACCTCACTATTCTCTCTTTTAGTAGTGTTTCCAATAATTTACTCACCACAGAGGTTAGACTGACCAGAATGAACAAATGGATGATGAAATGCTCAAAGAAATCAGGGAAGCAAACAAAAGTTACAGCACAGTAATAATAATGGGTGATTTCAATTACCCCGGTATCGACTGGGTCAGTGTCACGGAAGGACATGCTAGGGCAGCGATGGCGAACCTATGGCACGCGAAGGCCTTGCAGCTGGCACGCGGGAAGGTCCGCAAAAAAAGAAAAAGCTGGCTCTGACTGCTGCCGCGGACGCGGCAAGGGCAGAATGCAGCGTCCCGCGTGGCCCCCTCCGCCCACTAAGCCCCTCTGCAAGAGCTTTCAGATTCGCGAGGGAGAGCGTCTCCCTCGCGTCTCTGTTAAGCCCGCAGGGGCTAATGGGAAATTTCCCATCAGCCCCTTTAGACGCGAGGGACTGATGGGAAATTTCCCATTAGCCCCTGCGGGCTTAACAGAGACGCGAGGGAGATGCTCTCCCTCGCGAATCTGAAAGCCCTTGCAGAGGGGCTTAGCGGGCGGAGGGGGCCCCGCGGGACATTGCAATCTGCCGCGGCAGCAGCCAGAGCCTGCTTTTTTTTTTAAAAATTTGACAGGGGGGGGGGGTTAGGACTTCTAATGGGCTGGGGGGGGGTTAGGACTGCTAATGGGCGGGGGGGGGGGGGGGGGTTAGGACTGCTAATGGGCTAGGGGGGGGGGTGTTAGGACTGCTAATGGGCTAGGGGGGGGTTAGGACTGCTAATGGGCGGGCGGGCGGGTGGGGGGTAGGACTGCTAATGGGCTAGGGGGGGGGTTAGGACTGCTAATGGGCGGGCGGGCGGGCGGGCGGGGGGGTAGGACTGCTAATGGGCTAGGGGGGGGGTAGGACTGCAAATGGGCTGGGGGGGGTAGGAATGCGAATGGGCTAGGGGGGGGGGTTAGGACTGCGAATGGGCTGGGGGGGGGTTAGGACTGCTAATGGGTGGGCGGGCGGGCGGGGGGGTAGGACTGCTAATGGGCTGGGGGGGTTAGGACTGCTAATGGGTGGGCGGGTGGGGGGGTTAGGACTGCTAATGGGCTGGGGGGGTTAGGACTGCTAATGGGCTGTGGGCTGATGGGGGCTGTCTGGAAATGGGGTGATGGGGGTTAGGACTGGTAATGGGTTATAGGAGGGGCTTAAACTGAAAATGGGGTGATGGGGGTTTAGGACTGGAAGTGGGTTGATGGGGGGGGGGCTAGGACTGGTATTGGGTTGGGGGGTTGCTAGGACTGGAAATGGGCTGATGGGGGGCTAGGACTGGAAATGGGCTGATGCAGGGACTAGAAGGGAATGGATGCTGGGTGAGGCTGGAACTAGAAGGGAGCTGATGTTGGGGGAGGATTAGAATGAGATGGGGCTGGGAGAGTGAAATGGAGAGGGGAAAAATATTTTGTGTGGGAGGGATAAAAAATCTACAATTGGCCGGGTATTGGGAGAGTAAGTGGGGATTGAGGATGGAGGGGTAAAATTTGAGTGGATGAAATAGGAATGAGGAAAGAGCAAAAGGAGAAAGATTAGTATGTTAAAGCGGATGTAGAGAGAGAGAATGGAAAAAAAAACTAGAAGAGAGAAGAAAGGACAAATGGACAGCAGATGATGGAGAGTTAGCAGAAAACATGAAGAAACCAGAAGAAAGTGGCTGGAGCAATTGCAACTGTGTAACTGAGCTGAGGTATTCTGTTTATGTAATTCCTTTTTGACATTGCCACTTGTTCTCTTTCCCCAGTAGGTCATGTATTGTTATTGTCTGAAATGTATTGGTTTAATATTTGCAGTGTTGCCTTTTGATAGGTATGGTGTGGTGCTTTGTGAGTCCTGGTAGTGCTGTTAGGATACGGCGGGTTTGCTATTGGTTCTAAATGGGCAGTGTTTGTAGTAGTTCCTAATGTGCCTGGCGGTTGGCACTGGATTATAGTAATGTAGAAATCTTTTAGTCTGTCTTTATCCATACACTCATTAAGAGACATGTTTACTAAAAGTTAGTGTATGTTAGCATTATGCAAATATTTATGCAAATTGACGTGCTGGCACTTTGAGGAAATTCTTTGGTTTTGTGCGGCAGTTTGGGCACTCGGGCTCAAAAAGGTTAGCCATCACTGTGCTAGGGTGATAAAGTTTCTAGATGAAATGACTGCTTCTTGGAGCAGCTGGTTCATGAACAGACAAGAGGGGAAGCCATTTTGGATCTAGTCCTTAGTGATACACAATATCTGGTGCAAGAAATAAGGGTGTTGGGGGCTACTTGGCAATAGTGATCATAGCATGATCGCATTTGATTTCATAAATGGAGGCAGGACGGCAAGGAAATCCAAAGTACTGCCTTTTAATTTTCAAAAGGAAGACTATGAAAAATGAGGAGATAGTTAAGAAAAAACTAAAAGGAGCAGCTGCAAAAGATAAAGATTTACATTAAGCATGGGCATTGTTTAAAAATACTACTATCTTGGAAGCGCAGACCAGCTGCATTCCACGCTTTAAGAAAAGTGGAAGGAAGTCCGAAAAAACTGCCAGCATGGTTTAAAGGTGAGGTCAGAGATGCTGTTGTAGTAAAAAAAACATCTTTCAGGAAATGGAAAAAGGAGCGAAATGATGAAAACTGGAAAAGACACAAGCATTGCCAAGTTAGATGCAAGGCATTGATAAGGCAGGCAAAGACAGAACTTGAGAAGAAGATTGCTGTGGAAGCCAAAACACATAATAAAGACTTTTTCAATACATTCGTAGCAAAAAACCTGTGAGTCAGTTGAATTATTAGATGATAGAGGGGTAAAAGGGGCACTAATAGGGGACAAAGACATAGTGGAGAAACAGAATGAATTCTTTGCTTTGGTCTTTACTAAAGAAGATGTAGGGAAGTTACCCATGACTGAAATGGCATTTAAAGGTGATGCATCGGAAGAATTGAAAGAAATATCAATAAACCAGGATGATATGTTACAACTATTTGATAAACTAAACAGTAGCAAATCACCTGGACCAGATGGTATACACCCAAGGGTGTTGAAAGAACTGAAATATGATATTGCAGACCTACTATTCTGTGAACTATCATTAAAGTCATCTGTAGTACCTGAAGATTGGCAATGGCTAATGTAATGCTAATTTTTAAAAAGGGTTCCAGGGGTGATCTGGGAAAATACAGGCCGGTGAGCCTGACATCAGTATCAGGCAAAATGGTAGAAACCATTATAAAGAACAAAATTACTGAACATGTAGATAGTCATGGTTTAATGGGAGAACGCTAACGGATTTAGCCAAGGAAGGTCTTGTCTTACTAATCTGTTATATTTTTTTGAAGGTATGAATAAACAGGTAGAGAAAGGTGAGCCGGTCGATATAGTATATTTAGAGCAGCTCAGCTGTCAAGGTTGAGCTGCTCCGGTTTTAGCGGGAGGGTTTGCTGCTGTTTTTCGGACCTGCGGTGTCTGTCAGACTTCAGTGAATGATCACTGATGCTGAAGGTGATTGGTGGAGCAGCGCTTGATCAGTGATTGGTGCAGAGGTAAGTCCTCACTTTCCAACATTCAGCTTCTCGGGGAAGATTGAGAAGGCGAGTTAACTGATCTTCCCCATTTGCTAAATGGCAACAGGAGGACGAGTTAACTCGGTTTCTCCAGTTAAGAGGTTAATACCTATCAAGCTTTTAAACATCTTTATCATATCTCTGCTGTCCCTCCTTTCCTCTAAGGTTTACATATTCAGGTCTTCAAGTATCTTCTCATATGGTTTCTGGTGCAAACCCAGTGGGGCCTCATTCAGACCTGGGGGTGTCCGGGCCGTCCAGACATCTCCGAGGAAGATGGGCCAGTTAGGACCCGATTCTGTCCTGCAGTAACCAGAATGGGGTCCAAGGGCAGCCTGGCATGCTCCTACGTACTGCCTGTCTCTCTACATAGGAGTATCCTTCCATCCCCTTTACCATTTTGGTGGCTCTTCTCTGTACCTTTTCTAATAACGCTATATCCTTTTTAAGATATGGCGACCAGAATGGCACACAGTATTCAAGATGCAGTGGCACCATGGAATGATACAGAGGCATTATAATATCCTTTGTTTTATTCTCCATTCCTTTCCTTTTGATTCCTAGCATTCTATTTGTTTTCTTAGCCATCGCTGCACACTGGACACAGGGTTTCAACATGTTATCCACAATGGCACCTAAATCTTTTTTCTGTCCCCCATACCATCAGAGGGTCCTCTTTATCAATCCCTATATAGGCATCCCTCTGCCTCAACTAAAATCCACATCCATTCATCAAGCATTCATTTGTTATCTCTCTCTCTCAATCTTCTTTCCAAACAACCAGGGGGGAGAAGGCTCCAGAGAAAGCTAAACTCTCCCCATGGGCTGGAAGTCTACCAGTACACCGCAGTAACAATAGGAAAGGGGGTTTGCCCCTAATAAAACCATATTCCCAAAGTCTGCAGGCTGCATGGCTCTAGACATTCTTTAAGTGTAGTGTCTTCAATTTAAAGGCTTTATTCATCAGTGCATCACAGCTGCCTCTTGCTCTTCAAGAAAAGTCTGCAGCGTGTAGGGATCTTCAGAAGTCCTTGCTTGATTATGCAGAGTTATTTGAAATCTTGCAGGAAAAAACAGCCCATAACGGGCCTGCAAACACTGAAGGAGCGGTCTTATTAAAATCTGGAAAGAAGGAGATATTGTGTCCTTCAAATTTCACCAGAGCCTGGATTCTAGCAGCAGTCATTATCTGAACCACTTGCTGATACGGCGAAGGATGCAAATAATCATAGGTCGCGGCTGCCGGGTATACGAGCTGACTTGAAATGGAACATGGTGGGCCCTCTCGATTTCCAGCGGTCACATAAAATCCAGATGTAGCAACTTGGGCAACAAATTCCCCAGAAAGTCCACCGCATTAGTGCCTTCAGCGCCCTCTGGGATTCTAATAATGCAACTATTATTCCTGCGTGTCCTGTTGATAAGCTCCTCCAAGTTGCGTTCTTATTGAGTAATTCGTTTGGCATTTTTTGGTATTTGTTTCATGCGCTCTTCATGAGTTGTAATAATTGTGTCCATGTTGTTCATCCAGGCGTTAAGTATTCTCATCTGCTCCTTTAGTTCGGTGACATCTGTTTGGACTCCATTAAGGGACTCTCCGTTTGCTGCCACCATTGCTTGGACTGCCTGAATTTCTGCTAGTAGTTCTTGCATACCCTCTACGGTCTCAGTTATTTGCCATTTTGTGTGATGATGGCAGATCAGACTTTGCTCTTCTTACCCCGGCATTTTGCCCTGAAGAGTATTCCAAATGGGTAAGTTTGCTACCAGACATACTCTAAACAGATTACTCACCACGGGGGTGTCAAATCATCACTAAGCGAGGAGTGAAGGGCAGGATTGTTACCAGGATTCTCAGAGATAAAATCTATGCAGCCATCTTGCATCACTGCTGGCTCCGCCCCTCCTTGCATAGAGTACCTTAACCTTGTTGACTAAGCCCTCCTCAATACCAAACCAGGGCAACATAGAGAACAAAAAGGACCATTCAAGCCTATGAAAAGCCTTTTCTGCATCTAGGGAGAGACCCACACAAGGAGAGTCAAGGTTTTCAGATAGGGCCAAGACGTGACAGAGCAGCCGAGCACTGTCTGCAGTAGAACACCCCACGACAAAGCCACATTGATCCGGGTGGATCAAGAGGGTGCTGACCAAGGACAATCTGTATGCTAAAATGGACACATATAGTTTATAGTTCGAGTTTAGTAAGTTTATGGGTCTGTAGTTTCCCACCCTCTGTGGATCCCTCCCAGGCTTTTTTGAACGTGGCATTAGCAAAGGATTCAGTAGCAAGGATCTGCTTCCAGAGAAGGGCAAAGTATTGAAGGAGATGGGACAAACGTTCAGCTGCAAATGCTCTGTAGAATCCTATAGGAAGACTGTCACGTCTTGTCACCTTCTCTGGTGACATGTAGGCCAGAAATTGTCATACATCCCTACCCTATAGGGCCTATCTAGAATCTTCCCCATCTCGCAGTAAGAGTGGGGTGCTCCAGGTTACGAGTCAGAATATCTAACGCTTCCGGCTCAGTGGCTACTTCAGAAGAGTATAGCTGGTGGTAAAAAGATCGGAAAAATTCCAAAATATCTTCATCCTGTAGAAGAAGTTGGCATTGGTCATCTACCAAAGCCAAAATTCTTACAGCTGATTTGTGCGCTTTTAAGGAGTTCATAAACAGACAAGCTTTGTTGCTGTCCACATAATACTGTCCCTGATGAGCATGCATGGTCTGAGTTGCCTCATAACTTAGTAGACTATTTAAACGATAATGCAATTGCTGCAGATGAAACAGAACACGATGGTTAAAATGTTGTAGTAGAACACCTGAATCTGTTCATCTAGAGCGTGCAACATCGCCTTGTGCTGCCAGGCCAGCTTAATACAATAACTAGTAATGGTGGCATGTATGGAGGCCTTAAAGGCCTCCCACCAGGCCCAACTGGAATTGGCATCAGGAATATTAATCTCAAAGTATTGCTTAATAGCTTTCTGGACAGTTTCTCCAAAAGTGTCACTCCTAGGAGTGATCTGTTGAAGTGTCAGGAGGCAGAGGAAGTGGTATTCCACTGAGTCTAGATCGTGAAAGAAATTGCCAAATGGTTTGACACATGAACACTACATATAGCGGAGGTAGTGATATTAGAGAGTAATTGTTTAGAGACAAGAAAGAAGTCAATACACTAGTGGGTATGGTGGGGCAAGGAGAAAAAAGTATAATCCTGATCATGGAGTGCTGCAGATGCCATATATCCACCAAGCCGGTATCCTGCATTAAAGCAACCAACATAGTAAGTGCCTTCAGCGGCCTGCAAATTCGAGGAGTCTGATGATCTAAAAGGGAGTCTAAGGCCAAATTAAAGTCTCCCCCCAGTACTAGATGAGAACCTGCATCTGCAATCTCCCCCGCCACAGTATGAAAGTAACCCGGGTTATCAATTTTAGGGGTATAAAAATTGAGAAAAGTTAGAGTCTGTTTACCCAATTGAAGGACCACTTTGGCCCAGTGGCCCTCCATGTCAGATCTAGTCTGTTCAATTACTGGGGATAGCGATTTGTGGACGAGAATAGCAACCCCATTTTTTTTCTGGAAGGCTGCAGAGTAGGCCACCACCAGAAAATGGCCAAGTCTCAGCTTTTGAGTTTCAGTGGCCGACAGATGAGTTTTCTGTAGGTAGACGAAGTCCACCAGTTCTTCTTGGTAGTACAACATGATTTTTTCCGCTTCACCAGGTTATTAATGCCCTTAAAGTTCAGTGACAGGAATTTAAGGGACCCCATGGGAAAATACTCTGCAAGTTAGTGACAGGAAGGCACACCAAAAAAAGAGGGCACCAAAAAAGCCGCAAAACACACGTGCACAGAAGTCTGCACAGAGATAACCTTGTAAGGTTCACCACAAAGCCAGATATAAATATCCATACTACACCAGCTGAGACCATTTAAAAAACAAACACAAGAAAACAAACCGAGCTAGGGAGTCCCACAGAACCCAACCAAATAGACTATTGTAAATGGGTAAACCAATGTTATTGCAATTTCACTGCAAGAGGATCCCATCCCTACAATTGTTATCACACCCCCTCCCATTACAACCCACCCTTCCAAAACATCAGTCTTGAAGAGCATACAATGCCATCTACATCCAAATCTAACCAACAAGGTTAAACATTGCATAAAAATGTCAACATCATAACAGTTCCCCCTTCATCCACTTGCCCTGTAGGAGCAGGCGGGCCCATGTACCCTCACCCGCACTACCCCCGGAAATAGCAGGCTTACAAGACATACACACACATCCCCCACCCCCAGTCACTCATCTTATGATGTACCACCCTACAAATTGTATGAATTGACACAGTTCTAAGCAAAACATTCCATTGTGTGACTCAACCATAACAACCGAGGGACTAGCTCATTAGGTACCAAAAGGAAGCATACATCTGGACAATATAGAAACAGTTATCTTCTCATGCACTCCCCAACCCTACCCCCACACATCCCTCCCGCATGTTCCCTCTCCCCTTCTGAAACACACCAGGCCTACCAATCATACTAACAATTCAAGCACACCCATCCGACTCAAACCCTCATAATTCTGCTTCTGCCATTCACACAGCAATGCTAAGAGAACAGTGATAAACAGCTCTAAGAAAAGGTTAACCAGAAAATCCTTTATTGCCACGTGCCATCAGCACGATGGCAGATACACCTACAAAATGACCTGCAAATACAGCATAGACGAACACCATCCATTGCACCAGAGCGCTAGTCCAAAGTCTCATTGCATCTCTGCTGCTTCTTTCTCTTTGAGGTAGGCTTACAGTAACTCTGGGTCCTCAAAAGCTCTGGTGTGGTTGTGTAAGGTCACCTGAGATAAGCCAGAAAAAACATACCATACCGGGCTTGCAGCTGCTGAAGCTGTGGGCAGAAGGCAAGTAATTGTTTGCATCTGTCCACATTTGCCTTATTAAAATCAGATAAAAATAAGATTTTATGGCCCTCGAATGAAATGGGAGCTTGCACTTTGACTGTGTTCATAATCTGTTACTTGTTGAAATCGCAGCACTTAGATCATCATGGGTTGAGGTTGCTTACTTTGCATTGTTGGGTGCGTGGGAACCCTGTGGACCAGTTTGATTTCAAAGGGCTACGTGATCTCCAGTCGTAGCAGTTTATGCAAAAGTGCCTCCAGGAATTGTACTGCATTGGCTCTCTCTGGGATGCCAAGGAGCTGAATGTTGTTTCTTCGCAACCTATTGTTCAAATTCTCAAGGTTCCGTTCAAGTTGCACAATCCTTTTGGAACTTTTGTTCATCTACTTCAGCCACTGATTCTGCACCAGCAATGTGGCATCTATCTTGTATATGCACACATGAAGGGACAACAGCTGCACCTTCAAATCAGCGATCTCAGACTGTACGGAGGAGAAAGAGTTGCCATTAGCCGCCATCAACTCTTTCACAGCCCTTATTTCTGCCAGGAGCTCTTGCATGCCTTCCATGGATTTCCGGCCTTTTGTGCAGATGGGGGTTTGGGCTTCACCCTCTTCACTCCCTGATTCTGCCCCAATGTAAAGTCCAAATGAGTAGGTTTCCCTCCCGACATATTACAGATGCTATCTTCCATGGAAGAGCGCTGAAATTTGCGCACAGGTAGGGTGAGGTGTTGGATTCTTGTTAGGATTCTCAGGAGCTGAGTCCCTATTCAGCCATCTTGCACCACAGCTGGCTCCGCCCTTGACAAAGTTAGTTTTGCTAAAGTTTAGGACCCTCACTTCTGAATGTACTATCTCAGCCCTTGTCCTAATACTGAACAACGCCATTCGGTGATCAATGTCAGCTGCTGAGAGATCCTAGAGGTTCCCTTCTGTAAAGCAATAAACTAGCCTCCCAAACCACTGGGGCACTAATTGTGTGTCCTTGATAACTGATATAGGCCACCGCTGTGGCATTGTAAGGCAGCACTCAAACTGTCTTCTCGTGGATCAGTGGAACAAATTCCTCCAGCACCCTTCTTATCTCCCATGTCGCCAGATGATTGATGTACCAATGGCTCTTGACTGCATTCCATTTTTCTTGCAGAGTCTGTCCCTGGCAATGTTCTCCCCAGCCATGGATGCTAACATCTGTCATTATTTGGACTCACTGAGATACCTCCAAATCCATGTACTTCTCCAGATTCCAAGTGTCCAGCCACCAGGACAAGATTCTCTGGGATGCTAGCATAAGAGTCAACCTGAACTCATAACCCTGGGATTTTGAGGAGCAGTGTTCTAGATGAGCCTTTTGCAGCATCTACCTATGAACTCTTGATCCAGGAACCAAACCTAAACTGTAAACAGAGATACTGAACAAAGAAGGTAAGCCCTCCTGCTGCCAGTGCATCACCATCGACACGACACTTCCGGTTCCTGGATTTAAACCCGACAGCACCAAGGTGCAGGAGACACTCCGATTCCACACGCACACATACGGATCACATGCAGACTTCACCTTGCTCCTGCTGCCCTCAGCAACACAACCAAGGCAGGACATAAAGCCATCCAAGGGACTTAGCAGCACAAAAAAGATACTGAACAAAGGAGGTAAGTCCTCCCACTGCCGGCACATCACCATCAACATCACATTTCTGGTTCTTGGATTTAAACCCGATGGCACCAAGGTGCACCCGTGCTGAAGGGCCATGCCAGAGGGCCCTTTGGCATGGCCCTTCAGTGTGGACCCCCAAAAATAAGACCCAGAATAAGATCCCAGAGCATGAATGTCCTCAGCACCACCCAAATTCACAACAGTAACCTTGCCTCTCCCATCACAACTGGAAACAGAACACAGATGACACCCCACAACTGCAATACCAAGATACTGGACAGAAAAAAACCCTGACTAAACAAAATCAACAAGAAAACCCAATAGACCACATGCCTCCTTTCTGCCCAATGCTGTACTACCTAACTTCTATACCCCCTCTGCACCAATACCACCTTGACACCAAGACATACTTACAACAATCCTTCCCATGTCATGCCCCACAAAAGAAACCAGTATCAGCCCCACCTCAGACACAACCATGACAGAGACTGATACCCATATCAATCCTAGTAGATCGAACCACTCCCAACCATGCAACATCAGAAGCCACACAGACACTCCAACTCACACTCATCAATGCTGCTCTGTGAGGAATAAACTCCCTATCATTCAGGATCTCATCACACTACAAAAGATAGACACCCTCTGCATAACAGAAACATGGCTATCAGAAACTGACGCTGGACTCAGGAACCAGCTGACACCACATGGCTACAGCCTCTTCTACTGCTCACACTTGCACTGCAGAGGCAGTGGCATGGCCATACTAGCAAGATCAAGCCTTCACCTCCAGAACTACTCAACAGAAAGCAAAATAATCTGAAATACTCACTGTCACCAACAAACAACTAACAATCTGTCTGATATACAGAGTACCTACAACAACAACTGACCTCTCGGCCATCATCAAGCAAGCAACAGATATCTCCGCTACAAAAAAAGGCCTGGTACTTCTCGGAGACTTCAACCTCCCCTCTGTACAAGGAAGGTATGAAACAATGGAAGTCATGGAACTGCTGCAGATAATCCAAACACCAATGAACGAAAAAGGAAACACCCTTGATCTCATCTTCCTTAACTCCCATTACACCCATGTAGGTAACACCCCAACCCCCCAGACCACCCCTGTACCATGGTCAGACCACAGTATCCTCACCTTCTCCACGATAACTCAACCTCATAATGCCAAGGACGAAACTCAACTAAAGAGACGATTCAAGCCTTTCATCAAAGATGACTTTCTCAAACAGGTCTTACAAAGTCTACAGACTGGTCACTCTGACCCCAACATAATGGCCCACAACTGGAATGATGCAATAGCTAAGGAAGCACAACCAACTACAACCCACTCAAGACAAAATGAGAGACCAACAAAAACATGATGGTACACCCCAGACTTGCGTAGACTCAAAATGCACCTTAGAAGGAAAGAGAGGAAATGGAGGAAAACTAAACTCGAGTCAGACAGAAAAAGTTACATGGATGAACTCAATAAATCATCAATTGGAAATTGACAATACAAGAAGAAGCTGCCACTCAAAGCTACTCAATTCAGCCCTTAACCGCCCACATGAATTATTCGACCTAGTTAAACAACTGACCAAATTCCCCCAACCATACCACTCAACTCCCAAGCATTCCCCCACAACAGCTCGCTGCACAATATGAACAGCTCCTACGAAACCCCATGTGCCATCCACCATGGCACAGCTCCAATCCCATTCTGCCCCCATCGAAACATGGTGCACATTCGCAACAATCAGTAAAGAAAGAATCAAAATCATTATCACCTCCCTCAACACCATCACCTCCCCACTTGATCCATGCCCCATTAGCTGGATGAAGATGGCAAAACAGGAACTAAGTCCAGCACTCAGCATCATCGCACATGAATCACTTCAACAAGGCCAAATGCCAACCTGCCTCAAGATGCCTACCATCTGCCCCACCCTCAAAATGCCAGACTGACCCGTTGGATCCTGTTTCGTACAGACCCATTGCAAGGCTCCCATTCACCACGAAAGTTGTTATGAAGGCAGTACAGCAGCAACTTCAGGAACACATTGACAAGAACAACCTACTTGACCTACAACAACATGGCTTCCAGCTAACCCATAGAGTCGAAACACTCATGGTATCCTTACTGAGTAATCTGATAAAGGGAATTCAAGCCAATCAAACAGGATTCATATTAATCTTTCTAGATATCTAAGCAGCATTTGACACAGTCTCCTACAACATCCTCTTCCACCATTTACAGGATAAGGTTCTCCGGTGTTTTGATCTGCTCTAGTTCTGACTATTTTGTTCTTTGGGTAGTTCATGATATACACAGTATTCGTTGACAGCACCATAATTCAAAGGCATCAATTTTCTTCCTGTCTATCTTTTTCACTGTCCAACTTTCACATCCATATGATGTTATTTAAAATGCCATGGCTTGAACAAGTCAAATCTTTGTATGGAAAGAGACATCTCTGCTCTTGAGAATCTTGTCTAGGTCCTTCATAGCCATTCTGCCAAGAGCAATGCATCATTGGATTTATTGACTGCTTGTTGCTTCTTTATTGATAGTTGTACCAAGTAGGTTAAAGTTGTCAACTATTTCAATTTCTAGTGTAGTTGGGTTTAATTAAGATTTGGACAAGTTCCTAGAGGAAAGGTCCATAAGCCATTATTAAAATGGACCTGGGATATCACTGCTTGACCCAATACAAGCATTCAGGAACCTGTGTTTTTTGGGGAAACTGCTAGGTACTTATGACCTAGATTGGCCATTGTTGGAAACAGGATACTGGGCTTGATGGACCTTGGTCTGATCCAGTATGGCATATCTTATGTTCTTATGGGCCATGGCAGTCCAACTCTCTTTTTCCTTTTCTTTTTTTTTTAAACCTCTTTATTTATATTTTCCAACAAAATACAAAAGAAATAAAAACCAAATTACAATAAATCAAAATACAAAATATTTCTCCGTAATAAAAACCAGAAAAGAAAAGGCTATTTATAGCCCACCCCACCCTATCCCTCCCACCATCATTCGATCATCAGGGGCTATAGCGAACAAAACAGCTAAAGGCCTACCGAGCCTACAAGGGCTTTAGAAGATCACCACTCCATTACATAGGAAACAAAAGGATTTGACTAATGACCCTTTATTATATCTCATATCTTGTTTTAGAAATATACTTCTGTAGGGGTTTCCACTTGAGAAAAATGGAGGGTGTGAGGATTCTGCCACATCATGGCATTTGTTCATATTTGCAGCATAAGCACAAGCGGTTCCACCATTTGTGCCAACTAAGCTCTGCAGTATGTTTCCAATTAGAAATAACGAGATGTAGGGCCACTCCCAACATGAAATCAAGCAAAAACTAACAGTCTCGCTGTAACGACGATATCATTTGCTGATCGATAAAAGACCATAGACCAGGAGAGAATGGCCTGAAATCCCAGCACCTCTTGAATGCGATTCCATATTGAAACCCAGTTGGACTGAATGTTAGGGCAATCATACACCACATGTCTCAAAGTGCCGACATCTCCCTGACGACCAACACTCATTCCCAGCTGCCTTATCCCATTTAGCAACCTTCACCAGAGTGAAGTGCACTCTGTGCGCAAAGAAGTATAAGGCTTGTGAAACAGAGGCAGACTGAGAGACCCTATTTATCTTTCCCCAGAATTTTGTCCAAGTTTCCGGAGAGAGGACTTCCCCAGTATCATGTTCCCATACTCGTTGAACTCCAATGACCTGAGAACTGTTCTTATGAACCACTAGTTTATAATATTGAGAAGCCACCCCAGAGGTCATAGATATTGAACTTATCTTACTCAACATCAGACAATGAAGAAATATCTAACTGAGATTTTTCTATACAATGTCTCAGCTGAATCCACTGAAAGTATAGTGAATGAGGTAGATCAAATTCACTTTGCGAAGTGAGAAAAGGTTTCCACTTACCATCCAATATTAATTGACCAACGCTCCAAATGCCTTTACTAAACCATTTTTGCCATACGATTGAGCTTTGATTGATTTTAAAAAAGGGACTATGCCAGATGGGTATTAATTTCGATAAGCAATCCTCCTTAGGAATTGCACTTGCTAACTGCTGAAAAGCCTTCTGAGTGTCCGATATGATTCTATGAGACTTCAACCTCTTAATAGACAGCATGGCAAGAAGAAGATTCAAGGGAAAAGAAGTACTTAATCTCTCTTCTAGTTCAAGCCATATTGGGCGTATTCCTATGGCCCCTTCCACCTATCGTGATTCTTGTTTTAGCAAAAAAGCACAGTGATAGGCCTGAAAGTCAGGGAAATCCACCCCCTCCTCTTTTTTAGCTTTGAGTTTCCTAAGAGCAATTCTAGGCAGTTTGTTTTTCCATAGAAATTGAACCAGAGTCCTTTCAATTTGACAATACACTTTACTTGTAAAAAAGACAGGTAGCATTTCTAATATATAATTCACTTTATTGTTTATTATTGTTTATTGTTTATTTACATTTGATATACCACCCTACGTAAGCAGCAGGGTGGTTTACAGTCATAATAACATTTAAATAGATGGCCCAAAGACCGGAAGGAGGAAAAGAAAAACAATTTCAGAAGTAAAGAGGAAGGAGCAGAGAACATAAAAACAGGACATAAAGAGGAGGTCATAGACTCCTTTAGGAGTAATAGTCATTTTTATAGCTTCAAGATGACCCCACCAAGAAAGATAGACCGGTGACCACTTTGCTGTTATATTACGAACTGTAGTTAGGATCTCTTTTTCATTGTACTGTAGGGTTACACTAAGTGGGTAGCAATAGCGAACTCCCAAATATTTTACCATCTTAGGTTCCCATACAAAAGGAAATTCCTCCATATCTATCCTACATATTCTCGAGATAATCATGAATATTTTTCTATCAATTCCAAAATTTTCAGTATGGAGCTAGGTGTGGTGAAAAGCAGTAGATCATCCGCATATGCAGATAGTTTAATTTCCATGCCAGCAATAGAAACTCTCTTGACCGCGAGGCTTTGCCTTATTAGTAAGGCCAAAGGTTTCAAGGCCAAATTGAAGAGAATGGGGGAAAGAGGACAACCCTGACGGGTACCTCGCCCTAGAAGAAACTCTCTAGACTGCGTTGCATTCACAGCAAAGTTTGCACTCGGTCTCGCATATATAAGTTTAATTAGATTGCAGAAACCTTCACCAAATCCAAACTACTTCAGAACAGCAAACAGGAAAGGCCACTCCAGCCGATCAAATGCTTCTCTGCATCTAATGAGAGTCCCACAAGAGGATCTTCTGTTTCCTCTGCACCTTCCAAAACATGACAAAGCTCTCTGGCATTATCGGCTGTAGAACGTCCCTCAGTAAAGCCACATTGGTCTGGGTGAATCAAGGAAGGAATCAATTTGGAGAGATGACCAGCTATAATGGTCGCAAAGATTTTATAGTCTATGTTTAACAATGAAATTGGCTGATAATTAATAACTAACTGAGGTCCCTCCCAGGATTTTCTAGAACAATAATATTTGCAGAGGCAAACGCTCTGGTCTCTGCCACATTGTCTAGAAGAAGTCCATAATATTGTTGAAAGTATGGCCCAAGAGTTTTAGAAAAGCCTTTATAGAATTTAGCTGGCAGACCGTCTGGTCCGGTAGCCTTGCCAGCGTGGATAGACTCAATAGCCTGGATAATTTCCATGTCTGTTATCTGCTTGTCTAATCCCACAGCAGTTTCTTGATCTAACACCAGCCTTTGGATATTGTTTAGCAAACTATCAAACTCCTTCACAGAAAAATCTATTTCTGGGGAGTATAACTGAGCGTAAAATTGGCAAAATGTCTCTGCAATGTCAGGATCTTTAACAATCAATTGTTGCACCTGAGGATCCCTTAAAGCTGTAACACGTGAAGATTCCTTATGAACTTTTAACGAGTTAGCTAGCAGCCATCCAGCTCTTTTACCCTCTAGGTAATATTGTCCTTTCTACCCTTGAATATTTTCTGAGGCCTCAATGGTCAAAATTGAATTATATTTAAATCTAAGGCGTTGCAATCTTATCAAAACGTTAGGATCAGATTTCTGGTATAAGATGCGTTCTCCAGCTTTAATCAGCTTATCTAATGCACTAAGTTCTGCTTTACACTGTTTAGCCTGCTTTATAGCAAAACTAGTAATGGTGGCTCTTATACTAGCCTTAAAGCTTTCCCACCACGCCCACCCCGGTGAGTCTTGTGGTAGATTGAATTGAAAATACTCCTTTATAGCCATCTGGTTGGTTTCCCGAAATTCCTGACTAGCTAGAAGAGTCCTATCAAATTGCCAATGTGAGTGAGATTGATCGCTCGTTGAGTCAAATAGGGTGAATGAGATTGCAGAGTGATCAGAGATGTGAGCCGCATGAATAGTAGACTCACTAATTCTAGAACAAAGTCCCTTGGAGACTAGGCAGAAGTCTATGCGTGATAACAAGTTATGAGGAGGGGAAAAAAGTGAATTCTTTGTCTGTAGGGTGTTGCAATCACCAGATGTCTATCAGGCCTAATTCCTGCATTAGAGATACAAGAACTGGGTGAGCCTTGGGAACGCTAATGGTTCTCACTGGACTCCTATCCACTAATGGGTCTAGCACAAGGTTGACGTCACCTCCCACTATAGTTGGATATCTGGACATCTTCTGCGCCAAGGCCGCAATGGAGCAAAAAAAAAAAGTAGGGCAATCAATGTTAGGTGCATAAATATTAATTAAGACCAGTTCGGTGGATCCAATTTTAATGACAGCCATTGTCCACTGCCCATCAGTATCAGACCTAGTTTGAATGATCATGGGGGATAGAGCTTTCCTTACCAAAATGGCTACACCCCGTTTTTCTTGTGCTGAGAAAGCCACTAGAGAAAAGGGGTTTGCATCTAGTTTTAGCGACTCCTTTACATTCAAATGTGTCTCCTGCAATAGTAAGATGTCAGCACTTTCTTTCTTGCCATACAGAAGAATCTTTTTCCTCTTAATGGGATTGTTAATGCCCTTAACATTCAGTAAAACTATCGTAAAGGAAGACATACTGATAAAATAACTCAAATGGACAGTCAAATGTTGCAAAAACATACCAAATTGTAGTATATAGTTTTACATTGTAGAACAACATCTTAAGCGCCCTCAGAGTGTTAGCTGCACTTATAGCCCAAAAAAGAAAACCCAACAAAAGGAGATGTAGTTTAGCCGTGGCCCCTGCACATGATCTCTCACAATAAGAATACATAGTTCTGAAAAACATAACACCAAACCACCAAACCAAACCCAGGGAGGCTATACAACACACAAAATTAGTGGGTGAGCCCATCAGGACAAGACAGACATGGAGGGCAAAATGACCTAATACATTCCCACTTCTTTGCCACTTACAATTTCACGCTTTACCCACCTCCCACAGTAAAAGAAAAGACAATATACTCAAAGCCCTAACCACCAAATATACGTGGCAGAGTAGCCCTCCTCAAAACAATTTCTGAGCCTAAGAGACCCAGCCTAATGACTAAGGGCTATTCCACGCCTCCAAGCCCCAAGACTTTCCCAACCCCAATAGACAGCAAGAACAACATAAAACACAAAAGAAGAAAGAGAGAGAGAACAGGAAAACATCTTGACCAGGAAAGTACCCTGGAGTTCCTTCAAATAAAACAAAATGTGTGTCCCAGTATATAGTAATACTGCATGATTAAATGTTGCTTCTGCGTGGATAAATCTCCTTTACACGACCTCAGACCAGTCAAAACACCATGATATTCAGCGCCATGAAACTGCACCAAATAAAGCTGTGGAGTGAATTTCACCATATCACCGCCGACTCCTTATCTTCCAGAAATGCATATAACTCCCCTGGCTCATCAAAAGTCTTGGTCTGGTCATGCAGCGTGACTCTCATGCGGGCAGGATAGAGCAGCCCAAAATGGGCTGCAGCTGTAATAAGTGTGGGCGCAGCGCCAGAAAACAATCTCCTATCCTCCGTCACCTTCGTGAAGTCTGGGAAGAACAGAAGTTTGTGTCACTGATATTCCAAAGTTGAAAGTGCTCTGGCTGCTCCCATTATTTGCGAAACTTGTTGAAAAACAAGACTTTCAAGATGATTGGGCGTGGACGCTTGCCTGCAGCCACGGACTGAGTAGGCACTCGATGGGCGCGCTCGATTTTGAATGGCATAACAAACTGCAACTTTAATACATCCAGAATCATGGCCTGCAAAAAGGACACCATATCAGGACCCTCTGCTCCCTCAGGTACTCCTAGTATTCTTATGTTATTTCTCTGTGAGCAGTTATTGCCGTCTTCCACCTCTCTTTGTAGTGAATGTATCAGCTTGGCCTGCTTCTCAACGGCCTTGAGCCTTTCCCCATGTGATGCCACCCTCCATCTTCTCTAAACGAGCTGTAATTGCCTCCATAGAAGTTCTCAAAGCGTTGATATCCTCCTGCATTGCACATAGCGACTTTCCATTAAATTTGACCAGGTTTTTGACTGCCCGAATCTCAGCCAGTAGCTCCTGCAAAGTCTCAGGACAGTTTCAGATGACCGCCATCTTGTGAGGGGAGAGAGGTTCTGTTTTGGTTCTCTTTGCGCTGGCGCTTTGAGATACTTGATAATCCAGCCACGGCGGCTTGGGCCCTCTGGAGCTCAGCTCTTACACATCCATCTTGACCAGCAACCAGGCTCCGTCCCCCCCAGCTCTCTTTTTCTGATTTGGTCCTATGAGCCATACATTGAGGTAGGAATGCACCACGATATGCTCTTTTCTAAGAGTAGCTGCCATGACCAAATCACCTTAGAAAAAGAGCATAGCATTGTTGTGAGGCCAAGCAGAAACACTTGGAATTGATAATGGTGCACCAGAAGTGCAATCCTTAGGTACCACTAATCCACTGATGTTCTTTCCTGATGGGGATATGCAAACTGCCACCATGACCGAGGATAAGACCTCCATCCACAGGGCCACATTTACCTATCTCAGATCCAGAATGGAACTAAAGGTACCCTTTGTGCACTATAAAATAAAATGGAGTATCTACTTTGCTCTCTCTTCACATGATACCAGTATCACTGCCTCCAGTGCTGAGGTGCTCCAGGGTGGATTGTACTGCTCTTTTTAGCATAGACCAAGATAGGCACCTATAAAACCCTACTGAATGACATTCAGTATCCACTGGTCCATCATAATTTTGGCCCATTCCCCCACAATAGTTGGCCAGATAATCTCCTATTCAAATGCATCCCCTTTTTCTGAAGATAATGCCTTTCATCTCTGAATTTTGATTGCTTTGCATTTACAAAATCTCCTTAGCCATATGCTCCAGCAACCATTGGGGCTTACCCTCATAAGGTCCTTAACTAGTCTTTGAGGCCATGTGTGCTGACCAGTTCTGCAACCACAGCAACCTCCTAGTCAAAACCACTGTGGTCATAATTCTCGCTGACATCCAATAAGATCACATAGGCCACTTTAGCTTTGAGCCACACCAATACTTTGGTGTCCAGCAGCCCTTTGAACTTCATACCTGAAGGCATTTGTTGCACCCATTGCAGAAAAGCTCTATAATTTAGACCACTGCCTGTAAAGCCAGGGCCAGTGCTTGGAAGGATTGCTTGAATAGAACCTCAGTATTCCAGTCCTGCACATTCTTCAGAGCTGTTCTTTCCTCCACAGGAATGGAGCTCTTCTTGATTACTGTTGTCACCAGCACATTCACCTTGGGAACTCTGAGCTTCTCCTTTTTCTTGAGGACCAAGGAGCACAATTTTTCCATGACTCACAGGCCCTTACGGCTGGATGTAGAGGAAAAACCTTGAAATGTTTTCAGAAACCCTCCACAATAGGGCCCTGAGCTGTCTCCACCTCCTTAGAAACCTCCTCTGATATATTGAGAGCCTCTAACACTTGAGAAATTATAACTGACAGCTCCTTCTGCCAAAAGAGCTTCACTATGATTAGGTCAACACATTCTTCCATTGGTAGCTCCCTCCTAAGTCTCCCTTTGCCAGAGACTCCTCTGACTCCTGAGACTAAAGGAACTCCTGCAGCATGACTCTTCAGCTGAGACAATTGACTGATATGCCCAGTCATCCTGCACCTCTAACCTTGGCTTCTTTGGTGGTCCTGGGCTCCAGATCACTGGCCTGGACTCCCCACTGGGGCAGAAAGTTAGGGCATGCCCGAGTCCTGCTTCAAGCAATATGCTCTATGCATCAGCAACAAAAACTCAAGTGTAAAGAAGTCACAGTACCATCAGGTTCGCCAACCCCCACCCTGTTCATTCAGAACACTGGAATGGGAGGTTAATCTCCTCTGAAGTTCTTAATCCAGCTGGGAGGCTCAGGAGATCTATGTCCCACAGGCAATCCAGGCTCCAAAATGGTGCCTGCACCAGACCTCTCTTGCTCCATGGAGCAATCCTCCTCTGATCACATTCCTCCTGCAAGCTTTTTAGGTGCATTCTGCTAAGGCTTAGTGACTACTGTTGAGGATTCAGAGACAGGGAAATTGTCTGTCTGTATAGCATAGTTACTCACCTGTAACAGGTGTCCGCCAGGGACAGCAGGAATCAGTCCTCACATATGGGTGATGTCGGCGGAGCCCGCACAGAGTATTTCCTCAGCATTCATAGAAAGTCTTTGGGAATGCTACCACACATATGTGGTCCCCCTCTCGCCCAAGGGTGCCATCTTGCTCAGTCAGATGACATAGCAAAAAAGGATTTAAAACAATGTAGGGAGGCAAAAATGTAGGGTTGTGAGGACTGATTCTGCTGTCCCTGGAGAACACCTGTTACAGGTGAGTAACCATGCTTTCTCCAGGAACAAGCAGGGAGTCAGTCCTCCCTAGCTACAGGCTGCAGAGGACCAAACAACGACCATACCACCAGCGCCCCATCGGGTAGCCGTGAGTTGCAGAAGATGAGTCCCCACTGAAGGACTCTGCAGGACCCTAGCAGGACCCTAGCATCCAGTGACACTATTACTTCGGTAGACTGAATGGCGGCTTGGTGAGTTGGGAGAGCACCACCTTAAGGTTCCATTCTGCCGCCGGAGGGCGGAAAGGGGGCTTTGATAGCAGGAAGCCCTGGAGGATCCTGGAGACCAGGGGCTGGTTTGAGAGGGACCTCCCTTCTACAGGGTGATGGTGAGCAGCTATGGTGCTCAGGTGTACCCTCACCGAGTTAGACTTTAGGCTGGCATGCAAGAGGTGCAGTAAGTACTGTAGCACTAGTTGCATGTGACAGGAGAAAGGGTTCTCCCTTCTCGCTGTGCACCAGATGGAGAATCTCCTCCATTTTAATGCATACTCCTGTCTGGTGGATGGTTTTCAGGAGGTCAATAGGATCTCCTTGACTTCTCTTGGGAGATTGAAGGGAGCCAAGGCTATCCTTTCAGCAGCCATGTTGTCAACGCTAGTGACCCCAGGTGAGGGTGCAGGAGGGGGCTCTCCTCCTGGGACAGGACGTCTGAATCCCGACCCAGTGGGATCAGGAGTGCCACCGACAGGGAGAGCAGCAGAGGGAACCATGATTGCTGGGCCCATCTGGGGGCAATCAGGATCACTAATGCCTGCTCGCTCTGAATTTTGAAGAGGGTCTTAGCACCAGTGGGGTTGGTAGGAAGGCATAGAGGAGGCCCTCGGACCACAGGATCAGGAAGACATCTGCTGCTACTCTCTTCGGGTGAGGCTGGCGTGAGCAGAAGCAGGGCAGTTGCATGTTGTCTGGGTAGGCAAACAGTCTATGTCAGGCCTGGCCCAGAGGTGGAAGAGTCACTGCACTATGTTGGGGTGCAGATGCCATTCATGTGGACGGAGGACTCTGCTGAGCTTGTCCACCAAGCAATTGTTCTGGCCTAGAAGGTACACTGCTTGCAGGAGCATTCCGTGGCATACCACAAAGGAGAGGAGAGCCACCGCTTCCTGCTAGAGGGAGTATGAACCCGTGCCCCCTTGCTTGTTCACATAGAACATGGTGACTTGGTTGTCTGTCTGGATCAGCACAGGATGCAGAACGCTTGCATGGCTAGGAAAATGGCCCTGAGTTCCAGGAGGTTGATCTGCAGGAGCGATTCCTCTTGCGACCAGCTGCCTTGAGTGTGGAAGTTTCCACAGTGTGCTCCCCAACCCAGGAGGGAGGCGTCTGTGGTTAGGACCATCTGTGGTGTTGGTGCCTGTAATGGCATCCCCTCCTGGAGGTGGTGTAGGGACTGACACCAGTTGAGGGAGTCCACCAGTTGGCAACTGACTCTGACCTTGTCACGTAGCCTGTCTGTGGCTTGGGTCCACTGGGAGCAGAGACACCACTGGGCCGTCCGCATGTGCAAGTGGGCTAGGGGTGTGACATGAACTGTTGAGGCCATGTGGCCCAGCAGCCAGAGGAGGTGAACCAGTGCTCTCCTTTGGAAGGGAGGCCTTGACCTGTAATGTTTACAGCTGGTGCCTATGAACTCCAGGTTTTAGGCTGGAGAAAGGTGGGATTTGGGTAGTTGATGACGAACCCCAGGTGCTGCAGGAGGCAGATTGTTTGTCCTGCAGCCTGGCTGGCCTCGAGGGCTATGCTGCCTTCGATGAACCAGTTGTCCAGATAGGGGAAGATGAAGGCCCCTTGTAGGCACACATAGAAGGCCATGACCACCAGGCACTTTGTAAAGACTCTGGGTAAGGAGGCCAAGCCAAATGGAAGTACACTGTACTGGTAGTGCTCTCCTCCCAACAGGAACCTTAGGTAGTGTCTGTGGGAGGGGTGGATCAGAATGTGGGTATATGTATCCTTTAGGTCTAAGGAGCACAGTCAATCTCCATGGTGGAGGTAGGGCAGCAGGGTTCCAAAGAAGAGCATCTTGAACTTCTCCCTCACCGGAAACTTGTTCAAGTTTCACAGGTCTAGTATGGGCCTGAGACCTCCATTTCTTTTGGGGACAAAGAAATACCTTGAGTAAAAACCTTTTCCCCACTGTTGTCTGTGTACAGCAGTGGTTCTTAACCTTGTTGGAGGTACTGAGCCCCACCAGTTTCATATGCACATTCACCGAACCCTTCTTTATTGAAAAATAAAATATGATTTTTTTTCAAATTCAAGACATAGGTATATGTTTTACTGGCTCACAAAATGAATCGTGCATTAACATCACTGTGTTCAAAGAACAAAACCAATACAATGCATGAACTCACAACAAATTACATACATAACTTTTCACAAAGACATGACCTTTTTTAATACTACCACACTGAAATGGTTTTAATTTTTAACCTTATGTATTCCAATAATGAACTTATTGTTTTTACGCTATTCATTATTTTTAACATTTTAACACACACCCATCACCTAATTTCCATCAGGCTACACCGCTACAATAATAATGAATATTTACTGCAAATCAGTGTGACTTCTGCTGTTGCCTTTGAGAGACCAGTTCAGAAATGCGTGGCTTCACCTTGGCAAGTGCCACTCTCATGTCATTTTCACAGCAGTCTGTTCCTTTTCTTCGTTTTTATGTCCAGCATCCTCGAAAAAGATTGCTCGCAAAGATATGTTGTAACAAATGGTATAAAAATTTCCAGGGCTTTCCTAGCAATAACAGGATACGTTACCATTTGTCGACACCAAAACGTTGAGAGCGTTGTTGTTCTGAAGAGTTGCTGTTGAACCTGGCTCTGCTGAATTTCAATGATTTCGTCGAGGTATTCATCATTGACATCTGCTGTCTCAACACCAAACGTGAACAGCTGTCTCACCCATGCTGGATATGACTCTCTTGTAGGGAAGTATCCGTCGAGAGACTTTGCAAGCTCATCTAAGTGCGTGGCAATTGCTTGCTTCAGTTCCGTGGGTACAGAAATGTCTCCGATTCCAGACACATCTTCGATCTTACTTACACAGTCATCCAGCAGGGGAAAGTTTGCAAAGTTATCGTTCTCTGTTCGTCGTTTCCATAACGGTAGCTTTTTTGAAAAGCCTTCAGGTTTTCTTCCGCTTCGATGATGTTGACTCCACCACCCTGCATCTGCTGATTGAGATGATTGAGAGATGCGAATATATCAGCCATGTACGCTAAAATGAGAATGAACTTAGAATTTTTGAAGCAATCTGCATGACGATGTTGGTGCTCTTGCAAAAACAGGGCTAATTCCACATGCATGGCAAAAACACGATTCAGCACCCATCCCCGGGATAACCACCGAACGTTAGAATGGTACAGAAGTACCTCGAATTCAGAGCCCATTTCTTTACACAGCTCACTGAAGATGCAGTGCCTCAGTGCACTATTTCACACATAGTTCACACATTCCACTACAATTTTTAATACTTCTGTCATTTCTGGAGGCAAGGTATTTGTTGCCAACGCATGCCTGTGCAGAATACAATGCGTAACAATGATGTGTGGTGCATCGGCTTTCACTAGCGCACCAAAACCAAACTTTCTTCCCAACATGACTGGAGCTCCATCCGTACAAACTGCAGAAACCATATCCCATGAAAGATTGTTGTCTCTGAAGAAGTCATCCACAAGTTTCTTCACATCGGCTGCCTTAGTTGTTGTTGTAAGAGGCTTACAAAATAAAAAATCTTCCTTTATCATGTCTTTCACATAGCGCACAAATACAGCAAGCTGACTTAGATTAGAAACGTCTGTGGTCTCGTTGAGTTGGAGGCTGAATTTTGCCGGGCTTGAAATCAGATCTGCACTACTTGAGCCAAGATGTCTTTGCTCATGTCCTCTATTCTGTCGCTGATGGTGTCATTTGAAAGAGGAATTTGGGATAATTTAACTTCGGCCGCTTTTCCCAGCATCAGATTCGCCATCTTCAACACAGCTGATTTTATAAGTGTTTCACCAATGGTGTGTGGTTTGCCCTGCTTTGCGATCAGGTAAGCAACTTCGTACGATGCTGTAAGGATCGGTTTGTTGATGGGTACAAAGCCGAGAGCAGGCAGAGTAGCCTTTTCATCGAATCTGACTCTCTTCACCTTGAATTCAGCAAGCGTTGTGTTCTTGTATTCCCCATCTCCATGCAGGTTAAGGAAGTGTTCCTTTAGTTTTGCCAGTACTAGACTAGAATTGCTTAACTTGGCCTTGCAAATCATGCAGATAGGATGCTGACTCCCATCACGTTCTGTTATATATGCGAATCCATGTTGTACATATTCGTCCGACCACTTTCTTTTTTTGCTCGACATAGTTAGTATGGATTAAAATATTAAGAAAGAAATCACACGACATACCATCACGACAGTCATAAGTCGACTACTGAGTGCACCAAATTCCCTGCAGCACAGATTGGTCAAGCAATGTAGCGTGATCACCTGCAGCCAATGATTGCCAAGCGGAGCGTGTCATCACGAATCATATGAGTCGGGTGCGTGTCTTGTGTCTTGACCTCCGCCGAACCCCTGAGACTGACTCACCGAACCTCTAGGGTTCGATCGAACCCAGGTTAAGAACCACTGGTGTACAGGTTTTATGGCTCCGCCCCTAAGCAAACCCTCGAGCTCTGACAGGAGCAAGGTCTGGTGAAGGAGAGGCCACACTGGCTCTCTTGGGAAGAACCCTGGATGTGTTTGTTGGAACCAGAGGAGATAGCCCTTCTTTACTACTTGTAGGACCCACTGGTCTATGGTGACCCCAGCCCACCTGTGAACAAAAAGCACCAGGCAGCCTCCTATGGGCTAGGGAGGGTCTACCGGGGGAGAGGAGGCCCTGCCCGGGGAATCAAAAGCTCCCCCCCTGTCTGGGAGGGAGCTGGTGTCTGAGGCTTCTGGGCCTTTGGCTTCCTCAGCCCATGGTCTTGGTTCTTGGGCTGGGGGCCCTGTTGCTGTTTCCCCAAGAAGGGCTGGTAGTGGCCCTGGTGAAAAGATCCCTTCTTCCTGGGGACTGGTGGTCTCTTTCCTGACAGCTTCTTCTGGGGAAGGGGTGAGGTTTTCCTTGAGAGCCTTTGCCTGGTTACAACCTCGGCCTCTATCTCATCTGCCTTGTCGACCATGGACTTGCCAAACAAGTTTTCCCCAGTGCAGGGGACATCCAGCAATTTTTCTTGCACCCATTGCTAGAGGTTGGAAGTTTGAAATCAGGCCTTGAGCCGGGCCCTGATGCCCACTGCTGCTACTCTTGCAGCAGATTCAAAGCCATTGTAGGTGGCACGGGAGAGGAACTTTGAGCAGTTCCGGATCCCGGCGGTCATCGCTTGGAACCTCTGAAGGGGTTCCACGGCAAGGCCCACATAAAAACCTGCCAGCTCTTGGATAAGGCCCTTGAGGTACATACTTATGTACAACTTATAGACCTGTATCTGGCAGCCCAGCATGAATCCCTGGAAGCACCTGTGCCCAAGGGCATCGAGGGCTCTGGCTTCCCTGCCCGAGGGGACAGAAGAGTAGTTCTTTTGGCTTTTGTGTTTTTGCATCGAGGATTTCATGACCATGGAGTTATGTGGGAGTTGGGACTTCTGGAAACCCAGGCCTTTCATGACACGGTAGATGACATTGAGTCATCGGCTGGCCACCGGCACCAAGGCTGGGGTCTCCCACATCTGCAGGAGCAGGCTCTTGAGGATGGGCTGCACCGGCACAGTCAGAGTCTCCTTTGGCAGGGATTCATACTGGAGGATCTCCAGTCCTTTGGTGCGCGGGTCCTCCTGATTTGGTCGGGACCGAGAGGACCCGGGTCATGTCCCGTACAAAGTCGTGGAAAGCCACGTCCTCCGGTGGGGAGTGGCGCCGGGGTTCTGGAGGAGATGGCTCCAAGGGGACATCTTGGTGCCGAGAAGTCTTGGAGGAGGTCTCAAAATAAGTCTCCCAGTTGGAGCCAGAAGGCATCGAGGATTCTGAGGCTCGGGGCTCTCATGCCTCGAGGCCGGCTCCAAGGAACTGGGGTGCTCCGGTGGGTCTCAGATCAGACTCCCAGAAACTGGCCGGAGAGGACCAGATACCCAAAGATTGGGACTGGGATCTTGATCGATGCTGAGGCTGGTGGCACTCGGGGCCTGGCTTGACGCCCAGGGACTTCCCTGCAGTCGGCGACCCGGTTGTCAGGGCAGATGATGCAGGCCACCCTGACATCATTGCCTGCTGCAAGGCCAGGATGGCAGAGATATTCTGCTCCAGAGCCACCATCCTGGACTCAATACCAGGAGGCTCTACAGCTTTTAGCATGGGCACAGAGGGTCTCGGACCAGACGCCAGCACTCTTGCATCCTTGACGAGGATCAAGGCCTCAGGGAGTCTCACATGGTCACTGCTGGCCGAGGACTCCCTCTTAGAGACCTTAAGGAGGCACTACTTGGGGTCACAAGAGTCCCTCCGTGGGACCTTACCAGGTTTCACCGATGTAACCTTGACTGGCTTCGAGGATTTTTTCTTTTTCTTTGAAGGGTCCAGTGTCTTTATGGAGGAGCTGCCACCACGGGACTCTGAAGATGCCCAGGCCCCATGGGATGTGCTTGGCTTGGGGTTCAGTGTTGGGGAAGCCAGTGCGAAGTTGGATTGTGGGAACAGCTTCTCCTGCAACTCTGACCGTTTCCTGTTGGTTCTCGGTGTCATGGCCTGGCACAGGTCACAGGTGGTACTGTTGTGGTCTGGGCCGAGGCAGTCATGGGTGTCTGTGACAGACATGGTCTGACCGCAGCAGTCACACTTTTTGAACCCACCGGGGGACATGGTGGGAGACACCTGGTTGGGGTCAATGACCCCTGGGTGAAAAAGGACATGAACGCCGTTCGAAGCAAGCCCCATCAAAAAAGAAGGGAAGAGCCGAAGACGGCATTGGGGATGGTGCCGGCTCAAGGAGGGAAGAGGAACCAGTACCCAAATTGGGAAAATAGCAACTTTTGAGGATACTTTTTAGAGGATTTTTCCGGGGAAACAAGACATACATCCATTGGGCTCCACAGAAAAAAAGGAGACTGAGAAAGATGGCACCCTTGGATGAGAAGGGGACCATGCATGAATGGTAGCATTCCCAAAGGCTTTCTGTGAAAGCTGGGGAAATGCTCCATGCGGGCTTTGTCAGTGCCGATGTCAACCATGTGTGGACCGACTTCCTGCTTGTTCCTGGAGAAGCTTGTTTGTTTGTGCATATGTAAGCAGGGCCGACCTGTCCATTGTGCGATAATGTTGTTCGCACAGGGCCCTGCGTGAACTTCATTATTGCACGGTGGACGGCTGGCTGCAGAGGGAGCCGGGGAAGCCCGCACGAGGCCCCGGCTCCCTCTGTACAGCCGCCAGCGTGAGGAGTCTTTTCCCTCACGTTGGCGGCTATATCTGTGAAGCCGCGAATGCCGGGAGAGGTTAAAGGGCATTGCCTTTATCTGTGAAGCTGTGAATTCTGGAGAGGTTTAAGGCAATGCCCTTTAACCTCTCCCGGCATTCGCAGCTTCACAGATACAGCCGCCAGCATGACGGAAAAGACTCCTCACTCTAGTGGCTGTACAGAGGGAGCCGGGGCCTCGCACAGGCTTCCCCCAGCAACCTCTGCAGCCCCTTAGACGGCGGCGGGGCTCTTCGGAGGGGAGGGGGGATTCTAGGACTGGAATCAGGCTTGATGGGGGGCTAGGGCTGTGATGGGGGCTAGGACTGGAATCAGGCATGATGGGGGGGGGGCTAGGACTGGAAATAGGCTGTGATGGGGAGGGCTGGAATCAGGCTGTGATGGTGGAAACTTGGACTGGAAATGGGCTGTGATGGGGGGGCTAGGACTGGAAATGGGCTGTGATGAGAGGGCTAGGATTAGAAATGGGCTGATGAGGGGCTGGAATATGACTGTAATGGGCTGATGGGGGAGCTTGGACTGCAAATGGGTGATGGGCTGGAATAAGACTGGAAGTGGGCTGATGGGAGCTGGAATAGGGCTGGAAATGGGTGGCTAGGATTGGAAATTGGCTGATGGGGAGCTTGGAGTGGAAATGGGCTGATGGGGGGGGGGGCTGGAACGAGACTGGGTATGGGGGGGCTAGGACTGGAAATGGGGGGGCTAGGACTGGAAATGAGCTGATGTGGGGGCATGGGAGAATGGGACTAGAAGGGAGCGGATGCTGGGTGGGTCTAGAACTAGAAGGGAGCTGATTTGGGAGAATGAGAATGGAGAGGGGAAAGATATTTTGTGTCGGAGGGAAGAAAAATCTGCGATCGGCCGAGTATTGGGAAAGTAAATGGGGATTGACAATGGAAGGGTGAAATTTGAGTGGATGATAAAGGAATAAGGAAAGAAATGGGGGAAAGAGCAAAAGAGAAATGATCAGTATGTTAAAGCAGATAGAGAGAGAATGGAAAACATCTAAAAGAGAAGAAAGGACAAATGGACAGCTCGCAGAAGACACAAAGAAACCAGAAGGAAGTGACTAGAGCAATTGCAACTGAAAAATAATATGGCCAAACAAAAAAGGTAGAAAAATACTTTTTATTTTGAATTTATTAACTGGAATATGTCAGGTCTGGGAAATGTGTATCGCTAACATCTTTGCGTTTTTGATTTTTGCAAGAGGAAATTAATTTATAGTTTTATTTCTCCAGTGTTGTTGTATATTTCATGTTTGGCTTTTGGGGTTCCCAATTTAATTATTATCTTCCTATTTCTAAATTGTGATCCCTTGTTCTTTGTGTGGTGATGGTCTATGTTCTGTATGTATAACCAAGCTAAGGTATTCTCTTCATGTAGTTTCTATTTGACAGTCCCACTTGTTCTCTTTCCCCCAGTGAGATGTATTGGTTTAATATCTGCAGTGTTGCCTTTTGATAGGTAGGGTTTGGTGCTTTGTGATTCCTGGTAGTGCTGCTATGATACGGTGGGTTTGCTATAGGTTCTAAATGGTCAATGTTTATAGTATTTCCTAATGGGCCTGGCGGTTGTCACTGCAATATAGTAATGTAGAAATCTGTTAGTCTTTCTTTATCCAGACACTCATTAAGAGGCATGTTTACTAAAAGTGCATGTTAACGTTTTGCAAATATTTATGCAAATGAGGCTCCTTATGCAAATGATGTCCCGCAATGAATCTCCGCACATGGCCCCACACCCCCCTTGGGCCGCCCCTGTATGTAAGCATGTACAAACAGATGTGTAGTCAAAATGCAGTGGTTTATGTTTGCTCCTACTGTGACTGTCTCTTTGAATAGTGGAGCTGCATGATGCAGGAAATTTGAATTGATCTTGCAATTTGAATTCTTGCAGAACTTGAAACCAGATCAACCAACTTCCTGCATCACACGGTTCCACTATGCATAGAGCCAATCACGATGGGAGAAATATGAACTGCTGCATCCATAGACAAGAATGGGTGAGTGAAGGAGGGACTGAATGAAAGAGGGGTATGTGAGAGAGAGAGAGAGAGAGAGAGAGAGAGCTGGGTGAAGGCTGGTGGGGGATTAGGAGAGAGAGAGCTTGGGGAGTATTAGAGAGAGAGAGAGAGAGAGAGAGAGAGACTTGATGAAGCTTGGGAAGAGGGTCATGAGACACACACACACACACACACAAACACAGAGCTCTTGACACTCCATGACACACAAATGTATGCATACAGTCCCTGAAACTCTCCGTGATACACACATGCACACACTCATTCAGGAAGCCACTAACAGACCTCATGACACACATGCACGCACATAGCCCTGATACTTCCCATCACACACACACACACACGCACGCATGCAGCACCCACTGACACTCCCAATGACACACAGCCACATACCCATACATGTGCTGCTCCTAACACACACACACACAGCACGTGACACATATACACACACACATGAAGACCTCACACTTTCTACACATATGAATCTCCACCATGTCTGATTCTTTAAATGGGGAAACATGCCATTGTGTCACACTGCTAGGGTACACTTTTCGGTCTGGTAATCTGCAGCGCCCCTAATCACCATATGCTGGTATAGTATAAACACAGTTCTAGGTCCTGCACTCTTCTTCCTAGCAAGACCGTACCCGACAGAAGTACTAATCTAATTTAATTCTACCCTTTTAGTCCTGTAGGGCCAGCCAGAGTGGCTACACACACTGTATCATTAGAAGAGTTGATAGAAGTTATTTTTTTTTATTAATGTCATGCAATCTTAAGGTCTCTTTATATTTCATCCTCACAAACGTGAATTTCAGCTATACTTGGAAATGAACACTCATTATCGCAATCCTATCATTTAGCACTCATAAGCCTGAACACTTGTTTTTATTTGTCTTTCACTGTAATCCTTGTAAGCAGATGCTGCTGTCTAGTGTATCATTATTATCATACAACTTAACTGTACGTTGCAATCTAATACCTGTGTGGTTTTAAAATAAACTGAGGATATCACGTGTGGAATGCACTTACATGCATGTATTCATGAGAAGTTATATACACAGGAGTAAAAGTGATGAAATAATACATCTCTCCGATTATGCCACATACATATAAAAACAGTCACAGGTCAATAGAAATACAGAGATCCTGAGCTATATTTAGGGCCTTCTGGCTGGATTTGTATTATCTCCTGGGATGGCTTATTGGCAGTACCAGGGGTTTCTATTCTAGTTGCAAAAAACTTCTGGCTTTCCCAAAACTCAATCCATAGCAACAAGGAAGCATACAGTAGGTCATATATACTGTACAACACAGTGAAAAAATATACCATTGTAGTTGCATAAATAATATATATTTCAGTACAATGAAACAATAAAAAAAAGATTTAAGAACAGCAAACCATGCATGTTGAATGATAGAACAAATATCAATTTGAGAAGTACAGAAATCTTCTTCATTATTTTATTTCTATGCATCTATTTACTCAAGGAACTCTTGGGGCTTCTCTCAGAACCTATCACTAACAGGGAAGGAAAATTAACGAGGAAGACACACAGTAAGCAAACACTAAATAAAACCAAAATTGTATTTATTTGAAACATTAAGGAAAAAACTGATCTACCTAAGGTAGAATTCCAGATATGGAAAAAATATTCATCCACACTAGAGACAATCAAGCCCTCTTCTACAGAAATAGAACTGTAACTTGCTGTGGAATCCAATCGTAGACCCTATCAGAGGGCGACAATTTAGAAATGGAAAAGAGCGTTCAACTACTTAAAACTATCTAGCGGAGACATCATAGAAGGATATATTGTAGTACTACGGCCATCGAAATATGACCCATAAATTTCTTTTCATAAGAAGAGGAATTTACTTTTCTTTAGGTTATTAGTTTCAATATACTGCCTTTCAGTGAGGTGATCAAGACAGTTTACAAAATTTATACATAGAAATGAAATCTAAAACCAAAAACATTATACAATTAAAATATATTGGGGACAAAAAATAAAGCTACCCTTAGGCTTGCTGAAAAAGCCGTTATTAAGACCCCTTTAAAAAGAAAGCTATGAGCAATTAGCTCTCAAAGCAATGGGCAGAAAATTCCATAGGGATGGGGCTATGAAACTGAAGGCAATACAACGTGATCTCAAGATAAATTACAACTAGTGATGGAACAGAATGTAAGCACTGAGTAGATGATCTTAGGGCCTGAGAGGGTGCATATGGCATAAGAAGATCTGCCAAATATCTTGGATGAGAGGTAAGCAAAGCTCTGAATGTCAGAATTAGAATCTTAAATAGAATTCTGTAGGCTGTAGGGAGCTAATGAAGGGTTGCAAGCAGAGGAGTAATGTGATCACAGTTGGTTACCTTACACAGAAGCTTGAAGACTGTGTTCTGAAGAGTTTGCATGTGTCTAACTGCACTAGTAGTACTGCGATAAAGCACAGCATTCTCTCACTAATCTTTGCAGCACTAATTAAACATTATGATTATCTACAAGGGGTTGCAAGCGATGCAGAGAATGAAGAAAGATCACTTTACAACTAAAAAGATACAGTATATGGAGATGTGATGGGGTCTATAGAGTGTTGTCTGGCGCACTCCAGAGGGATTATCAACAGGTCCCTTTAAGAGAGCCTGCAGCCCAGAGTTCAGGGCTGGAAGGGCATGGCTCACAGGAAGAGGTTAAGACCCTAGCAGGCTACGGGAGGTAGAGAGAGGACCGTGAAGCTAGGAGTTCATTTAAGGCAAGCCCTACAAAAAGGTAGGAACTTTAACTGGGCAAGGAAGGAACTTTAACTGGGTTGGAGGAAGGGCTGGGAGACCAGCTTTGGGAAGAAGGTTTAACAAACTGGGTCTGAATAAAAATATGTTTTGTTTTCCCTGAACTGCTCTCCCTTCCTACTGCATGCCATGCTTCCACCAGGGAAAAATCAATTCCTTTTCAAAGATAAGGACTAAGAGGGAACATTTCCATCACTGGCACAGGAGCTCTCTTAATTAATGGGGAAACTTGTGGATGGACCTTTCTTCTGAGCCACATTGATTCAGATTTGAGTTTATTTATTTATTTATTTATTTGCAGTCTCTTTTATACCGCGCTATTCGACATCAGTGCGGTTTACAATGAACATAAGAGTTGCACATCTCAATTTCATGATTTATGCTTACAGTGAAACAGGTATAATAACTTGGGTATACATTAAACAGGAAAATTAAACTTGGGTATGCATTAAGCAGGTATAACAGGTAAAATAGGGTATAAATAACCAGTCCCTTAACAAGGAGACACGATGAATAAATACAGTCTACTTTATGTTTATGTTCAAACAAACAAGCATCTAGATAAACCTTAAAGATTAGAGAGATCTGCGTGAGAGGTATCCATATAGGCTACTAATTAAATGTCATCTGCATAATAAGAGCACTAATTTTCTGTTCTGGATTAAAGTATCTGAGGGAGCAAGGAATATATCAATGATATGTGGTAACATTTGCAGTAGGAGATTCAATAAATGTGCTAAATATTAGCGCAATGTGAATCTTTAACCAACGTTAATATACTCCCCTGTTTTGGGCTGAACTGATGGTCCAGCTTCCTGAAAGAACCACTAAAAATGTCCTTATCACGTGAAAGAGAACTAGTCAACAATGTCACGTCTTTGTCTCCTTCTGAGAGTCACTTGCAACATTTGCCGTAATTACGTAGTCTATACCACAACAAGAGAGACTTGTTAGCCACAACATAACAGCCCCACTTCTATAAAAACACATTCCACATCCCTTCCCAATCTTCTTTCCCCGACAGCTTCTTCTTCTCTTTCTGCTTTCTCACACACTTGTCTCCCCTTCACCCCATTTCTCTTCTCCTCCTGCCTTCTTCCTTCCTTTCTTTCCTCCATTTTCTCACTCCCACACCCCTCGTCTCCTGTCTCTGTATTCCTTTTCTTCCTAACATGATCCCATCCCACACTCCTACTCTGCCCATTCCTTCTTGGCTTCTAAAATACCTACACACTTTCCAGCATCCTCTTCTCCCCTCTATTTCCCTCTCATTTAATTCCCCCGCTCTCTTGCCAGCTGATCCTCATCCTTTCTCTCTTCCACTCTTGTCATCCCAATCTCTCTTCTCTCTCTTCCCCCTTTTGCTTCCCAATTCTTTTCATTCCAAGGCACAACCCTACCTGCACTCAAGCTTTGTGCTCCATTGCCACATCCCTTCTCTTTTTCCCCTCTTGCTGCTTCAAAACGTCCCTTCTCTGCCTCTCGCTAGTGACTAGGTGATAATCCAGCCTGTCTTTCTTTCTTCAATGGCTCGTTGACGCAGCCATGCTGCCCTGATTCTAGCAGGCAGCAGCACCACAGCTTAGCACACAGGTTCTCAACCCAGTCCTTGGGACACACCTAGCCTGTCATATTTTCAGGAAAGATGCATCAGAAGGGGGCGGCAGTGGCAATTGGTGCCCTAGAGGTCTGGCACTATAGGCAACTGCCTAGTTTGCCCAGTGGTAGCACCGACTCTGTGTAGGGCAGGTTAGCATGTGGTTTTGGCATGGCACTAGAAAGTATCAAAGGGCCCCATACTAACAAGCCCCCCCCCCCCCACTATCCTTACAGCACAGATTGGGGCGGTGACCGGGAGGGATGGGGATGTTCCCAGCAAGGCACAGCTAGTGTGAATGTTTGTGGCCCATGCTACCTGCCCTCTGTGTTCATAATGAGGGTGCAACTAATGCTATATCAAGAGGTGGCATTACTTGCACTCATTGCCGATTTGCCATGCTGATGTGTGGACGGGAGGATGACTGATGACTATACCTGCCCACGTCCCTACACTTAGCTCAGTCCTAAATTGGTAATGTGGCCCACACATGCGTTACCGGCACGGGGCTTATTAAACATGTCCCTAAGACAGCTGGCTTCCCTTGTTTCAGGTTAAGAGAGATTTAGTTGAGTAAAGCCACAAGTACTGACTCCGTACTATGGCCCACCCTAACTCCAGACCCTATAACATGTAAGACATTGGTTTTCTTTATAAAAACAGCACATAAATTCCCATTGTTATTAAGGTCTGTTCTTTACCTTCCTGCAGCTATGAAGGCCTGTTCAAAGCTGTAAAACATTTTCCACAAAGTACTTCTAAAGTTTAAGAAAGCCTGCAACATTTAAAGAGTCTTTGACTAAACTCCAGGAGAAGAAAAAGCACATATAGAGAGGTAGTTACTAATGTGCGCTAAGGGACTGATGCACCATTTTTGCCTCTTAGCATGTGTTAAAGTGCAAAACAGTGCATTATTTTACTGTAATGCACATTCCATAATAATGAGATCCAAAGCATACAAATGCATCAAAACACCTTATTATTATGTAAATCAAATAACACAGTTTGCATTGAACTTTACAAGCTATGTTATTTGAGGGAAAAATAACCCCAACTCAAAGCTGGCTTGAAGAATCGGGCCTCTAATATGCAGCCTGATGCTTCTGTTGATCTCAAAGGGACTGGTACCAGGTTAAATTCCATGAACACCACTCTCCCCCCAATTAAGATCCTTACTCCCTCCCGAAGACTCTCCCCATACCCCTAGCCCGAATGCATCCTGTGGACTTCAAAGACCCCCAACCCTGACCTCTCTCCAGTCACTCCCACCTTCTCCAGTGCTTTTACAAGAAAGGTGGTTTAAAGTTTTAATAAACAAACTTAGAGAGGAAGGGCAGGAGGGAGTGAAAGGAGAGGGTGCAAGGTTGGGTAGCAAGGGAAGGAGAGTGCATGGGTAGGTAGAAGGGAAGAAAAGAGTGCAAAGGAGAAGGTACTGACCTTTAAGTGCATTCATTTTTCTGCTCTCGTCTATCTCTCCTCTCTTCTCTCCCTCTACACCCCTCCTCGTGAATTTCGTTCTTCTTCTGGTTTGCTCCTGTCTTTGCCCTTTTCTACGTCGGCTAACTCCAGACTTCGGTCTTTTCACCTTGCTGCTCCTTACGCCTGGAACAAACTTCCTGAGTCTGTACGCCAGGCTTCATCCCTGCCCCTTTTCAAATCTATGCTAAAGGCTCACCTCTTTAAGGCTGCCTTTGGATCCCGGTCCCTTGTGTCTCCTTACGCTTCTCTATTCTATCTACTTTCTAACTTTGCCTTGTTTGTCTTGATTAGATTGTAAGCTCTAACAACTAGGGGCCATCTTTATCTGTGTTTGTACAGCGCTGCGTATGCCTTATAGCACTTATAAATGTTTAATAATAATAATAATAATAAAATGGCACCAGTTGAATCCTAGTAGTAGTCTTGTGGTACTACTGCTAGGGTTTAAGCTGCCATTTTTGCCCTTGTTTGTAAATACCACATCCTGTTCCCCCTCATTGCTGTGTTTACTGTCACTGCATTTTGCAGAATCAGAAGAGATGGTCTAAATTACACCTACTCCCCTCGTCCTCCTCCTTCCATCAGCTATAATTGTCAGAAAGCGAGTTTTAAAAGAGGCACTGTGAGGGATTGAAAGGGGAGATAGAGAGGGGCTAAGCCTTGGGGAGTGATGAGCCAGGAAGTGGATTTAGAACGAGGGGGTAAAGCAAGAGGAGGTGAGCCTAGGAAGGGCATGAGAGAGAGGGAATGAACCTTGTTCAGGGTCTTTGCTATTGGGAACGGTTAGCAAGGACCTTCTCAGAAAATGGTCTGCAGTACTGACACGTGGTGGGATCTGGGAGATGATGCAGGTACTCAGGAATTAGGTAAGGACTGAGGCTTTAGGTGAGAGAGGAGGGACAAGATAATAGAATCAGAGTATTTGTAGGGCCTGCAGTATGTGAGACAGGATGCAGAAAGGTGGAGCAGGGTAGAGAGATGGTGTTAAACTATGAAGGAGGAGCTAGAGAAGTGGTGAGAAACAGAGGAAAGGAACGGGCCAATAAAGAGGTAAGAGAAGGTGGAAATAGGAGGAGACATATGGCTAATGTGAAAGCGGAAATGGGGAAAAGGAAACAGAGGAAAGGAGTTCCATGAATGGAGTAAGGGGCAGGAAATAAGCTGGAGATTTATTTATTTATTCATTTTTCAGTATTTATGTACCACCTTTTCCTTAAATCAAGGTGGTTTACATTGAACTCGAACAGTTTACATTGTGGCAATACAGTTTACATTCAATGCTGTAACTTGCACACATTGTAACATCATAGTCTGGGGAGGGTTGTACATAGGGGGAGGTCACAAACAATCATTAACAGTATGATTCTTCAGTCATTTACAAGCGTAACTTATTTACAAATTGGGGGTCATGCTTTGTGATTATGTAGTATTGTTTCTTATTCATTGTCTGGTGCCTGAGTGGAGGGAGTGTCAATAAACAGGAATGTCTTCAACTTTTTCCTGAAATCCTTGATGTCCCTCATGGAGATGGTGGGAGGACAAGAGGCAGAGGAAGTTAGATGACTATTCAGGGAGTATAAGTACAAAGAGTACCATTTTGAAAAGTGTGCGCTTACAGTGTAATACAATGGTGTGTTTCCCCTTTCATCCATTCTTCCATTCACAGACTAAGGCATGTCTGTTTGGGGGACTAGTGTCTCACTACTGTAGCAGAGTAGGTATCTGGCATTGTGTGCCTAGTGACTAATGCTATACGTGAGGTATGTACGCACATGTAGATCAGTGGTATGATGTGCATATCTATTTCCATGGGACGTTCAGCTGTTTATTTGTGGAAATGTGAGGGTGAGATGTCAGAGAGTGGGGATGTCTATGTGCACATGTGTGTGTGCGTGTGTGGTTTGATAGAAATGAGAGTTGGGGGGCTCTTTGTATGTACATTGGTATTTGTGTGACTATAGGCATAAACTTATTTATTTATTTATTTATTTATTTATTAGCAAGGCTTGATATATCACCCATACCGGAGTGTCAGAGCGGTGTACAAAGAAAACCATAATGGCTACTAGAAAAGAAAAGGAGGAAAAGAACGCCAATGGGTTGATAGGAAAGCAATAGTGAAAGAATGAAGAGAGGACAGAAAGGAGCAGAGTTAAATGCAGAAGTGGGGGGAGTACCAGGGGGTGGGAGTGATAGGGTGAGGGGAGATAGAGGCAGTGTGTGGCATCAGGACCATCATGTGATAACAGGGAGATCAAAGGCCTGGAAAAAGAGATGAGTTTTTAGTAAAGCTTTGAAACGAGGAAAAGAGGGTTCGGGGCAGAGAGAGTGTGGGAGAGAATTCCATAGGGCAGGACTTAGGAAAAAGAAAGCAGAATGACGAGTGAGTTTGAGATGTGCTCAGGATGGGGAAGGAAGAAAGAGATGGTTGCTATAAACAGAGCGGAGGAGGCAAGAAGCGGGCTGGTGGTAGATAAGATCTGATAAGTACTGGGGGGGTGCCTGTGTGAAGAACTCTGTGAGTTATGATGAGGTCTTTATAGATAAATCAGAACTTAATGGGGAGCCAATGAAGGGTGAAAAGACAAGGGGTGATATGATCAAGGGGGGAGGAGTGGGTGACAAGACGGGCGGCAGTGTTTTGAATAAGCTGGAGACGACAGAGCTGGTAATTGGGAAGACCGGCGAAAATTGAGTTACAGTAATCCAAGTGGGAGGTCACGAGCGAGAGAACCAGGGTGGTGAGGAGGAGGCAGAGAGGTAGGGCCGGAGGGAACGAATCCTACGGAGATGGAAAAAACAGCTATGTATGAGGGAGGAAATATGTGGGTGGAAAGACATTGAGGAGTCGAGGGTGACTTCAAGGTAACGGAGCGTGGGGACAAGTGGGACGGGGAGAGAGGACATCGTGGGAGCCAAAGTGGGGGGAGTGGCAGTGAAGGAGAGCCACCTCTGCACTTTCTCCTGTCCTCTTGTGCTCACTCCCTGCCCCCCCATACTTTTGCACTATTCCCTCTCCACACTGTTCAATACCTTCTCTTTACACTCTCTCTTTTCTTCCCTTCCCTTGCTACCCAACCTTGCACTCTCTCCTTTCCCTACCACCTGTCTTTCACTCCCTCCTGCCCTTCCCCTCTATGTTTATGGTTATTAAAACTTTAAACCACCTTTCTTGTAAAAGCAAAGCAGTTCACAAATAAATAACATTCACAAAAAAAATGGAGAACAATTTAATAGGACAGGAGAGGAGGAGAGAGGTATCTTCAGAATAAATGTGAAACAAGAGTGAGGTAGCAAGAGAAAGGACTGCCTGGATGACTGTCCAACCTAGGCCCCAAAGGCCTATTGGAATAAGTGCTTTTGAGTTGTAATTTTGAAAGTATGGCAAGAAGGTTCTAAATGAAGGTAGAGGGATAGAGAGTTCCAAAGGATGGGGACACATACAAAGAATGCTGAAGGATTGGTAGATTTGAGCCTTTCTTAGGAGGGGGGGGGGGATGTGGAGTCTATTGTCATATAAAGAATGTAAAAGAATGTAATGTCCATGGAGGGGTGTGAAAAATTAGAAAATGGAAGAAATAGGATGGCTACTCAGTGTGAAGAACTTTGGGTGTGTCAGAAGTTTAAATTAGGTATGGAAAGTGGATAGTGACAGGCAGCCAACGGTTATGTTTCAGGATATGATATGATTTTTTTTGGCCTACGATAAGATATGAATGGCAGTGTCCTTGAGTCCAGAAGGGAAAAAAACCGGCATAAATTGTGTTACAAAAATCTAATCAGGAGACTGCATAATTAAGGAGGAGAAATGTAAGTGATAAGGAATCCAGAAATGGACCAATTGAACAGCATTGGAGAACATTGAAAAATTACTTTTTTGCTATGGAACTGTTAAGGGGGAGGGGGAGGGGGAAGGAAAGGCAGTTATTGAGAATTACATCTAAATAATTAAGAATGGAGATAAGCTGTATCAAAATACCCTCAATAGATGGGGGCTAAGGATGGTTGAGAAGAACCACCAGTAAACTAGATTTATTTAATTTATTTAACATTTTTATATACCGCACTATTCATCATCAGCGCGGTTTACATAGAACTACAAAACATCAGATAAGATAAGATACATATATCTGTTTTTACATGGAACAGGAAGAAAAACTTGGAAAACAGGGGTAATAGTAACAAAGGATAATAGAACTTGAACTATATACATATGATAGTAATATTACTTGAAAAAGTATCATGTTAGATAGGGATGGCATTGGAGCTGTTTAGATGAACTTGTGTTATTGTGTTCTCTGGAAAGTATATGATGAAAAGGTGATGCTTCAAGGCCTTTTTGAACTGGGGGATATCAGAGATGGCCCTAATGTGTGGTGGGAGGGTATTCCACAGTTTTGGAGCACATAAGCTGAATGATCGGTGTTTTATTGGGCTTCAGTTTAAGATGGTTGGATGGAAGCCATGTAGAGACAATATTTAAAGTGCAACTAATGGAGGATTGGTCTGGGGCAAGTGAGTTAATGTGGAATAATAAAATATCATCTGTGTAGTAAGTAATATGCTCTGGTGTTTAGAACCTGAACTAAAGTTGCAAGGGGGGTGAGAAAGATGTTGAAAGATAGGGATATTAGGATAGAATCCTGTGGAACACTGCAAAACTGGGGCATAACAGAAGATGGTGCGGACCAGTAGTGATCCTAAAAGAGTAATCAGTGAGGAAGGAGGAGTACCAATTATAGACTGGACCTGTGAGACGAATATCAGAGACAAGAGTGTAAGATGCTGTGATCAACTAGATCAAAAGCAGCAGCGAGGTCCAATGAAACTGCCAGTTTAATTTTAAAAGTTATCCAGGGAAGAATGTATTTCATTAAGGAGGGACATGTGACTGTAATCGTTGCAAACACTAGACTGTCTAGGATGGAGAGAATTTGTATGTTCAATGTGGTCAGATAGCTGAGCGAAAAAAAAGATTTTTTCTGTTAGCTTTGAGAAATAGGGTAAGTTTGATATTGGTCCTGGTGAACTTCCTTCCTGCCTCTTCATTTCCCTCTTCCACCCTGCTCCTGCAACTCTTTTACCATTCAAACTCACCTCCAACTGCAGCCAAAAGTAGGAGTTACTCTTTATCCCTGCTGACTGACAGCTTTTCTCTGACAGCTTTCACAATAACTATTCATTTCTTTCACTGCACTCGAAGTCAAGAAGCCAATACCCATTCAGAAAAAAATTATCTTTGGCAAGGCGGTTCATCTGCCTATTTTTTCAAGGAGAATCATCCCCTTCTTTTAAAATGTTCATAAAATTAGATGGCTAGTGCCTGATTTTCATCTTTAACTGGCTAAAAGGCCTTTTTTACTAACTTGCACGAAGCATTTTGGGCCTGATATTTGAAGGGCATTTACACGGTTTACAGTCTAGTAAATCGTGTAAATGCCTTAGATGGGGATATTCAACGGCACATAGATGGGGATATTCAACGGCACTACCTGTGTATGTGCCATTGAAAATCCCCATCTATGTCCCCTACATGTCCTGATGCTATCTGACTAGCATTGGGGTATGTCAGGGGTGTTCCGGAGCGGAGCAGAGGCATGAGATAACCGGTCAGCAGTGATATTGCATGATGCCCGGTTAGTGCTCTGCTCCAGAAAGATAGACAAGGGTTTTCCTAGCCTATCTTTACAGCACAGGTGCTAAACTGGCATCATGCACTATCACTGCTGATCGGTTAGCTTCGGCGGCTTCCGGGTTGTGCAGTGATACCTGGATATTCATTGCCAGGGCCACATATTCAACACTCCGCTGCTCAACTCATTTTCCGCCAGTCTCGTTTTTCCCACATCATTCCTCTCCTCATGTCACTTCATTGGCTTCCCATCCGTCTCCGTATCCAATTTAAACTTCTCCTCCTGACCTATAAATGTATTCACTCTTCTGCCCCCCAGTACCTTTCATCTCTCATTTCTCCTTACACCCCCTCTTGGTTGCTTCGCTCTTCTAACAGACTTCGTTTATCTGAGCCCTTTACTCGTACTGCCAATTCCAGACTTCGCTCCTTTCAACTGGCAGCACCCTTTGCTTGGAATAGTCTTCCTATCTCTGTGCGCCAGGAGTCCTCCCTGGCCATTTTCAAGTCCGGACTAAAATCACACCTCTTCACTATTGCTTTCCGTTCCTGTCTTACCCTATCTTGATCTCTCTATCAACATTTGCTTACTTTGTCCTGTACATTTTTGTTATTTGTATTATGTAACTTATTTTGTTTTCTGTCTTATTAGATTGTGAGCTCTGATGAGCAGGGAGTGTCTCTCTTCTATGTTTGTACAGCGCTTCGTATGTTGCGGCGCTTTATAAGTCTTTAATAATAATAATAATAATAATAATATGACCGGGCATTGAATATTCGGGTTTAAAGGTTGGCAGACAGGGCTTTGCACCACTGTGGCCATCTCCTGCCCAGAAGACTATCAGGCCCTTAATGTGCAAATTAGTACATGGTAACTTAGTGCATGGCGGTGGTAACTGTTACTGTGCTGATATGACAGCACAGGCTAATTCATCTGCTAACTGTATACTCTGTTGTTGTTGTTAAGTGCCGTCGAGTCGGAGTCGACTCATTGCAACCCTCTGGATAGCTATCCTAAATTGTGTTCAGTCTTGAGTCAGGCGGCTCATTGTTGACAGACTGGTACCCGTAGCTGCTGTTATTGTATCGATCCATCTCATTGCTGGCCTTCCTCTTTTGCGTTGACCTTCTATCTTGCCAAGCATGATGTCTTTCTCTAATGATCTCTCTCTTCGCATGATGTGTCCAAAGTATGAAAGTCAAAGTCTTGTCATCTGAGCTTCTAAAGAAAGCTTAGGTTTGATCTCCTCTAGTACCGACTGGTTTGTTCTTCGGGCAGTCCATGGTATACATAGTATTGGCTGCCAGCACCATAATTCAAAGGCATCAATTTTCTTCCTGTCTATCTTTTTCACTGTCCAGCTTTCACATCCATATGATGTTATTGAAAATACCATGGCTTGAACAAGTCGAATCTTTGTATGGCGAGAGACATCTCTGCTCTTGAGAATCTTATCTAGGTCTTTCATAGCCCTTCTGCCAAGAGCAATGCATCGTCTGATTTCTTGACTGCTTGTTGCTTCTTTATTGATAGTTGATCCAAGTAGGTTAAAGTTGTTCACGATTTCAATTTCTTCTCCTTCAACGATGAACCTGTTGATTATGCCAGTTGTCATGATCTTTGTCTTTTTACATTAAGATGCAGGCCCATTTTGAGACTATGTTCTTTGATTGTGAGAAGCAAATGTTTCACATCATCTTCACTTACAGCCAGTAATGTGGTATCATCAGCATAGCGAAGGTTGTTGATGAGTCTTCCACCAATCTTCACACCTCTGTTGTCTTCATACAATCCCGCTTCTCTGATGATTTGTTCTGCATATAAATTAAACAGGTAGGGGGAAAGTATGCAGCCTTGTCTTACACCTTTGCTTATTTTAAACCATTCTGTTTCTCCTTGTTCCGTTCGAACTGTTGCTTCTTGATCAATGTACAGATTGTGCAAGAGTACGATCAGGTGTTCTGGTATACCCATGCTTCTTAATGTGGCCTAAAGTTTCTCATGCTTTACACAGTCAAAAGCCTTGCTGTAGTCGATAAAGCACAAATAGATATCCTTTTGGTATTCTTTAGTCTTTTCAAGGATCCATCTCACATCCGCAATGATGTCTCTCGTTCCTTGCCCTTTCCTGAACCCTGCTTGCACTTCAGGTAGTTCTTGTTCCAGGTATGGTTGTAGTCTCTTTTGAATAATCTTCAGTAGAATCTTGCTGGCATGTGGGATCAGAGCGATAATTTCCACAGTCAGTTGGATCACCTTTCTTTAGTACTGGTATAAACACAGATCTTTTCCAGTCAGTTGGCCATGATGTTGTCTTCCATATTTCTTGGCAGAGCCTTGTAAGTACGGTAACAGCTGCATCAGATTGCTGTAATACTTTTATGGGAATGCTATCAATGCCTGGTGCTTTGTTCTTTGATAAGGCTTTCAATGCTGCTTCAACTTCTTCTTTCATCACCAATGGTTCCCGATCATAAGGTACAGGTTGGAACGGCTGTTGGTCCACTTGATCTTTATCATATAAAAACTCTGTATATTCCTTCCACCTTTTCTTGATCTTCTCAGCATTATTCAACACAGAACCTTGAGCATCTTGTAACATTCCAATTCGAGGCTGGAACTTTTTCTTTAACTCTCGTAGCTTTAGGAAAGCTGATCTTGTTCTTCCTCAAATAGTTTCTGCTTCTAATTTCCTTGCATGCGTCGTTGTAGTACTTTTCCTTGTCCTGTCTTGCTGCACATTGGAAATCTCTGTTGAGTTCTGTTATTGTCTTTCTTTCTCCTCTGGCTTTAGCTTCTCTGCATTTCTGGGCAATTTTCAGAGTTTCTTCCGTCATCCATTTTGGCCGTTTTTGCTTTTTCACCTTTTGTAGAGACTTCTCGCTTTCTTCCAACACAACCTTCTAGATGTCATTCCATAACTCTTCTGGAGCTCTGTCATTTGTATCTAAAGCAGCAAATCTATTTTGCGGGCAGTCTTTAAATTCCAGTGGTATATTCTCAAGGTCATATTTTGCTGCATTCATGAGTGGTTTGCTCTTTTTCAACTTTAGCTTGAGTTTGCATACTAGTAGTTGATGATCTGTACCACAGTCAGCTCCAGGTTTTGTCTTTGTTGATATTATAGAACTTTTCCATCGTTGACTTCCACAGATGTAGTCAATTTGATTTTTATACAATCCATTGGGTGAAGTCCATGTGTACAGTCACCGCTTGTGTTGATGGAAGAAGGTGTTTGAGATGAATAGATCGTTGGTCTTGCAGAATTCTATCAGTCTTTCTCCAGCTTCATTTCTGTTGCCAAGTCCATATTTTCCAACTACGTTGCCTTCTTCTTTGTTGCCAACTTTTGTGTTCCAGTCACCCATGACTATCAGGATATCCTGTTTGCATGTTCTGTCAATTTCAGCTTGTACTTGTTCATAGAACTCTTCAATTTCATTCTCTTCTGCAGCTGTTGTTGGGGCATATACTTGAATTATAGTTGTGTTGATAGGCATTCCTGGTAGACGAATAGAGATTAAGCGTTCGCTGACTGCATTGTATTTCATTACAGTTCTTGCAAGCTTCTTCTTTATTATAAATGCAACACCATTTCTTCTTTCATTTCCTGCATAGTAGACCATGTGATCATCTGATGCAAAGTGCCCGATGCCAGTTCATTTCAGGTCTCTGACACCCAACAGATCAAGTTGTACATGTTCCATTTCATTCTTGACCACCTCCAACTTCCCTTGGTTCATGCTTCGTAAATTCCATGTTCCAATGCATAAGACATCTTTACAGCTTCTGACTCTCATTTCATGAGCAGCTACATCAGCTGTCAGACGTCCCGAGGGCTTTTATCCAATCACATCATAAATGCTAGCTTTACTCTGAAAAGTCTTCAGCTCTTCCCCAGTAGCTAGTTGAGTGCCTTCCGACCTGGGGGTCTCATCTTCCAGCACTATAGCACAATTTGTTTTGTTGTAACTATCCATTGGGTTTTCATGGCAAGATACAGAAGTAGATTGCCGGGAATTTCTTCCGCGCAGTTTAAGTTTGGTGTCGTTGCCGTTATCACAGAAATGTGATCCTCCGCCGTCAACATTATCCCATTCTGCTGCTGCCCAGATGGGTGGTTTGTCTTGGTCTGGCACCTCAGCTGAGACCTGTCCATCTTGGGAGACCCTGCCAATAGTTAAACTATTTATGAGGTGGGAAATGGGTGTGGACTGTGCAGTGCATTTAGTGCACAATACTTTACCACATGTCATCAAAGCAGATAGCACTGGGGCACTTACTTATGTGCTTTTGTATGGGACCCCAGCAGTAACTGCGCAGGCTTTGCACTTACGTGGTAATTTATCAGCAGCTCTCTCTCACTTTCTCTTCATGTGGAATCCCTCAGGGCTCCATTCTGTCTCCTATTCTTTTCAAACTCTTTCTTTTGCCTCTTCTGCTACTCATTCAGTCCCCGGGTTTATGCTGATAATATCCAGATTCTCTTTTCCCTTGATACCCACTATCCTGACGCACTTTCTCTTAACTCCTCTTTACAGGTGGTAACCACATGGCTGGCAGAGCACCACCTTGAGTTGAATGTCTAAATATGAGGTTATGCATTTTTCCAGTCCCTCTTCCTGTCTTTCCTGGGCTTCTCGGGCCCCTTCCATTTCAGGTGCTATGCTCCCTTTTTGAACACTGTTCATGTCTTGGGAATCCTTCTGGATCCTCAATTATCCCTCAAGCCACAGGTTAGTGCATTGGTTTAATCAGCTTTCTTTTCCCTCCATTGGATCGATGCATGCAGCTCCTGCTCTCCATTGATCAGATTAAGTTGTTTATCTTTGCCCTGGTGATTTCCAAACTAGATTATTGTAACTGTCTACTCTGTCCTTCCCTTGGTAACCCTCAAGTGGCTTCAGCTGATAGTCTTTGGCTGTTAAGCTACTTATTGGAGCACACTGACCATATTAACCCTCTCCTGATTTTTATTTAATTGACAGCTTACTGATGTCCAATTGAAATTCAAGGTTCTTACCCAGATTCATTGTGCTTTTTACCTTGGCCAACCCTATGCTCTAGTCTTCTTTATGTTCCCCCCTCCCCATTGTCCCTCTCATGCTGCACGTTCCTCCTAGGCCCCCCTCCCCATGCTCCCATCTTCACATACTACACTAGAGATCTCCTGACATTCAGCATTCTCTTTCCTGGGACCATCCTTAAGGAATGCACTCCCCTTGTACTGGTGTCAGGAATCTTCTTTTCTCATATTTAAGCATACCCTTAAGACATGGCTGCTTCAGTTAGCTTTCAGGGAACACCTAGGGGAACAGGAATAGTAAATCTGCCTTTTATCATAGCACTATATAAATGATTAATTGTAGCAGTAGGAGTATCCTTTTTTTTTCTGTACCTCCCTACTCTTGTTTTCTTTATATATTTTTATTGCAATTTCTGTACTTTTTATTGTACACCGCCTTGCTGGTCATTGTGTTCAAAGAGTGGTCTAGCAAGTTTAGCAGATAATAAATAATAATTATTTTTTGGGCATGCTTTCCCTGCACTTTATTAAAAAGGCGCCTTAGCTTGGTGGGGAGAAACCAGCTCCATTAAATTTAGCCAGTCACATTTTAACTGGCTAGATTTATGAGAATATTCAGCTGAAAATCTAGCCTGTTAAACTACAGTAGCTTAATATTCTCCTAAAGTACTTACCTAAAAGTGGCTGATGAACTTACTCACTCAGTGTAGTTTTGAATATGAACCTTAATAAATTAAGGTATATTAGTGTGAAAGCTAAGAAAGACTCACTAAAGAATATGTAGATATGAAAGATGCCATGCTAAAACAGAGCATGGACCTTTAGGTGGGATTTAAAAGTCACTTCCATAAGCAAAGCACTGCTTTACCTGCAGAAATTTACTTTTAAAAAATTGTCCACCCTTGATGAAGGCAAAGTGACATGTGTATAGCCCATATGCATGTATAATTACCTGCTGTTTGAGGGTCATTCCTAAAGGTGCGAAAGGGGAGGGGTTAGAATTTACTTTTGAACATTCAAATAGATAAGAAAATTTGTGTGCACCAAATAACAGGTGTAAATGTGTGCTCTAAGGGGGTTAGTTACTAAAATGTGTTACAGGAATAACGCATGTTATTTGGAAATAATATGCATTATTTTACTGTACTGTACAATCTGCCACTGCAACACACATTGAATACTGAGATCCACTCTTACTCCTGCTTGTGTTGGTACCAGGTTGAAAATGGCACCCATGATCTCCTAGCAATAGTCTCGCAGTATTGCCTCTGGGATGGACCCGTGGCTATAGTACCATGAGAATATTTTAGGGGATCACAGACACCATTTTGAATCTAGCGCAGGTGCCAGCAAGAGTAAGAGGGAATCGATCTTGTTGGCCTACCCTAGACCACCAGAGCCTCTTAAAAGGGAGGTCCAGATGGCCTTCTAAGGATGGGGGGGGGGAGGGGAGGGGAGGGGGGAGACTCAGAGGACTTGGAGCATGTTGAATCAGGATCTGGAGGGTAGGGGTCCTTTTTGGTGAGGAGGTCTTCTCATGGGGCTCAGGGGAACACTGGGATCTCTCTGCAGGGAGGAAGGATTATTTTCTTAGGGGGCCCTGAGACATTGGTAGTGCTGGGGACCCCAGATTTCTGGATTTATTCTAACAGAGTTGCCCCTTTAAAATTGCAGCCTGGGAGCTGGTGCCTGGGAGCCTTGGGCTTCCTGGGGCCGGGCCCCTGGCCTTTTGGCTTGTTAACTACCTGATGCTCCTGGCCAGGAAAAATAATGGCAGTTTTGAGCTGACATTTACTTTTGTCTTGGAATAACGTGGTTTGTGGTGGTCACCTCAATTTGCGGCATTCCTTTACCGCTAGAGTCACTAATATCAGGTACAGAATTATAGCAGTTTAGTGATTCCGAGGTAAACTTAGCTGCGATAAAATGAGAAACTTTACCTCAGCTTAGTAACTCTCCCCCTTGTTTCCCTAAAATAAAGTCCAAGAGCTAGTTAGCATATGATGCTTTCCTCTCACCTTTCCCCCTACAAATCTCAATGACCTTTAATGTCCCACTAATCCTTTTCTCCTATATTTTCCAGTAGATATTTCTAAGTCCCCAATTTTGTTAAATAGAGTCCATGGTATCTCTCATCCATCAACATCCACTCAAAAACTCCACGACAAGAGATTAGTGTATTTAAGTACTGTTCTATGTATTCCAGAGCAAATACGCAAGGGCACTACACTTGTTCTCTAATTATATAATTGTTATCCCTAGGTTTAGTCCATATCTCTTTGTACATATAAGCCAGATATTCAGTCATAATCCAAGACTGGCTCACCGTGATATGAAGCTCTAACAGCATCATCAGTCAAAGCACGCATCTGCAGGGCAGAAGAGGGGTCAGAGTGCATGAGATGAAGCCGAGGGCCCTACCCTACCCTAAGGTCAGTAATTATTATGGAGAGAATTTGCTTTGTTTGGGAGTATTGTTGCATAGCAATATTGCTTAATCAGAAAGCTTGACACATTTAAGTCCCTGACCTGTCCAAAAGGAAATATTCTCTTCAAAACCTCTTAGTCTCATGCTATGTAACAAAGGGAACTCTGGTCATATTTTAATCTTTTTCACTATAACCTGACAGAAAAAAAAGAGTTCTTTGTAACTTGCTACTGTGGCTTTTAATTACAACATTCAAATTGTCCTTTTTTCAAATAAGTATTAGTCCCAAAGTAGCTGTACAAGACATTTTTAATGGTGTGTAATAAAATGGGAGGATATTGTAGAAAGCATACGTTTTTTTTCATTAACCTTATTCATACTGACTTTTGGGAACAATAGACATTCCTCTAACTACTTGTGTTCACTTGACTGGCTTTCAAAGACAATGTACTAAACTGTGAATGGGTTTGCAAAAGAGAAACATTCTAAAATGCCAAATAGCATTCATTGTTATATTCATCAATTTCTGCATGTGTTTTTTTTTTTTGCATTTTCTGCACATTATTTTAACTTGCAAGCTATTTGCAAAATAGCCAATGAGCTGAAAAATCATGCTAATCATGGTGTTAGCAATTCAGTATATGCTACATTTTGGATGAAAAATCATGCAAACAAATGATTTCCAGCAAAACCTAGCTATATTTCAAAGAAAAAGTAAAAGCTTTTTGTGAAAAAGCTACCAAGAATTATTGTAAACTTTTTCGCATGGAAGTCACCACGAGGGATTGTGAGAAACATCTCACAATTATCAGAGCATTTCATAGAATAGCAGTTTCTAAACCTGTACTGGGAGACTCAAAAACAGTCGGGTTTTCAGGATATCCAGAATGAATATGCTTATGAGAAAATTGCATGTAATGGAGACAGTGTATACAAATCTATCTCATGACTATCCATTGGGAATAATAGAGCTTAATAGTTCTTATGAATGGACAGACTAGATAAGCCTTATGATCTTTATGTGTCATCATTTTCTGTTTCATTGCAGATATCCTGAAAACATGACTGGTAGGGAGGGGGGAGGGGTTTGGAAGCCTCTGCCTTAAAACTTCTAAGTCTGATCCTAAATTCAATATGTGTTGGATCTGAAAAGCTAGGACGTTGCAGTTCAGGTCAGGATAACATTCCATTCAGTCCATATCTGGTATAGTAACAGATCTGTTATGGCTAAAACTGAACTTCAAGCGCAATTCTTGTAATCTGTTTTTACTAGAGATCATAATTGATAAACTGAAAGGTGAATTGCTATTATTGGTAGAGCTGTCATCCGAAGTGATAGAGAGCCTATAAAACATTGTCAGAGACAAAAATAATGACAAGTTACAGAAAAAAAATGGAAATCTCCACAAGGCTCAATGAGGTACAATTATATGAGAGGTCACTCAAAGTACATTTGATGATAAGTTTGTGCCAGGGGGAAAAAGATGAAACTGATCAAGGATAACTGCACTTCTAAATCAATAAAAGGACAGCAAACAAGTTGCAGATGGACTCATTTCATCCATTTCCGATTACCATTAGAAACTTAAACTCTATCCATTAGCTCAGTGTAAAATTAGTTAATTTTAAAACGGATTTGATGAAGAAACCTTTATTTTATGTATTTAAATATACTAATTTGGAATGCACAAGGATAACATTCAGAGGGATCAAATCCACATAATATTTAGATCTATCCAGATATCATTATATAGATTTCTGCTCAATTAATCTGCATAATTTGGACCCTAAATTTAAATGTGGGCCACTGAAATGGATAAATTCATATGAAAAGCAGAAACAAGAGAACTCATATGATCAGTACTGCTTGAATGCTTCTGAATATCAGCCTTCGCATGTCTTCTTCCTCATTTTCAGGAAACTTTCATATTATGGGCCTAACAAAATAATAAGATTCCAGAACAGACTAATTAATGCAATCGATATTAGTTTATTTGCTGTTCCATAAATTGGCTTAAAGATCCATGAGTATTTAGAATATTCAGAAAGAAGACAGAACGTGTTTATTTTATTTAGCTCATGCTGCTGCAGTAGCAGTTCAAGGCCAGTTACAATCAGGTGCCATTTCTGAGGCAATGGAGTGTTAAGTGACCTGGCCTTTGTGGTAACAAACCACTCCTCTAACCACTCGGCCACTCCTCCACGCCTCCAGATTTTGGTCTGTCTTTTTTGCAGTCTAAATACTCTGAGCATTGTAATCACAGAATTTTGCAAGGGTAAATGCAGGCTTGTCCAGGTAAATACACACTTCTGTTTAATGCCCGCTTCTCTCCATGTAGATAAAGAGATAATGTATGCACCGTGGACGGCACACATATTTTTACCTACAAGAAGAAAAGCGAACTTACAGGTCAGGGGTAATTAAAATATGTGTGGAGACTGTATTTTTAAATCTCTGTGCATAATTTATAGTATGTAATTGGTAGTTACTCCCTTAGGATCACTAAGCGATATAGTTATTAAAGTGTGTTACCGGAATAATGCTCATATTTATCTCTTACTGTGCAGTATAGGGCAAAAATGTGCATTATTTTACTGAAACGTGTATTTTGTACCACACCATGTGGTGAATAATAATAAGATGCAGATCCATGCAAAACACTTTATTATTCAAATTATACCAGCTCAAAACCCCAGGGCCCCAACCCCTTGATATCAAAAGGCAACCCCTCTGAAGACCCTTCCAATTCCTGAAGGCCACAGGGGCCTACCTTTGAAATCTCTGGTTGTCTAGGGAGGTAGCCTGACAGAAGCAATCCCCTCTTGCTCCTGCCAACAATGGCTTTGGGTTTAAAATGGTGCCTGGGATCCCTAGTGATAGTTTTGTAGTACTACTGCTGACCTCTACTGTGGGAGACTCTAACCTGCAGTATTGAGTTACCTCAGGTTAATGACTTCTGCTGTAAATAAAGCAGCTGTATAATTTCAGATTTTATCTTAGCTTAGTACCTTACCCCCCCCCCCTCCCCCCTTGAGTCTATGGTTGCTCTGTACCAAACATTGTAGACATTAATCCTAATTTTCAAGGGGAGTTTCATGAGGAGTGCCCTTTTCAAAATAGGGTTATAGCCCTGTGAGTGCAAAGTATCCAATCAGGAGTTTCAAAATTGCCGCCTTTGTTGCTATAATATAGTTCTTTTCCTCTAACTTTTATTTCAACTGTATTAGGTGTAAAGTCTGATTTTCTTAACTGGCAACCAGAACTACAGATCCTATCGGTGCAGTCTAGGCTGGCCCAACCACTAGGAAAACTAGGCAATTGCTTAAGGCAGCAGCTTCGGGGGGGGGGGGGGGGAGTGGGGAACAAAGATCAGCTACTGTCAAAGCAAACAATGGGTCCTGGCAGCCACACAAACAATCACTGCGTACTTTTAACTACAGGTACTGACTGTAGAGTGGGCAAATAGATAATTTAACCTTGTAATTTTTTTTTTTAAATCTCCCTCATTTTATATATATATTTACAAAAACAAAGTTTAATACTTAAAACTATGCCATACAAATACACATTTCTATAAGAGTCTTCTGGAATGGATGGTGTTGAGATGATTACAATTGAGTTAAATACACAAAATGTTGGGGGGGGGGGAGAGGGGAGGAGTCCAAAGCCGATTGTGAGGGGGTGCAAGGTTGAGGTTTTACCTAGCGTGCTTAATACACTTACACCGACACTGCAGGCAGTTGTATGTTGTATAGTTGTATATTGGCTGTGTGTTATAGTGACTGGTTGGGCAAATAAGGCTTAGTTAGATGTGTAGCCACAAATGGTAAGAATCAGAAACATATGGACAATATTGAGCCAGCAGTGGTTAGCATGTTTTTAAACATTGGCCTCCACAGGTACAGAAAATCGGAATATTCAACGACACTATCCGGATAGCATATGCCTCTGAATATCCGGATTGTGTGGCCATTATCCAGTTAATGGAGCTTTTTAGCTGGTTTCCAGATAAGGTATCTGGATAGCACTTAAGACAGCTTTTCATCTGTCCTAAGTTAACTGATTAAATTGCATCTCCATTTCAACTCTGCCCCCCGGCTGCCACATTGTAGTCTGCGATGATATTCAATGATAAATCCAAATAGTGCCATTGAATCTTGGGCTTAGTGTTGCTATTTTATTTATTTATTTATTTTTTATACTGAGCTCTTTAGAATCAGTGCGGTTTATATGTATACTAACAGGCACTTTTTATTCCCTTGTCCCCGAAGGGCTCACAATCTAAGTGTACCTGAGGCAATGGAGGGTTAAGTGGCTTGCCTAAGGCCACAAGGAGTGGCCATGGGACTCGAGACCCCAGTCCATCCGGCCTGATGAATGCTTTAAAATATCCAGATGAATGCTTTAAAATATCAGGCCCATGGTGCTCTGGCATGTTGCTGAAGCAAGAAGGTGAAATGAACTTATCTCCAGTGTCTTGAAGTTACAGTCATGTAAAATACATTGAGCATTAGAATTTGGTCCCTGGTAAAAAGTGTATAAAATCTCTCAGAAGATCTGTACATAGTTCTTATGGGAAAAGAATATTTCTGTAATTGTTTACCACCTATTTTTGGTAGCATTTGCTGGCTCATGGCCTAAACAACTAACAAAATATTCAATCTTCAGTTTTCTATTCAGAATGTTCTGCTAGACTACATCCACTATCCAGCTCAGGGAGGATTGTCAAAAAAATGTTGAGGAACATATTCCTTTTAGGCAGCAGTTTTCAAACTGCCGACCAAGATGAAATCTCCATTGGTACCTCTTACCTGCCCACCTTTCATCTAATTTTTAGAAGGAAAATGCATACTTTCCCTTTGAAAACTGCCACAGATGCAAAGGAACTGTAGACTCTGCACATGCTTTTGAAAATAATGTACATACAATTACCTACATGTGCTATCATGATAACACACACTAACATTTTTAATGAGCATCATCAATAACTAGTCCTATAAACATACAAAGGGGGTTATTTTGGGAGCCCTATTCATGCTTTGGATGTCTGAAAATAGGCATAGAGACATCCAAAGCACAGAGACATCTCCAGAGCCATTTTAGAAACTGGGTCTGTGGATATCCCCAGTGTGAGGCTGTCCAAGTCTGAATGGGGGCATGGTGGAGGTGTGGCTGAGGCATTCCCAGGAACCTGGATGTCACTGCCTAATCTCAGAAATGGCCTAGATGTCAGGAGTCGCGTCTAAGTATAGATTATGACAGGCATCTTCACTAGACATGTACATAATCACCTACCATCCCACACCCCCTCCTTATGGATTTTGCTCAACTTTTCAGATGTGAGAACATTATATAAAACATCTTACAGCAATGCTCCTGGATGGCCACCAAGCCTGACGTGACCCTAGCGCCCACATAAATTGTTTGCCAACTCTCTTCATCCCATTCTCTGCCCAGGTTCCTCTCCCATTCTAACTGATATTGGCTACATTCCTCTGGGCTTTCCATATCCTGGTACAGTTTTGCTGCCAAACCTCTTGTAGGGGTTCCAGAAAGAGTCATTCAAAGGGGGTTGCCCACCCTCTCCCCTGCTGAGCTACTCGGCAGTGTCCCAAGAAATGGGCTAATTTTACATAACCATACCAGCCACCCTGCTCAAGCCTGAAGTCTTGCCGGAGGTCATCCCACTGCCTCAATTGTCCCCCCTCCATGAGGGCCTTTCCCACAAATTGGCGACCTTTGTGAGCCCAACTTTGAAAACATTTGGAGAGGCTCCCTGCCACAAAACCCTCACAGGCCAAAATCTGCTGTAAGCGGAAGCCGTGATTCTTCTCCACCAGAGCATCTCGTTCCTTTTTCCACACCCGGAAGGTCTGGGCCATTAAAGGGTTACCCCCTCCTGCCTCCCCTTCCTTCCCTCACACTCCCCACAAGTAGTCCACAAGGACCCCCGGGCTTACTGCCTCTTGTTCTATATGACATCACTGGTGCCCCATCACATTATCCTGCCACTCTAGCACTGCTCACAATTGGGGCATCTGATAAAATCTCCCCAGGTCCCGGACTGCCAGACCCCTGAATCTCTTCCTTTATAGAGGATGCTATGCTGCACTCTAGGGGGTCTACTGCACCAAATAAACTCCTTTTTGAAGGAGCTCAATCATTGACGGAGTGACCTCTATCGGTAGGAATAGAAACTTAAGAGCCGGGGGAGGATATTCATTTTTATAATAGCTATCCACCCAAACCACAAGAACTGGGGCTTGTCCCATTGAACCAGGTCGTCTAAGACCTTTCTACTAGGGGGTCATAATTCTATTTCTTCAGGTCTCTCCAATCACTGCTGACCAGTACTCCTAAATACCTAATATAATGTTTAGCTGATTGGAAAGGGAAAGCCTCTTGCAATCACTGCTCCAGCCCAGGGTCCAGGCGCAGCTTTAAAATTTCAGTTTTCCCCATAGTCATTTTATAGCCCGAGACTTGGATATACAGTTGGATCTTCCTCCCCAACTCCCTCCCGTGTGACAAAGCACTCCCTGCTCACCTGCTCAGTCAGAAGTGATGCCATCCACCACCATTTGCCCACTCCCACACTTAAAGCCCCCATAGCCCTCCCGTTTCCAGCAATCACTCCCCTCTTGCTGATCTCACGTATCACACTTGCAGCAACTGCCCCCCCTAGCCATTCACATAACCACACACACTCACTCATTCTGAGCAGCCTACCCCCTTTACTCCATAGCATATTCCCCATTTCCCACTCATGGATTAGCAAAAGTGCAACTCCCCCTGTTCTGCTCCTAGATTGTTATATTATAACTCTGAATTTTTCAAATGTTCAACTATCCAGAGACTTTCTTGTCCCCACTCGTTTCACACATTTTGTCTTCTTCTCCACTCATTGCCAGCAGCTATGATGCTCTTTGCCTCCCTTTTGGGGCTCTACAGGAACAGGGATGTCTGCTATTCCAGCCTTCTTCATAACTGCAACCAAATTTCCCCCAGTGTGGTGGTGCAGCAGGTTACTCCATTGGAAGTGAAGGCCAAGCTGAAAGGGAAAAGGCATCTATAGCAAAGGTTGCTATCACAGAGTTTAGTGGTGAAATCGTGCCAGGCCCTTCAGCATTGTAGAGTAACTGTTGCCAAGTTGGCAAAAATGGGAACCTTGTGTCCTTGCCACTCAAACCTTCCGGCTGTCTGTATCTTAGCCGCAATCTTTTCTTTTAAGGTAAAATCATGGGCAGATAATAATGTCACGTGGCTGGTCTCCCCTCGCTGGGCCCAGTGCCCTGTGGACTCTGTCCAATTTGATGACGGGAGCCTCACGCTCCCATTCACTGGGGCACAAAACTGCTCTGCAAATGTCCTGAGCCACAGTAAAACAATCCCAATACTCCTCCACTTCGGGCAACCCTTTGATTCTAAGATTGTTCCTTCGTAATTGATTTGCTAAATCTTCAAGTTTCATCTCCAGATTAACTTTTGCTGCCTCTAATTCTGACATGCTTTTTGTAAGCTTGCTCACACTGCTCTAGCCCTAGCCAATTTGGGCCTCATTGTCCTCCACCCGCCTTCCTACGTCCATGATGTCCGAGCATAGTTCATTGAGCACCTCCTTCATGTCAGCTTCAATGCCTGCAATCTCTGCTTTCAATTCAGTAAACCATGATTGGAGCTTTGATTTAGTTATCTATACCACGGCTCCTTTCGCTGCAAGTAGCTTGCTGACATTCGCAGGACCCTCAGCCTCCTGTGTTGCCAGCACTGCAGATGCCATTTTATCTCCCTCCTTTTGCTCACCGTGTGAGCCTAAATAGGCAAACTCACGCAAGTCTGTCATTTTTCGCTGGGTTGTCATTATCGGGGACCCTCTGGTTCCAAGGATGTTCCATTGCTATTGGCCGCCAATTACAACCTTTGGGAATTTTTTTTTCATTCTTAGTGGCCTGATTTGGCAGAGCTGATTGCTCAGTCATCCATACCAGTGGGTGACATCATGATGCTGAAGTTTCAAGGCAAGCACTGCAGAGATGTTTGTGGCCATTGCCACAGCTGCATGTCCTGGAGAGGGGCAGCAGCAGTAGCAATACATGCTGGAGAGGGAGGGGCACAAGAGATGAGGTTTGCCTAGGGTGCATCATCTCCTTGTGCTGGCCTTGCTCACCACAATCATAATGACATTTAAACCTTGGCTTCCTTGGTTCTAGCCCACTTCTCCAACCATTAGGCTATTCCTAGACATCCAGCTTCTGAAATACTATTCTGGGGAAGTCTATGTAGACACCCAACAGAAATTTCTATCCGGCATGTCCCCATTTGTGAAACTGTGTTTGCCCCTGGACATACCTGCTTTTTTTTCCAGATGTTCTGGCTTAGACATCCCAGATTGCACAAGCATCCTTTCTGAAATACCCTCAAAGGGACCAGTGGTTAATAATATGCATTGACAGTGTGAGCACCTGTTAAACATGGTAGAGCACAATAGTAAATCTTGTAAATAGATTTAAAAACACATCCGTGGAAATACCTCACCTAAATTCAGCTAAAATTATATGCATTGTGGAACAGCACACATACCTTTAGAGGGCAATTTTCAAAGCTTTGACTGAAAAATATCTTCCTTCAAAACACAGCTAAAGGTTTGCCTAGTTTTCACAGTATGCATACTTATGAAGGCATATTTTAGAAAACCCATCCAGTTGGCTGTGGGGAAGCACAAATCAAAATGTGTAAAACGCAGTAGCAGTTTAAGAAAAGCTGCCATGCACATGCATGGGCCTTCTGAAAAATCCACTTCAACACCACCTACGACAGTCACAAATCTCATCAAGAGATGGACTTCATCAGGCTCCTCTGCTTTTCTCCCTCTGACATTCCAGGACTCTGGTCATCACAAGATGTAGTGTCGGCCAACCTTGGTCAAAGTTTCACCACAAATAATTTCCTCGGGGGTTCTTCATTCTCAATGGATGGGACAATGTAAAGACATTTGTGGACACTGAGAAGGATAATTTTATATCTGCTGTTGTGGATGAATAGAACAAGGCAACAAGCTATCCACTGCTCATCATTCCTTCAGATAAGTTTTTGTGATTGTGAATTGGATTATTTTGATGACATAAAACTGAAGTTTAAGAAACTGTCAAAAGATTTTCAATAAATTGATCTCAGCAGCGATGAGAGCACTAAAGCACATAGATATGGTAGTGTTATGCCCAATTTTTTTGAGCTCCCTTTAGTTCAAGGTCATGATATTGTCTTTGAAGTGAATATTGGGCCTGATTTTCAACAAGGCGCTGAGGTCTTCCATACCCACAGAGAGTTACCCGTTCATAAAAAGTGCTTCAATCATGAGTCTTGTGCTGCCAAATTGGGCACGCAACGAAAATGCAGCACAAACCAAGCACAGCGGAAGGCACCCACTGCGGCATATATGGGTAAGTGCAGGGCATGTAACCCATGCACTGCACCCAATGTTCAGGTGATACCCGTGTATGTGACCACAACATCAGCCAGAGAAGCAGGACGCCATGTATGCAGAAACCCATGTATTGCCATCTGGTGAATCTGTGCATTGCCCATCCAGCGTACCCATACATACCATCACACAGGCCCCACGTGCTGCCTGTGCAAGGGCCCCCTGTGGCTGGGTGAATAGACACCAGCGGTATGGTGGTGAAGATAAGTGTAAACTTCAGCCCTAATAAGACCGAGAGCCTTGTCCACTCAGTGCTGCAGCATGAGGGGGTCCTTTATCTGTCAACAGCCATATAGAGTGGCATCCAACCTGGCTGCGCAGGTAGGGAAGCCACAACAGTTGGTGGGGGGGGGGGCTGAGCACCATGCTAAGCAGACACACCCTGAAAGGCACAGCTATGTGTCTGCACAGGGAGACAGGGCTGTGATGTCAAGACACATGCTGGGGGCTGCCCCAGTGTTTGCCTATCAGGTGGTGGTGTGGTGACGGGTCATGCATTGGCACAGATACCAGCCCTGATTGCTCAGAGCAGGGGGAATGCCCACACACAGCAGGTGGTGAGGCCGCTACACCCCCTGGTGGTGGTTGATAGCAATGCCACAGGGCATGCACAGCAATGACAATGCCTGGTGCGGGGGGGGGGGGGGGAACTATGATTGGGCTGGGCACTGCAGGGGAATCCACCAGCCAGTGTGGATGTCATGGACATCTACCCCACCCCCTAGTCCCTGTGCTCTGGTGCAGGGGTCTAGGAGACCAGTGGCAGAAACCACACATGTGTTGACCATCTGTCCCTGCAAGTGGATCTGCCAGAGGTATGCCCCTGCCCCCAGGATGGGCATGTCATGGGGGCTGAACTCATGTGTGTCCCCCCCTCTCCCCCACAGGGAATACGGCATGCGATGCACCCTCGAGGCCCTCAAGTTCCACTTCTGCATGCTGCGCTGGAGGAGACCGAACCAGCTGCAGTGGATCAGGGAGTGGCTGGCGTATGAAGAAGGTCAGTGGGGTACACAGTGGAGCTCAGCAGATGCAGGGGTGGCAGCCATGCAGGCAAAGCTCCTGGTGAAGGACTCTCTGTATGCAATGATGGGAATGTGCTAAGGGCAGCTGTGCCATCCCCCAGTGCCACCATCCTGTGTGTGCACCAGCCAGCACCCAAGATGTGCTGGCTTAGGCATGGCACAGAAGGACAGTACAGGAGCACACACCCCCAGCGGTGGCCCCAGGGGCACATTGTGCACCTGCCCATGCTGCCTCCTGTGCATGCCCATCGCTTGGGGATGCCGGAAGGGCACAGCTCAGCATGTAAGGGGGAGAACAGAGCTGGATGGAGGTGGTCAAAGGGGAGGGCATGCAGTGTGCATGGTGGGGGAGGCATGCCCTGTCAGCTGAAGGTGAGTTGAGTGATGCATATATGAGCCCCTCAGGGGTGTGCCAATCCCACCCCAGGGCTATGCCTGTGCAGACCATTAACCCCCTCCCCTTTTCCCACAGCCAGCTCCAGGGGGGCCCAGGACACCGTTGGCCCACCTCACCCACCACCCAGGAGCACCACCGGAACAGTTCAGCACCAGTATGACCAGCAGTGATGGGAACGAGGAGGAGGAGTTGTCCAGCAACACTGCATATGTGGACACCACATCAGAAGAGGAAGGCAGTGAGGTGGCCATGGCACAGTGGTTGGATGGAGAATCAGAGGAGGAGGGATGGGAGGGCTGGGGGCAGGGTGGGAAGGCAGGGACATCAGAGGAGGAGAAGGGATCAGAGGGTGTAGCAGGGGAAGATGTGGGAATCACCCACCAAGTGCCCCAGGTACAGTGGAGTAGCACAGGGTACCACCAGCAGGCAACTGGCGGGGGATCCAGAAGTGGAGTTGCACACTCCAGCTGTACCTGCAGTCCACAGCCAAGTGCACCCATAACCCTATGAAAGGGCCATGTGCCCACCACATGGCTCAGCATGTGCCAGGTGCGACAGGCAGCGGAGCTGTGGTCCACTTCTTGTGGCTTGGGGCCCCCACAGCCACCCCAGCACCCATGGGTGCCCTCTGGCCATGCCATACCAGGCCCCTCTGTGCCATCACCCTCTCATCACCCCCTGGGCTCTGGCCACCCTGATGGTGGAGGTGCATGTTCTCAGGGAGAAGGTGCAGACCACAGCACAGATCATCACTGTGCACTTGGATGCCCTCACTGCTGCAGTGATAGGGCACAAGCAGGGACCCTCTGCATCATAAGCAGTCCCCCAGACAGGGTATGCCCTGTGCTGGGGTGGTTTGTACAGCTGTGCACTGTATGCCACTGTTGGCACTGTTGTAAATATGTTGGCACATGTTTGTAATAAAATGGTTCAATTTTGCAAATGCTGTGTCATCCATTTTGTGGGGGCAGGGCATCATGTCTGCATGGGTGGTGTGGGGGACCGGGTCTGGGGGTCTATGGGCACGGGGTGTGGGCATGCTTGTTCTGCATGGGTATGACAAAGGGGCACTACCCATGCAGACGGTCACAGGCAGGGCCCTGCATGAGTAGTGCTTCTGGGTGTGACTGTCTGTGCAGGTAGCGCCCTCTGCCATACCCGCATAAAATAGCTGCATCAGCATGGGTGTGGCCCAGTGGTGCTACACGTACAGGGTGCCCCCTGCCCCACGAAGGCACACCATCGAAGCAGCGCACAGCATGGTTACCATGAATGCTTACTGTGTGATGTGACCTACCTGGGTATCACAGTCTGGGTGGCCCTGCTCGCCTATGTTGCCATCGCTCAGTGCTGTGAGGCTATGATGTCCTACGGCAGTGAGATGTCACACAGATTTTCAAAACATTGGTGCCCAGGGGCCTACGTGGGTACCAGATATGCCTTTGGATGAGGCGTGGCCCCGCTGTGCATTCTACCCACGTATGCATAAGAGGACCTATATGGGTAGTGGAACACCGCCTTAGTGTGCTGTTGCTTCACAATGGCTGACAAGGCACGGACAGTGGCAAAGCACATAAGAAGGCAAACTTCACGCCGTCTGAGACAGCTATGGACCTGGGGCTCATCCTTCAGCAGCACACTGCCATCTTCACGGCTGAGGATGCCTGCATCCAGTAGGCAGCATGGCAAGACATTGTCAGCAGGGTCAATGCGGTACATCACCACTACCAGGATGTGGAGGACATCAAAAAGAAGTGGTGCATAGTCCGGCAAGCAGAAAAGGAGATGAGGGCCAGCAACAGCAGGTTGCCACCTGTGCTGCAGCGCAGCCTCACTCCACTTGAGCAGGTGCTGCAGTATGTGGAGGAGGTCACTGTCTCTGGGATTGCGGGCTTTGACAGCTCCAAAACAGGCACACAGCAGGGTGAGTAGGGTGTTCCATAGCCTAGATGGCATCATGACAGCCATATGTGTGTCCCCTCCATGCCTCCATCCACCCAGGGCATGCCTTTTTGTCTGCCAGACCTTGGGTACTGCATGGGGTGGGTACGGTGTGGACCATGCACCACCTGCTAGTTCTGAAGTGGACCAGGTGCCATCCCATAGGCCAAGCTGGCATGCCATGTCACTAACCTCTGACACCTTTGCTCTCCCATAGACCTTACAGGGATCCTGCCCTCCCAGCATGGGACTGATGCATCAGGGGGAGCCTCCAATGCCCATGACAGAGGATGCTAGTGCCCAGCCAGGGTGCAGCACAGCCATGACAGGATGGAAGGATGGGCTATGGTTCTGGTGTTACCATTAGGCTAACTAGGTGATCGTCTAGCGCACCAATGGTCCAAGAGCAGCACATTGCTGTGGCGGCCACCCCTCTTCAGGACCTGTAGCAGTGGCATTAACTTTAAGCAGCGCTGCAGCACTTACCAAAACCTCCAGTGTTGTAGTGCTATTTGTGGTTCCTCCCATCAGATGCAGACTTCCTGTTTGCATAGGGCAGTAGCAGCTAGACCCAGAGAGAGGTTATCAGGATCAGTGCTTAGGGTTGACACTTGGTAATTGGAATCATCAGGGCCCATTATTTCAGGATTTCAGGATTGTTACTGCAATGACCAGATTAGGATGAGGGGTGGGGGGGGGGGGGGATACAAAGATGGGAAGAATCCCCTTTTTTTCCTGAGGTGACCTGAACCAACTCATGTAGGTTTGATGAAACCCATATTGTGTTGGGTCTTACAGTCTGTCAGTATGTAGTCAGTGGTTGGTTGTGGAAATTCTAACCTTGAAGAATCCCACCAATTACATAGGCTAACAGAGGAGAGATGTATGTACTGCTTCTTAAGCTTTTCAGGCTTGCACTACACGATGACAGTGCAGAAAGGCCAGAACAATGGTAGCATAAGCAGCACGTTCCAGATTGGCCATGCAAATGGTGCTTCAGTGTAGCTGTGTTTCCAAGAGCTAACTGCTTACACAGTTTCTCTGACAGTGTATCATAGATTCAGTGTTTGATGTGGCTTTTCTGCATTGTCATCACAGAGTGCATGCCCAGATGGAAAGCATTGACATCATTGCACACATACGGGTGGGATCAGTTCACATTAGGAAAAAGGAGTTCACTAAAAGGCCTGTTTATTAGAGTGCTAAGGATTTGCAGTAACCATGCAGTAAGGTGATGGTTTACTGGAGTCACTACCTGGTAGCACAAGGTTTAGCACGCAGTTTAAGGGCTGTACTGCAAAGTAGCATAGGCAACTACACTAAAAATCCCATGTTAACTGGGTAGGGCGTGATGAGGTGGGAAATGGGTCGATCAGGATGGAACGGAGATGTTGACGGTGTGTTGTACTTAGAATGGGTGTTAGTAGCTCGTGCTAGCCATGCATGCTCTCCTTAGCATGGGTTTACTTAACATCACCTCCCTGGGTAGTGTTAAGACCTCCTGCATACTGGCTTGCACAGGGCCAGACTTTGCACCACACTAACTGCAGGGGGATGGATGCATATGCCCATGAAGTTAGCACGGATTTTAGTAAACATGCCCCTAAATGCCAAAATTACTGTGCGGTAATTGCAAAGCTTCTATGCTAACTGTTGGGAGCATTTTCAGCATCTTGCCTTAGCATTAACATAGAGTTTCCTTACTGAATGTTAATTGCATTGCAGATAACACTTTGAAGTTTAACTGCTCCTATTTGGCTGACATTAACTGTACCACATTACCATGCATTAACTGTACTACATTAACAGTTAATGCATGGTAACTACCTTTGGGTAAGATGCATTTCCTGCCCATTATACCTCCAGTATCATTCTTTACCCTGCCCCATGTTAATTGTTAGCATGGAAATTAGCATGCATTAATTACAAAGGTGCTTCATTAGCTGTTAGAGCAACACCCATGTTCATTGTTGGCATGTGTTAATTGCTGTGATAACAGCTAGCACAGCCCCTAAATTATCTGTCCTTTGGGCAACCAAATTTGGCTTGAATGATACGATTGTGTGAGGACTGAAGCAGAACTGGCCCAAGAGTATCTGAGGCTCTAGAGGAACCATCGGCCATGCACCTCCACACTGCCCCACCCATAGTCCAGCTTCTCCACTTCCCTTCCCAACCCCCCTCCAGGTCTCCAGCATATCTCTCCTCCTTTCCTCCCCTCGTTTATCCAGCATCTCTTCTCCTCCCCCCCAGGTGTTTAGCATAGCCACCCTTCTTACTCTCTCCCACTAGGTCTCTAGCATATCTCTCCTTCCCTCCCCCTTCTAAAGGTGTCCAACAACTGTCTCCTTTCCTACCCCCCAGTATCCAGCATCCCTCCTTCCCAGCCGTCCCCCCTTCAAGGTCTCCAGCATCTGTCTCCTTTCATTCCCCAAGGTATCCAGCCTCTCCCTCTTCTTCTCTTCCCAACCACTATCTCCATGGGAGGTCAAAGAAGGAGGAGTGGCTCAGTGATTGGGACAGGTTACCTCAGGCCAGAAGGTCGGGGGTTCAATTCCTGCATGGGGACAAGCAACTTCAGGCTGGAGGGCTGGGGTCTCTAGTCCCATGGCCACTCCTTGTGGCCTTGGGCAAGCCACTTAACCCTCCATTGCCTCAGGTACACTTAGATTGTGAGCCCTTCGGGGACAAGGGAATAAAGAGTGCCTGTTAGTATACATGTAAACCACACTGATTCTAAAAGAGCATAGTATAAAAAAAAAAGAAACTGGGCTTCAGGGGCAGCTTTGGTGAGTCTCAGACAGCATTGGGGAAATACTTTAAAGCTGCTACCAGTGGGGGTCCTTTGAGTATCTGGATGTGCATATGCCCTCAAAGCCTGATGTGTCCTGCCCATTCTGACATGGGAGCAGGAGTGGCAGGCTTTGACCATGTGGGTTTGTGCATGCACATATGCTACTATTACTATCTTTGACATGCTGTGATTCCACCCTCTGAAACCTGCAGCTCTAGGTGGCCTAGTCCACCTAGTGATAGGGCCAGCACTGGATTGAAATGTGTACTTTTATATTTTGACACTTTATGACGTTAACTGTTGGCCTGTATGTTTTGCATTTGTCTATGTACATTTATTGGAGGTTTTAGGTACAATAAGATTGATTTATTTTCATTCCCGTGCAAGCACGTTGCTGAAACATAGTTTTGTTAGGTGTTTGTTAAGTTTATTAGTTCTGGTTTTTTTATTTTTATTGACATTTAGCAATATGCATAAAAATAACTTGCGCTGCAAAGTACATCAAGAAATAATTACATAAACAAGAAAGGTGACCCGACTGACTGTGGAAATTATCGCACAATCGCTCTGATCCCACATGCCAGCAAGATTCTACTCAAGATCATTCAGCAGAGACTACAATCATACCTGGAATAAGAACTGTCTGAAGTGCAAGCAGGATTAAGGAAAGGGAGAGGAACGAGAGACATTATCGTGGATGTGAGATGGATCCTTGAAAAGACAAAAGAATACCAAAAGGATATCTATATGTGTTTTATTGACTACAGCAAGGCTTTTGACGGTGTAAACCATGAGAAACTCTGGGCCACGTTAAGAAGCATGGGTATACCAGAACACCTGATCATTCTCTTGCACACTGATCAAGAAGCAAAAGTTCAAACGGAACTAGGAGAAACAGAATGGTTTAAAATCAGTAAAGGTATACAACAAGGCTGCATTCTTTCCCCCTACCTATTTAATTTCTATGCAGAACAAATCATCAGAGAAGCAGGACTGTATGAAGACAACCAAGGTGTGAAGATTGGTGGAAGACTCAACAACCTTCGCTATGCTGATGATACCACATTACTGGCTGAAAGTTAAGACAATTTATTTTTATTTTATTTAAATTACTTCTATACCACGCTTTTTAAAATCAGCGTGGTTTACAGGTAACAACAATTTGTACAGTGTGGCAGAACATGCACTGAACATACGGGGGTAACTATTTACAACAGAGCTATTGTGCCACAGGTAAGATTGTGGAGTCATGACATGCTCTGAACTATATACAGTTTAGATAACTATTTACAGGTTTGTGCAGTATTATTTCTGGATGTGGTTGCGTCAGCATGACATGGGTGTGCTGTTGGTGTCGTTGTAGTGGGTGGAGGGTATGTCGGGTTGTGATGATTCCCTGGACTGGGATTAATGTAGGAGGAAAAGATGGTGCTTTAGTGCCTTCCTGAATTGGGCAAGGTCAGTAATAGCTCAGATGGTGGTTGGGAGGGCATTCTAGAGTGTTGGTGCGTAAAATACAAAGGCTCTGCTCTTTGCTGCGAGGGGGCATTTTGTTATTGCACTGGGGATTACTAGTGTGTTGGCAGTGAATGTCCTTCTGGATCTGTTTGGCGGGGTGGGGAGGATGAGGTCTGTGAGGGAGGTGGAGGATTGTTTGTTGATGGCCTTGAAGGTCAATAGTAATACCTTGAAGGTGAGCCTGCAGTGGATTGGCAGCCAGTGGAGGTGTTTCAAGATTGGGGTTATGTGGTCCCTTCTGGAGGCTCTGTGCAGGATGCGGGCAGCAGCGTTCATTACTAATTGCAGGGTTTCAGAGTGTTCTTGGGGAGACCCTGCAGAATAGCATTGGCATAGTCGAAGTGGGGGGTTACCAATGCTTGAAAAATTGTCTGGAAATCGTCTGGTTCCAGTAGGGGACGTAGGTGGTGAATTGTTCGTATCTTGTGATAGATTGTCCTGATGGTATTGCTTATGAGTGCTTTCATGTCGAGCTGCTGGTCTAGTGTGATACCCAAGTAGCGGATGGCGGGCTTGCTCAGCATCTCTTACTCTGATTGATGTGGGGGGGGGGGGTGAAGGAGTGATTCCTGGTGATGAAGAGGACATCTGTTTTGTTAAAGTTAATCCTGAGGCTGTGTGTGGAGCCAGTTTGTGACAGCATCAAAGCATTTTATTAATGTCGACAAATCAGGTTGGTTGATTGAGAAAGGTGTGAAGAGTAGTATATCGTCGGCGTACACCAGGCAGGAGATATTGAAGGAGTGGATGATTGAACAAATGGGCTGCATGTATATATTGAAGAGGAGGGCTGAGAGTGATGAGCCTTGGGGACTCCTTGCATTTGTTGGAAAGGCTCAGAGGTCCTGGAGCCTGCTCTTACCTGCTGCCATCTGTCTGTCAGGTATGAATTGCAACAACTCAAGGCGGAACCATGGATTCCCTTCTCTTGGAGACGTGCCAGGAGCAGCTTGTGGTTGACTGAGTCGAATGCGGCAGCAATGTCCATGAAGATTAGCGCGTATCCTTGTCTGATGTTGTCAATCCCTGTGATGAAAGGTACTGAGTAGGGTGGTAAGGAGGGTCTTGACGCCATGTGATTCTCTGAAGCCATGCTGACATGGGTCGAAAGGGGCGGTAGTCTCAATGTTGGATTTGGTGTTTGATGACTTTCTCTATTATCTTGGCTAGCAGGGGGATACTAGAGATCGGTTGATAGGATTCTGCCTTTTTGGGGTATAGTTTGTTGTTTTTGAAAAGGGTCCGGATGGATGTTTGTTTTAGAGCCAGTGGAAACGCCCCTGTTGAGAAAGATAGGTCCATGATCTTGGTTAGGAATGGGCTGAATTCCGTGCGCAGCGATCTTATCCAGAATGCTGGGCAGGGGTCGATGGAGGCTGTGGTGGTGATGATAGACGTGATGGTGTCCTCAATGCTTCTCGTGGAAGGAGGTGTGAATGCTGTCAACGGTGTTAGGTGCTGTGGCTTGAGATCTGGTATGTGGATCATGGTGGTGTTGGTTTGGATGGATTTGGCCTGTAGGTGGTCCGCAAATTCCTGGGGGTGTAGCATGCCTAGTTGAGAGGGGGAAGGTTCCTTCGTCAGGGTTTTCACAATTTTTGAAGAGGTCGTGGGGTTTATTTAGGGATCGCCGCAGGAGTTCAGAGTGGTGTTCTTTCATTTTTCTTGTGATTGCTTCTCAGTGTACTTTTAGGTAGGAGGTGTAGGCTGCCAGGTTGTCTGTGGCTCGAGAGTGCCACCATCATTTTTCGAGCTTCCTGAGGTGGAGTAGTGAAGTTTGTATTTCTGGGGAGTACCATTGCTTGGTTTTTCTTCTTTTGGAGGCTTGTTTGAGGCAGGTAGTTGTACGGTAGAGCCAAGGCTGTTGTTCCAGGTGGATATCGTGTCGTCGATGTTGGGTGATGCCAGGCTGAGGTTTGGTAGGACATTGTTGCTGATCTCTTCTTTATCAAAGAGTCGGAATCATCTTGTGGATGTTGAGGGAGCCTCGTCTGTCTTGCAAATGGAGTTTTGATCTTGACGTATGGGCATCTGAAATTTAATTAGGCTGTGGTTTGACCATGGTACTGGAGTGATGGATATATCGAGGTTGTCGCTCGGGCTTATGGCAGGTAATGGAGTGAAGACCAGGTCCAGTATGATTTCTTTTGTGTGGGTGGGGTGTTGATCACTTGTTTGTAACCCAACTCATTAAGTGCTTTGAGGAAGGCTTTGGAATGGGTGCTTTGGAGAACTGGCAAGTTAAAGTCGCCCATTACCCAGTTTGGTGTGCGTGGGTTCTTTGGGTTGCAGGCAAGGTCGATTATGGTTGATAGGTCATGCGGGGAGGAAGACAGGGATCTGTAGATTAGGCTGATGGAGTGGCTGTTGGTTATGGTGATTGACTCCAGGTCAGTTGTAGTATTGGAGGAGAACAGCTGAAATTGGAGCTCGGTCTTTACTAGGATGAAGGCGCCTCCACCTCTGCGGTTAGTTCTGTGGCAAGTGTGGATTGAGAAGTCAGGAGGGATGAGCTGGTTGAGGAGGACTGAGTCTGAGTCAGATAGCCATGATTCTGTGACTAGTAGCATGTCTAGGTTATGGTTGGTTATAAGGTCCGAGATGGCTGGCCATTTCCTGCAGACCGAGCTTGCGTTTATGAGGGCACATCTTAGGTTGCGGGGATTTCGGTGCTTTTCTGCCTGGGCCTTCATGGTATGTTGAAGTGATATGTATAGTAAGTGTGGATGTAGATTGTGCTTCGTTTCTATGGATCTTGCTTCTCAAGATCAAGGAATATAGTCTTAAAATGGGTCTGCACCTTAATGTTAAGAAGACAAAGATCCTGACAACTGGCAAAATGAATAAGTTCATCCTTGATGGAGAAGAAATTGAAATAGTAGACAACTTTAATCTACTTGGATCAACTATCAATAAAGATGCAACAAGCAGTCAAGAAATCAGACGATGCATTGCTTTTGCAGAATGGCTATGAAGGACCTAGACAAGATTTTCAAGAGCAGAAATGTTTCTCTCCATACAAAGATTTGACTTGTTCAAGCCATGGCATTTTCAGTGACATCATATGGATGTGAAAGTTGGACAGTGAAAAAGATAGACAGGAAGAAAATTGATGCCTTTGAATTATGGTGCTGGCAACGAATACTTCATATACCATGGATTGCCTGAAGTACTAGAGGAGATCAAACCTAAGCTTTCTTTAGAAGCTCAGATGACAAGACTTTGACTTTCATACTTTGGACACAACATGCGAAGAGAGAGATCATTAGAGAAGGATATCATGCTTGGCAAGGTGGAAGGTCAACGCAAAAGAAGAAGGCCAGCAATAAGATGGATCTATACAATAACAGCAGCTATGGGTGCCAGTCTCAAGAATGAGTCACCTGACTGAAGATCGAAACAGTTTGGGACAACTATCCAGAGGGTCGCCATGAGTCGACACTGACTTGATGGCACTTAACAACAACAATACATCTGAATATCCTCTTCCATATTCCTAATGGAGAACTCAAGTTACATAAATACATATCACAGCATCTGCAAGGAATAGTGCCAGCAGAGACTAGAACTGTCTCTGAGGACATTGCAATAAATTAGTACAGACCTTTTTCAATACACCAACATAAATATTATTAAAATTACCTTGAATTTAATGATGGTTTAGCAATTTGCATCATTTATTTATTTATTTTATTTTTATTTAGTAAATACTTGTATACCGCTGTTTCCTACGATCAACAGCGGTTTACTTTACAGAAATCATAATGCATTGTATAATACATTGAGATTTTTAGTTTTACATTTTGATTAGACAATGATTTACGTAACGCGGGATAAACAGTTGGATACAATATATACAGTTGATTATTATAGCACACAGATCAGGGTATACATTTGATTTCAGTAGGTTGGGGGGCCAAATATACATTATATACAATGTTGACTTCCAAAGAGTACAGGCTAATACATGACTATATGCTATTAGATTTTATGCTGTCGTGGACGGTAAAGTTCATCTGGTTGAGGTAGGGTATTGCGGTTAGATCAGGTTGTAGTGGGTTTGAAACAGATATGTTTTAAGCTTTCGTCTAAATTCAGTCAGGCTGTTTGTGAGTCTTAATTCATGCGGTAGTTGGTTCCATTGAATTGGCGCTGTGTATGTGAATGCCCGCTTGCTTGTTTCGGCTTTGACAGATCGAATGCTTGTCGGGATACACAGGGTGTTGAGATTCATAGTTCTCCTGCTCCTGTTGCATGGTTGGATAGTGATTAGGTTATTGAGGTAGGATGGTGTGATGCCATGGATGAGTTTAAACGTTGTGATGATCTGTTTGTAGATGATGCGTGCGGCCACTGGGAGCCAGTGCAGGTCCATTAGTACTGGGGTTATGTGGTCGGTGACTTTCTTTTCCATGATGACTCTTGCAGCCACGTTCTGGGCCATTTGCAGGATGCTGAGTGTGTTCTTTGGAAGCCCTAGTAGAATGGCATTGCTGTAGTCCAGGTGTGGAATGATTAGTGCTTGAGCAACAGATCTAAAGTCAGATTTGTCGAGGATACTGCGAAGTGGTTGTAGAATTTTGAGTTTGTAAAAGATGGCTCGGTTAACTGATCTGAGGTGTTTGTCCATCCTGAGATTACAGTCTAGTAGGACTCCTAGATACTTTATTACAGGCTTCGTGTGGTATATGTTTTTGTTGAGAGTGACTGTGGTGGGTGGGATGAAATTGGCTTTCTTGGAAATGAACATGACCTCTGTTTTTTTGTGGTTTATTGACATGTTGTTTTGCTGAAGCCATAATTGGAGCATGTCAAGGCATATTTCTAGTGGACCGAGGTTAGGCTGTGTTATGTCAAGCTGTGTGTATAGCATCACATCGTCGGCATATATGTGGTATTTGATGTTGTATTTCTGGAAGATATCGCAGACCGGCTTTATATACAAATTGAACAGAAGTGATGAGAGGGCAGACCCTTGGGGGATCCCTTGGGTTTGGGGGAAGGCATCAGCTTTATCGTTGTTGAATTGTACTTGTTGCATCCTATTGGATATATATGAAGAGAACCATTTTAAGGGGGTCCCTGAGATACCCAGCGAGGCCAGGCGGTCCAATAGGGTGTTGTGATGCACTGTATCGAATGCCACTGAGATGTCAATGAATATGAGTATGAACATGGAGTTTTTGTTCTCGAGGCCCCTAAGTAGGTTGTCAAGGAGTGCCAGCAGTAGTGTTTCTACTCCGTGATTCTTTTTTTTTTAAATTCTTTATTTTCGTTTTATAACAACAAAGGAAAAGGAAGACATACAGCTAAAAGACAGATACATAAAGTGTAATACATACACCAAAGTAAACCCCTGCCACCCCCCTCCCCCCTGCTTCTTCTCTAGAAAACTAATCATTCCCGAAGCGGGCGTGTACTTACATTATTGTGTTACAAAACCTAACGGTGATCTAAAACATGATGAGTGCACAGTAAACAGGCATGTCGGAACAATGAGCAGATTGTACATAATCATTAAGCATCTGCCATTTAGACAAGCGAGAGTGAGTTTGGGCATGGGGAATAGCTCTCCGAGGTATCTGCTCATATTTACTAAATAAGCAGACGAGGTTCCACCATTCATTGACAGTAAGTCGAGAGCTATCCTTCCAATTCCTCGTGATTAAGCATATGGCTATACCCAGCATGAAATCAAGGAGAAAGCGACCCTTCTTAGGAAGAGAGGGGAGCTCCGCCACAGAGCGGAGTCCCACGATCTTCCAAGAGAGAGGTTCGTGAAGGTGTAAGATAAATTGAATACAACCCCAAACCCGCCCCCAATAAACCTGCAGTTGAGGACATTCATAAATAACATGAGCGAGGGTTCCCACAGCAGTATGGCAAGACCAACACTGGTCCCCAGCAGTTGTGTTCCATTTGGCTATTTTTTCTGGGGTATAAAAGCATCTGTGTGCAAAAAAGAAGAGAGTTTGGGTAACAGAGGCAGACCGGGAAACCCGCACTACTTTGCTCCAGAAAACGCTCCATTGCACAGGGGTTAAAGTGGTTTGTAGTTCGCGCTCCCAGGCTTGTTGGGCTCTAAAAGTGGCCGTGTCTATACCCTGACATAATATTTTATAAAAGTTAGAGGCTACCCCATGTGTACTACTAATAGAGTGAACTATCTCTAATAGCCCGTCCTCAGTAGGGGCAGAGGGCGGCATGATTTGAGCACTTTTGAGGCAGTGTTGAAGCTGTATCAATTGAAAGTAGTGTTTCGCTGGTAACGCAAATTCCTTTTGTAAATCAGAAAAGATTTTCCAACGAGCTGCAGAGAAAAGCTGTTGGGGTGTCCAGATCCCCCTTGAGTACCAGGGTTTCCATGCTATCGTTCTATTTAGGACTTGAATTCTGGGGTTATTCCATAGCGGGAGTCCGTCCTGAGGACATACGTTCGGACCCAGTGATAGAATGAGAGTGTTAAAGGCCGCAAGAGTATCGACAATCATTGGTGGATGGCGGGTGTCTACTTGATAGGACATACCGGGGAGATGGGTCAACGGAATTGGGCTACTAAGCTCCTCTTCTATGTCAAGCCAAACTGGTCTGCTGTCTGTTGAGGCATCTAGCCATCGGGCACCTTGCTTAAGTAGGAAGGCTTGATGATATCTAAGAAAATCAGGAAATCTGGTACCCCCTCTTTCCTTTGCAGACTGTAGTTTTTGTTTAGCTATCCTTGGTGGCTTGCCCTGCCAGAGATAACGGACGAGAAGGCCCTCAATATCTTTATAAGTATGTAGCGGGAGTAAGCATGGCAGCATTTCTAAAATGTAGTTCACTTTGGGGACTATCATCATTTTCACAGTTTCTAGGCGGCCCCACCATGTAAGAGATAAGGGAGACCAACGATTTGTGAGCTCACGGACTTTGGAGACTACCTCTTTGGCATTAAAACTGATAGTGTCTTCTAAAGGAGAACAGTAATGGACCCCGAGATACTTCACCATGCGGGATTGCCAAAGGAAGGGAAAGGCCTGCATGTCAGCCTCATGTACCCAGCGGTTCAGTGGGAATGCTACAGATTTGGTCCAGTTAATTTTATAGCCCGATAATTGTGAGTATCCGTCAATCAGATCCAAGACAGCTGGAACCGAATCGAGGGATACGAAAAGCATAAGGTCATCTGCATATGCAGAGAGTTTAATCTCCCTATGACTGAAGGGGACACCTCGAATACGTGCGGACTGTCTAATAAGGAGGGCTAGGGGTTCAAGAGCTAGATCAAAGAGCATTGGTGATAGGGGGCAACCTTGACGCGTGCCTCTTTGGAGATTAAATGGCTGAGACTTGATGGCATTTACACAAATACTGGCGACGGGTTGAGTATACATGACTTGGAGATATCGGAGGAAGCCCTCCCCAAAGCCATACCATCGGAGAACTGCAAATAAGAAGGGCCATTCTAGGCGATCAAAGGCTTTTTCGGCATCTAGGGAAAGACCCACCCATGGATGATCTAGATTGGCAGCACTGGATAGCACATGGCACAAGGTCCGAGCATTGTCAGCAGTGGATCTGCCGGGTATAAAACCGCATTGGTCGGGGTGGATTAGGGTGGCCATCCTGTCAGATAGCCGGGTGGCCAAGATCGTTGCGAAGATCTTATAATCGGCATTAAGTAGGGAGATTGGACGGTAGTTGGCGGTTAGCAGCGGGTCTCTGCCTTCTTTCTCAAATACTACCACATTAGCTGCAGAAAAGGATCCCAAAGAGGATGTATCTACCGCAAGGGCAGTAAAATAGAGTTTTAAATAGGGAACTAAATCTGCACTGAACGTTCTGTAGAATTCGGTCGGGAGACCATCGGGCCCTGCGGCATGGCCCGAGGCTGTTCGTTTTAGGGCAGATTGGACCTCTGAAGTAGAGAAGGGTTCATCCATCGCATCCCTATCATCTTCAGAGAGGGTCGGCCGCTGAATGCCAGAAAGCAATCGCTCGAATGTCTCTGACGAGAACTCACATTCAGATTGATATAGGCGGGTATAGAAATCCCGAAAGAGTTCTACAATGTCGGAGTCTGTGGTCAATATGCCCCCTCCCTGTGGGGCTCGAAGGGCCGCTACGCGTTTGGCTTCTTTTTGACCTTTCAAGGCGTTAGCTAAGAGTCGACCGGCTCGGTTATTTTCACGATAATATGTCCCTCGTTGAAGCTCAATACTCTTAGAAGCTGCGGTTGAGAGGATTGAATTATATTGAAAACGGAGACGCTGTAATCGAATTAATACACATGGATCAGTACGTGAAGTTAGAACTCGTTCGCCTGCTTTTATTTGTTGGTCTAGTATGAGTAGCTGCTGTTTGCGTTGTTTCCGCAGGCGGATTTGATAGCTAGTGATCGTTGCTCGAATGGCCGCTTTAAAGCCCTCCCACCAAGCCCAATTCGCAGTATCCTGGGGTAGATTAAAATGGAAGTAATCCTGTATGGCTGCTCGAATTTCTAACTGGAACTCTGGCTGAGTTAACAGGGCTCTATCAAAGAACCAGGCCCCCGAATTCCCTTGGGGTGCAGTAGTGTGTAATTGAAAGGAAATAGCAGCATGATCTGAAATATGTTGGGAGTGAATCTTTGCAGTGTCCACCTGAGGAACTAACAGTTTTGATATTAGAAAGAAGTCTATGCGAGACTGGGATTTGTGAGGGGAAGAGAAGAAGGTGAAGTCAAGCTCATTGGGGTGTAGTAACCTCCATAGATCAACTAAAGCAAGATCTTTGATCAAGGAGGTAAGCGTGGTGTGACTCTTGGGGGGACCACTTGTCCTAGGCGGCTGTTTGTCAATCAGGGGATCAAGGACTAAATTGAAATCCCCCCCAATTATCAATGAAGTATTAGCAGAGGCCTGCGCAACCTGAGCAATGGTAGCAAAAAAGGCAGGGTCATCCACATTAGGAGCGTAAAGGCATATACATGTAACTTCAAGGCTACCTATCTTGAGGTGAACTCTGGACCATCTACCTTCTGTATCTGAGCTAGTCGCAATAATAGTAGCATGCAAAGATTTCCTAACCAGTATGGTAACCCCACATTTCTTAGAAACGGCTGGGGAATAGGCGGCTACCATGTAAGGTTTAATATTGAGTTTAAGAGTTTCCTTCGAATTTAAATGCGTTTCTTGGAGAAAAATCAGATCCGCAGCTTCCTGACTTAGGTAGCTTAGGATTTTCTTCCGTTTTATCAGATTATTGATTCCTTTTACGTTCAATGAGAAAATCTTACATGGTGCCATCAATCGGTAATAGACATTTTAGGTAAGGGCGCTTGAAAACATACAACATAATCAGAATCTGTGCAACAATGACATAATCACCAAGTATGCTGGCTAATACACCCCATATTGAAAAGTATGTACCAAAGTATCTTAGAGAAGAAGCAAAACCCCCAAAGAATATGGCGACCATATGTCTGCGGGAGGAGGCCCTAGAGAGGAAATAGAAAGACATGAAAAAGGAAAAGAAACACCAGAGTCCATAATTAACACTGTCTCTGATAATCATCGAGGCTACTGTGGGTAGATGGAGTCGGGTCACAGATATCATCAAAAGTAAGGCAAACAAACTGCCCTCGCCTGACTCTTTGCTGAGCTGCGGCAGATCCAGTATGGCAGGTACAGCGGATATGAGAATGCTTGCAGGAATATTCTGGAAGTCAGCGCATCAAGTCGGCTTCTTTGGAATCCAAAAACTCCGCTAGTAGATCAGGGTCCTCAAATGTTCTTGTCTGATTGTGAAGCGTGACTCGGAGCTTGGCCGGGTACATCAGGCCATAGCGTGCTTGTAGTTGTTGAAGCCTCGGCCGGAATTCCAGAAAGCGCTTTCGGCGGTCGACCGTGGGTTTAGCCAAGTCAGGATAGAAGGAGATCTTGTGGCTCTCAAACTCCATATGGCCCTTTGCCCGAGAGGCACTGAGAATTTGCTCCACGTGTTGATATCTCAAAAGTCGAAAAATGATAGGCCGCGGGGTCTTCCTGTTGAGCGTTATGCTTGTGGGTACACGATGAGCGCGATCGATCTCCAAATCTTTGGTAAAGGTGATTTGGAGCAGGGAAGGGAGGATTTTACATAAAAACTCTTTCATGTCTCCCGATTCCGCTCCCTCCGGTATGCCCACGAGTCGTATGTTGTTGCGGCGCGCTCTATTATTGCCATCTTCCACTTCTTTCTGCAAGGCCCGTACCTGACGTTCAACTTTGTCGAGTTTGGACAACCGGGCCGCATGGGAGTCCAATATGCTCTCCATTTTGTCCTGACGCGAAGAGAGCCCCTCTAGCTTGCCCTGCAGCACACCAAGATCTTCCCGCAGCGCTCGGAGTGCTTCACCGTTTGACTGCACGAGGTCCTTGACCCCTCTAATCTCTGCGAGGATTTCCTGCTGCATTTCGGGGCCCTCGCGCAAGGCCAGCCCCTTCTGCGGGGACGGGGGTTCAGTTTTGGAACGTTTGCCGTGAGAAGCCGCTGGAGATCCAAATTCCAGGCGCGTGGGTTTGGTCCCCGCCATCTCACCAATGTGCCCCGGCAAGATCAGAGTAGAAGTTCCAAGTATGTACGGTGTTAATTCAGGATTCTGAGTAGGCCTCTCGGGAGCCTCAGCGTTATGCGACCATCCCGCTGGACATCAGGCTCCGCCCCCCTCTACTCCGTGATTCTGACGGAATCCATATTGATGCTCATCTAAGGCTTTTCTCTCATCCATGTGATCTTGTAGTTGGTGCTGCACCGCTTTTTCAATCGTTTTTGCTAGGAATGCTATGCTTGAAATTGGGCGGTATGATGCAGGATCACTTTTGTTGAGCGACTTGTTCTTTAATATGGGTCTTATAATTGATTTCTTGAGTTGAGTCGGCATGCTACCTTGTTGTAGTGATTGGTTGACAATGTGCGCGATGGGTTTTGCGTTGTCTTTCTTAGTTGCTTTCATCCAGGCGGCTGGGCATGGGTCAAGGGGTGAGGTAGTGGTGTTTAAGTTGGTTATGATGTTTAGGATTTGTTGCTCCCCGAGATGCTGGAAGGTGTTCCATTCTGGTTCCAGGTCTGTTTGAGAGGCAGTGGTGGTTTCTTGAGTGGTGATGGTTGATGGCATGTTTTGATTAATGGTTGTGGGGCGTTGCGTCTCTCAATTTAATTGTAATATATGTATATTTTATAATTAATTTCCATATACTTTTTTTTTTACCATTCATATTATTGCATGTATCCATGTGTGTTGGCTTGCTTCTCCTGTACATCTTAGGATTTAAGTTGGAACAACATTAATACAACCTCCTGGAGGAGCTGAGGAATTTTCAGAGATGAAGTAAATGAAGGGGAAAGGCAGATCAAAAAAGCTTGAGGTAATGAAGGATGCCCCACCTCCTTCCCCCATATGGAAGAGAGGATCTTTGGAGCATGTAGTGGGAGTAAGGAGGAGCCAGCTGTATACATTTCCTGAAACTAGTGGTTTAAAGATGTATCTCCCTTTAACTTTTCAGGCATCTCCTTTTCTTGGATTTCAACCATCAATTTATTCCGGTTATTGATATAATGAGATGATAATGGACACTTGTGCATGGAATCTGACGTGCAGTGCTTTAAACTGAGGTCTCCATGATCCTCCAGTTTTTCCTATCTTATAGCTTTTTAATTTTTTACAACTTCATTTTAGTCTTTGTTGAAAATACTTTATAAAGTCCAAGTAGAAAAAAGGCGCTTATCTTAAGACTATTTTATAAAGGCAAAGAAGTAAAGATGTTCATCTGTTCACACTGATGTGAGATACAGACCTTCCTCATAAGCAAAAGACAGACAGAAATATAATTGAAGACACTCACAATATTACTATGAAAGGGGAAGTGCTATTGATAGCTGATTTCACTTTTCTGGATGTTAACTGGGACATCTTGGCTGCAGTGTCATCTAGAAGGGACCACTGTTCTGGCAACTGGTAATAAATCCCATGCAGGAAAGAGCGTTACTGACATTGTAGTGGGTAATCGTCTGGCATCCAGGAATCACAGGATGATGTGTGTCAGTATTACGACAAAGGTGGAGATGGTTCATTCAAAAGCGAGGGTCCTAGACTTTAGGAAAAGTAACTTTGTCAAGAAAAGGGAATACCTGCAGGAGTCGTTAGCAGATTGGAAACATCTTGGGGAAGTAGAAAAGCAGTAAGCAAAATTGAAAGGAAAAGAAATGTCTAAAGAGCAACCAACCTTTTGTAGCACAGTAACGAAAAGCAAGAGGGAAAAGAGGCCCCCAAGATTCTTGAAAGAAATAGTTCAAAAAGGAAGGAAAAAGAGGTTAGCTTTCATAGATTGCAGAAAGAGGAAGGCAAACAACATCTTGAGAAAATAAGTGAAACTGCTAAAAAAGTCTGAAAACAAAAGATCCAGATAGAGGAAATTATATCCAATACCTCAAAATTGGGGAGGGGGGGGGGGGAGAGAAGGGAGTCAAGACTTCTTTCTAGATATATTAATGGAATAAGGAAATGCAAAGATGGCATTGTAAGACACAAGGGTGATGGGGGACGAATATATAGAGGCTGAAGAGGATAGAGTCTAATTGCTCTTAAGAAATCTATCTGTTCTATGTTTACAGATAAAGGGCAGGAAGTAGAACTGCAGAAAATGAATACATTTGGAGTGTAATTGAGGTAGAGCTTGAACAATTTTCAGAAGACTATGTGCATGAGAAGCTAGTTAAACTAAAAGTAGACAAAACAATAGGGCTGAATGGGCTATGTCTCCAAGGGTATGGAAGGAACTTAGGGAGGTTCTGGAGGCTCTAATGTCTGACCTTTTCAAAGCTTCTTTAGAGTCAGGAGTGGTCTTGGAAGACTGGAGACTGGTGGATTTTAGTTTCTGTTCACAAAAGTGGAAATAAGGAGGATGGAAACTACTGGCTGGTTAGTAAATTAAAGGACAAACTGCTAATAAAGAGGGAAATACGGTTTCTGGAATGCAATGGAATACAAGATATGAGCATGGATTTAGTAGAGGTAGGTCTTTTCAGATAAATCAAATGAATTTCTTTGGGTGATCAGAGTTGGATTTGGGGGAGAGTGCGAGATGTGATGTACTTAGATTTCAGCAAGTTTTTTGACACAACCACACTGGTGACTTACAAATAAACAGAAAATTGCTGGTATAATCCCTAAACAGACTGAATGGGTTAGAAACTGATTGAGTGAGAGGTGACAGAGGGCACTGGTAAATGGAATTAACTGTTCAAAAGGAACATTACCAGTGGTGTGCCACAGTGATACTGCTGAAGGGCTATTGTGAAAAATTTGTTTTTTGCAGATATCAAAATCTGTAACAGGATAGACACCCCGGAAGGTGTGGGTAACATGAGGAGAGATATTTCAAAGCTTGAGGAATGACCTCAGCTGAGAATTAATTCTAAAAGATGCAGGGCCATGCATTTGGGCTGCAAAACCCCAAGGGAGTTGCACAGTATAGCAAGTTTCTATGAAAGAAGAGTGGGACCTAGGGGTGATCATATCTGATGATCTTGCAGTGGTCAGATAGGTAGAACAGGTGAAAGCTAAAGCCAGAAGGATCCTTGGGTGCAGAGAGAGAGGAATGGCCAGTGGGAAAAAGGTGATAATGTACATTTCTGGTGACTGCACCTTCAAAAGGACATAAACAAAGTAGGGTTGGTCCAGAGGGTAGCTGCTAGTGGTCTTCATCATCAAGCATATGGTCACAGACTAAAATCCCAATATGTATACTTTGGAGGAAAGGCGGGAGAAGTGAGACTTGTTAAAGGTATTTAAATACCTCAATTTTAAATGAGCAGGAGGCAGGACTCTTTCAATTGAAAGGAAGCTCTAGAACAAGGTGGGGTCATAAGATGAAGGTGAATGGGGACAGATTCAGCAGTAATCTAAGGAAATATTTCTTTATGGAAAGGGTGGTGGATGCATGGGACAGGCTCCCAGAAAGATGGAGATGAGAACTGTATCTGAATTCAAAAATGTATGGGGCAAGGGCAGAGACTCTTTGAGGGAGAGGAAGGGATTGTGGTTGGGCGGATGGTAGGGTTGCCAACTGGCTCCAGATGCGCCCGACAGGCTTGATCCAGTCCTGTGTTTACCCCATTGCATGCAGGGACTTGTAGTCTTGCTTTTCTTATGTAGTGCAATGGGGAAATCAGAACTACATGTCCCTGCATGCAATGGAGTAAATGCAGGACTGGATCAAGCCTGTCGGGCGCATCTGGAGCCAGTTGGCAACCCTAGCGGATGGGTAGGCTGAATAGGCTGTATGGTCTTTATCGTCTGCTATGTTTTTATGCTTCTGTGTAAATAGGTTCCCAGAACCATCACCAATAGCACACAAATGCACAAGCAGACATTTAGACATGATCCGAAGTTGGTGTAAATGTGTGTATATACTCTGTGGGGAATTTTAGAAGGGACATCCAAGTAGAATCTGGGATGCCTAACCCAGAATGTGGTATACTGTAGCTGAGCAATGACACAAGATTCTACAGCCAGTAGGAGGTTTAAAGAAGATACACTTTATTTTCAGGATAAACACCCAAGCAAACTGTCCTGGCCCTCCTTGGGCCTGCAATACACACACTGTTGCTTCAGGCTTTCCTCAGCTGTAACAGTTCCTTAATTAGTCTTGGAAGCACTGGTCTGCTGGGTAAGAGAACGCTGTTCTAGCACAGACAGTCCTCAGGTAAGAAAACAAACCGCTTCTGCCTCAAAGTTCCATCACTCTGGGGCTCAGTAGTATTCTTTCAGTCTTTAACAGCAGGGCAGCATATCCACAAATAAAGTAAACAGAAGGTTTCTATGGCACAAGAGTCCTTCAGCTGGGTAGAAGTCTAGCAGTCAGGCTCAATACACAGCAGCAAACTTAAACCACAGTTCCTACCTTTTCAGCAGTAATTCACTTTCAAAGGTAACTGGTCACTGCATATTCCATAAACCTTGGGCCCCTCTCTCTCCTCCAGGTCCCTTGCTTCCTGGGATAAAGCCTGGATCCGGGCTGCATCCTTCCCAGGTATTCTCCAGCTTTTCCCCTTAAAGGGACAGGGTTTTTTAAGTTCTTATCAGAGCAATACCTCCCTTGTGCTAAGCTTGGCAGGGGAGTTTCCCTGCGGGGGATGGGGAGTTTCTCATACACACCATCACACAGAACATCTGGAAAAATCCCCTAGGCATGTCCTAGCGCAGACACTATTTCATAAACGTGGACGTCTCTGATATGGATGTCTGCAGCAGACGGGGGGCTGGGGGGGGGGGGGCATCTACATAGACATCCTCAGAACCATATTTCAGAACCTGGCCAGCTAGGATGGCCTAATGGTTAGAGCAGTGAGCTTAGATCAGGGCAATCATGGTTCAAATCCCACTGTTGCTATCATTGATGTTGTGCTGAGTACTGGCAATGATAGAGTGCTACCTTCTCTATACCCTATGGACGTTTTTCAGCCCAAACTAGCACTTTTCAGATACCTGGAGCAGGTCTAAACTAAGACATGATGCCAGACATCCATGACATTTCTGAGATCAGGCAGGGATGTCCAGATTCCCTGGCCATGCCTCCACTGTGCCACCATTTAGAGTTGGATGTCTCCAGAGGTGGCTTCTAAAATGGCTTTGGATGTCTCTATGCCCATTTTTGAATGTCCAAATCACAAATAGGGTTTCTAAAATGACTCCCTATGTGTGTACTAGCATATTTTATAAAATAAACATGTACATTGCAACTCTACCCCCTCTCCATCCGAACTGCTCCCCCAAGAATGCTTACACATTGTTTATGTATGTTTACCTGTGATCTTGTACGCACACAGATACAAGTATGTCAGTGGCCGCACAATTTTATAAAAGGCCTTTACTCCATTTAAATAAGGCTTTGCATGCAGAAAAACCTTTATAAAATTACCCTCTGAAAGTACTCTATTCAGTTGTAATGGGTGAAGCAACAACTGGTTTAATTTATAATCCTCATCCAGTGGAAGCCTAGTGAAGACACCCAGCTCTTCTTCAGAATCATACACATTTAAATCAGACAAACGGTGATAGAACTGACCAGGGAAAGTTTGGTACTAGATTTAGTACTCGCCAAATATCCAGGTGGGTGCCCATTTGAGCAGCAGTAATCATCACATAGTGTGGTTTGAGGTAAAAGCCAAGGCAGAGTCCAATCACAGCATACTCAAAGTCCTAGACTTCAAAAACACTGACTTCAGTAAAATGGCAAAGTGCCTAAAAGAGGAGTTGGCAGAATGGGAGGATATAAAGGAAGTGGAATTGTAGTGGGCTAAACTAAAGGAGGCAATGGAAGGAGTAGCAGATACATATGTAAGGAAAGTAAACAAAAACAAGAGGAAAAGGAAACCTATTTGGTTCGCCAAAGAAGTGGCTGCACAAATGAAAGCAAAAACCACAGTATTCACAAAATTCAGAAGATCACAAATAGAGGAACACAGGACAGAATACAGGATAAAGCTAAAAGAGACAAAAAGAGAAATAAGAATAGCAAAAGCAAAGGCGGAAGAAAAGATGGCTATAGATGTGAAGTGTGGCAACAAAACTTTTTTCAGGTATATCTGGGAGAAGAGAAAGATCAGAAGTGGACTTGCAAGACTCAAAAGTGCCAAGAATGGACTAATGGAAAGTGAAATTGAAAAAGCGAAAATGCTAAACAAATACTGTATTCACTAAAGAAAATCCCGGAGAAGGACCATGTATGATTGACAAATATACAAATGGGAATGGAGCAGATACCACAGCATTCACAGAAGAGGATGTGTTTGAACAGCTTGAAAAACTGAAAGTGGACAAGGGCGTGGGACTGGATGGGATATATCCCAGGATACTGAAAGAGCTCAGAGAGGTTCTGGCAAGGCCTTTAAAGGATGTTTTTAATAGATCCTTGGAGATGGAAGAAGTTCCACAGGACTGTAGCCAAGACCTGTTGTTTCTTTCTCTATAACATTAGCAAAATTCGCCCCTTCCTCTCCAAACACACTACTAAGACACTTGTCCACTCTTTAATCACCTCTCGTCTTGACTACTGCAGTCTGCTCCTTGCTGGTCTCCCCGTGAACCATCTCTTCCCCTTCGGTCTATTCAACATTCTGCTGCTCGACTAATCTTCCGCCAGCCTCGCCATTCCCATATTACCCCTCTCTTCAAGTCACTCCACTGGCTCCCTAACCATTTCCGCATCCAATTCAAGCTTCTCCTCCTGACCTATAAATGTATTCACTCTGCAGCTCCTCAGTATCTTTCATCCCTTATCTCTCCTTACAACCCCTCTTGGGTACTTCGCTCTTCTGACAGACTGCTTCTATCTGTGCCCTTCTCCTCTACTGCTAACTCCAGACTTTGCTCCTTTCACCTTGCTGCACCCTTTGCCTGGAACAAGCTACCTGAGTCTATACGCCTTGGCCCTATTCAAGTCCAGGTTAAAAACCCATCTTTTCACCATTGCTTTTAGATCCTGACCTCTGTCTTTGGTCCTGTCTAGACTACAAGCTCCATATTTTGTTTTTTCACTTTGTATTATATGTTAACTGTTACGCTGTTACTCTGTGTTTTGTCTCGACTTAACTAGATTGTAAGCTCTGATGAGCAGGGACTGTCTCTTTTATGTCTGCACAGCGCTGCGTACGAATGGTAGCGCTATATAAATGATAAATAGTAGTAGTAGTAGGACTGGAGAACGGCTAATGTGGTACCTCTTCACAAAAGTGGTGATATTAGAGTGAGATATTGGAGTTCCTTTCTGCTTTCTCATTTGTATTTATTGTAACCCATCTTGCCAACTTGATTTAAAGGCAGTATATCAAGTTTGTAAATAAACATAAAGATAATAGAGAAGAGGTGATAAACTACAGGCTGGTAACCTTATTTCTGTGGCAGGAAGTAATGGAGGTGCTCCTGAAAGAGAGAATAGTGGGTTTTCTAGAAACGAATAGGTTGCATGATCTGAGGCAACATGGTTTTACCAAAGGGCCATCATGCCAAACAAATTTAATCAAGTTCTTTGACTGGGTGACCAGAGAACTAGATCAAGGGCATGCAATGGATGTGATCTACCTGGATTTCAGCAAATATTTTGATATTGTTCCTCATAGGAGGCTTATCAATAAACTGAGCAGCCTGGGGTTCGATCCCAAGGTGGTGAACTGAATCAGAAATTGGTTGACTGACAGATGACAGAAGGTGGTGATAAACGGAACTCACTTGGAAAAAAGGACGGTGTGTGGTATGCCCCAGGGATCGTCCCTGGGACCAGTACTGTTCAATGTATTTGTGAGTGATATTTCTGAAGGATTGAAGGGAAAAATCTGCCTTTTTGCAGATGACACAAATATTTTGAACAGAGCAGACTTCTCTGAGGGAGTGGACAACATAAGGAAAGATCTACAAAAGTTGGAAGAATGGTCTAAATCTTGGCAGTTAAGCTTTAATGTGAAGAAGTAAAATCATGAACTTGGGATGCAGAAATCCAAGGGAATTGTATGCACCTGGGGTGAGAGGTTGGCATGCACAGACCAGGAGGAGGACCTCTGAGTGATTGTTTCTGAGGATCTCAAGGTGGCGAAACAATGCGACAAGGCAGTGGCCAAATTCAGAAGAATGCTGAGTTGCATACAGCCAGGGATAACCATCAGAAAGGTATTAACCTTCCTGTACAAGTTGTTGGTGAGGCCTCACTTGGAGTATCTCACAAAGCATATAAAAAGACTTGAAACGGTTCAGAGGAAGAAGACCAAAATGATTTGAAGCCTGTGTCAGAAGACATGAAGAGACTTGAAGACCTAAATATTTAAACCTTAGAGGAGAGGAGGGACGGGGAGATATGATACAGATGTTTGAATATTTAAAGGATATTAATTAACAAACAAACAAACCATTTTCAAAAAGGGGAAACTGTAAAACTAGAGGACATAACATGAAGCTGCAAGGAGGTAAACTTAAAAGAAACATCAGGAAATACTTTTTCACTGAAAGAGTGGTAGATACTTGGAATGCGCTCCCAATGGAGGTGGTGAGGGCAAATACAGTGATGGAATTCAAAATGGCATGGGATAGACACAGTGGATCCCTTTATATCAATAAGATAAAATCAAAATAAACTTAACTATTTCTTATACCTCAATAACTAGAGAGGGATGACTTGCAAGGAGCGGAGGCACACCTACTCCAGCCACCTTACTAGGCAGACTAGATGGACCATACTGGTCTTTTTCTGCTGTCATATACTATGTTACTATATTCTCTTAAAATTTATTTTTTTTTGTCAATACCAAGCAACAAATTGTGGCTGTTCTATTAGTTCACTTAGATATGCTGAAATAAGCGTCAAACAAGTTGTACGTGATAGCTTTTATTGAACCAGCAATATGTCTTTGACAAACTTTGGAAAGATATCCTCTCTTCATCGGGTCAAGTAACTCTTGAAAGGTTGTCAAAGATATATTAAGTTAGACCAAAATACAGTAAAGACCTCACCTACAACTTGCTTGACCTTTGGTTCCTTTTGTCACAGCCATAATGATAACTTGAAATTCTGTTTGGTATCAGTCATACTTCACCTTTGACATCAAGGTTTGTCATCTGTTTAGATTTTCAGCCAACTTTTCAATCCATATACTGAAAATGGTATCAATATTCTTTAATTTTTGTCCTTTGAAAGTTTGATGAACAGTTGTATAATCTTTTAAATGGTATTTGGTCATCCCTATCTTTAGAAATACTTTGGTTGGACTAAGGGGACTTTTTTGAATCTTTAACAGCATTATAGCAATTTTGTAGAAGAATATGGGCATACTCTGTAAAAATTCCAATTCAATTCCAAGACCATGGTCAACTCCTCCAGAGTCTCTGTTTAAGTGACCCAAACAACTGTGAGACACTGACTCTGCAACATCTGCACGGAGTTCTTAATATCTCACATCTGATAGCTATATTCATGTACTTCTAAGAGTGCTGTGCTAGTATAGGTATTGTCAGAAATTTGAAAATGCTCTGGTACATTATGATAATAATGCAAAAAGAGAGTCATAATAATGATACCTGAATTAGCAAGGTCATTTCCCAGATACAAATTTGAATAAGTCAATTTGATGTGCCTTTATCTACTTGAAAAGAAAATTTTAGATAGTATGCGGAGATAGGAATCAAGATATTACAGTCAAGACGTACACAATTCTGGAGGGATTTTAGAAAAGGCTCTGCCAAATGTAGAGCCTTTTCTAAAATGCCTATAAGGACGTGGAGGAGGGCATGTGTATTTGCTGATACATATAACTGGAGAAACCATTTTACAAAGCTACAAGGAAAAATCAATGGAGGCAAGTCAGCAACTTACAAGTGTAACTTAAAAGTTTAAGTTGGTATTTTGCAAACCTATACATTTAAATGACATCCATTAACTACTGAGGCTTTAAAGGGGAAAATAAACAATAGTGGATTAAGGGGGATTACCTCCATAATCCTTCCTGTAAAGGACTGGCTGAAACAAGCACTTTTTAAAAGTCTATATGTCAGGGAATATATCCGATGTTGAGAATATTGGTCATATACATGCATTCCCTATCAGAGTTGCTTTAACCACTTAACAGGTCCTAGGCAAACCTGTGTGGATGGGCCCCTTTTATTTTTGACCACTCTCCTTGATCTCCAGCACCACTGCTCCCAGAACAATCCTGTAAAAATGTCTAATTTGACATCATGAGATCAGTATTCGAAAGCTCTTAGGTCAGTACTGGTGATCACCACATAAAGACTTATTAAAAAATATCCTGGCAGATATATGACCAGACATCTTAGGTAAATAGAGCTCACTCTGAGGAGGAGGAGGTTATCAGTGGTGTGCCACAGGGATCTGTCCTTGGTCTGATTCTTTTTAACATCTTTGTTAGTGATATTATGGGCTGTCGGATAAGATTTGCTTGTTTGCGGATGATACCACAATCTGCAATAGAGTAGACACACAGAAAGGAGAAGATAACATGAGGAGTGATCTAGCTAAGCTTGAAGAATGGTCTTGAATTTGGCAGATAAAATTCAATGCTAAAAGATGCAGGGTCATGCATTTGGACTTCAAAAATCCAAAGGAGCAGTACAGTGTACGGGATGAGGTACTTCTGTCCACAAAAGAAGAGTGGGGCCTGGGCGTAATTGTGTCTGACAATACTAAAGTAGCTAAACAAGGTAGAAAAGGCGACTGGGAAAGCCAGAAGGATGCTTGGGTGTATAGGGAGAGGAATGACCAGCAGAAAAGGAGGTAATAATGCCTCTGTATAAGTCTCTGGTGCGACTTAATTTGGAGTATTATGTGCAATTCTGGAGACCGTACCTTTAAAAGGATATAAGCAGGTTGGAGACGGCGAAGAGGTTGGCTACTAAAATATTTTTACTACGAGGGAACATAGGATGAGGATAAAAGGGGATAGACTCAGGAGTAATATGCAGATATATTTCTTTATGGAAAGAGTAATAGATGTGTGAATAGTCTCCCAGTGGAAGTGGTGTACATGAGGACAGTATTTGAGTTTTAAAAAAGCATGGAACAAACACACAGGATCTCTAAAGGTAAAAAGAGGACTATTGTAGTTGCAATGGAAAGGCAAACTATATAGGCCATGTGGTCTTTTTCTGCTGTTAAGTTTCTATGTTTCTTTCCACAAATTTATATTTCCGCATATTACTCCTGAGTCTATCCCCTTTTATCCTCATCCTATGTTCCCTTGTAGTACAGCATGCTGTCAATTGAAAGAGGCTCTCCTCTTGTGAATTATGCCACAGAGATATTTAAACGTCTCTATCATATCACCTCTATCCCGCCTTTCCTCAAAACGTAGAGGTTCCCAACTCCAGTCCTGGAGGGCCAAACACCATTCAGGTTTTCAGAGTGTCCCTAATGAATATGCATGAGATACATTTGAATACAATGGGGCAGTGCATGCAAATGCATCTCATGCATATTTATTAGGGACAGCCTGAAAACCTGAATGGTGTTTGGCCCTCCAGGACTGGAGTTGGGAACCTCTGTCTAACGTTTACTAATTAAGATCTTTAAGTGTGTCTCCATATGCTTAATAACGAAGACCACTTACCATTTTAGTAGTCACCCTCTGAACCGACTCCATCCTGTTTATATCTTTTTGAAGTGTGGTATCCAGAATTGCACACAATATTCCAAATGAGGTTGAACCAGAGACTTATATAGAGGCACTATCACCTCATTTTTTCTGCTGGCCATTCTTCTCCCTATGCACCCTAACATCCTTCTAGCTTTTGCTATCACCTTTTCTACATGTTTAGCCACATCGAAAAACAATCATACCTAGGTCCCGCTCTTCTTTCATGGACAGAAGTACTTCGCCCCCTACACTGTACCACTCCTTGGATTTTTGCAGCCCAAATGCATGATCCTGCAGTATTCAGCATTAAATCTCAGCTGTCAAATTCTTGGTCATTCTTCAAGCTTCCTTCCTGGGTGTTTACCCCTTTCTGGGTGTCTTCTCCTTTCTGGATGTCTTCTCATGTTATTTACTCCTTCCTGGGTGTCTACTCTACTGCACATTTTGGTATTATCTGCAAAGAGGCAAACCTTACCCGACAGCCCTTCTGCAATATCACTAACAAAGATGTTAAAAAGAAACAGACCAAGTACAGATCCCTGGGGTAGACCACTGGTAATATCCTTCTACTCAGAGTGAGCTCCATTTACCTGTACCCTTTGTCGTCTCCCACTCAACCATTTTTTAACTCAGTCACTTTAGGGTCCATCCCTAGGGTGCTCAGTTTGTTTATACGTCTTCTGTGTGGAATGATGTCAAAGGTTTTACTGAAATCTAAGTACACCACATCTAGGGCTCTCCCTCAGTCCAACTCCCTGGTTAGCCAGTCAAAGAAATCAATCAGATTTATCTGACAAGACCTGCCTCTGGTAAAGCCATAATGTGGTATTTTCATTTTAGTTTGTGGCACAAAAACAGCTTTTTTTCTCCACATAGCTCCAGATAATTAAAATGTCAGAGACAACTCTGCATAGTCGCTTAAATATTATAATTTAACCATTAACATTTTTAATAGCCCATATACAGACCAGTCAAGGTAGGAGAAAAAGTATCACTAAATAGCTGAATTTTTCATGTGAATAATTTAATGGTTAATCTTTTCACCTGAATTAGCACACCATGATAGAAATGTCAAGTCAAGCATGAAGTATGGATGTTCTTGCCAAAAACATATTGCTAATATAATTAGCTATTTCCTAATTATTTGCAAGTTCTTTGATTTTCTGAAGTCTCCAGTCTTCTTCAGAGAGCTTTATCCGAGCTTTCTTTGCTGAGCCTCTTGAATGAATCTATCAAAACAATGTGATTTTCCTTAGATCACTCTGAAATCCCGCATCTCTTGTGGTTGATAAAACTGACTTTAGCTCAGAAGAGATGGATCAGCGTGATTTAAATTTCATAGGAATAATGAAAAGAGCTTTAGTGGAAATAATAAGCACATTCAAAAACTGTCATGGGCAAACACTATGATGTACAGATGGAAATTTGGAACAATTGCCCTTTAAAATGTAGATTTAATGAAGTAAGAAATAATGAAATGGGAAAAGATATAGGCTCACGTGACCTCAGTCAAGAAGTAACCTATTTATAATGTGATATTGCTAACAAATAAAACAGCTGAAAAGGAGAGAATATCCACTGTAGAAATATTTGCAGATGCAGTCATACTGCAATTAATAAAATGTAATTAAATTAGCAGTTCAGTCCTCTAGGTTTATTTCACAATTGAATTCTGAATGATTAAAGTTGTAGAAAACTCCTCTAGCTTGCTTTTCATCATTATCGGTAAGAAAATCATCAATTAAAACTTGGGGACACGTTTACTACTGTAAACCATGCTTTAATGTGGGTTTTGACGTGCAATAAGCATGCCACGCTAAAAGTTAGCACAGGGCCCCACGCCAAAAATCCTGGGCAGGTTAGGGTCAGAATATGAGTACTGATGACGCATCACAGTTTGAGCATTTTGGATGCATGCTAACTGCAAATGTTTCCTCAATGGGTGGTGTTAATTGTACCCGCCTGCCATTTTTCATGGTGTCACTAATGATGTCAGGGGGAAAGATTCACACATCTCCTAAAGTTGATAGTGATCTTCATGCTAGTTTGGTAGCCCAATTGCATGCTACCCAGCATTCTTTTTAGTAAACATGCCTCTTGCAGTAAAGGTCCACCATGGCCTTACGTTTTGAGTTTGATAAAGATATCATTGAAAAGTGCCGTAAAATCTATGTAGAACATATTTATTTTTATCTGTACAAAGGCTAGGCAATTTTCCTGTCACTTACCTAGAAAACTCCCCCCGGCTGAAAATTGCACTCCTATCAATAATCAAAAATATAGGTGCTATTCCACAGCATGTAAATTCATCCTGCTTTTGGGGTACTCCATGGAAATTACAGAGCCCTTTTACTAAAGTGTCCTGTAGCTTTGCACCTAATGTGCCTTTAGTGTGCAAAAAACAGTACAAACAACGTAGGCAGTAGATTACAAACTCACAACTTTTTATTGGTCCTTATAAAAATGGAGGCCAACCCGACACAGGCCGTGTTTCGTGAATCACTTCTTCAGGGGTGAGGCACACCATAAAAACTATGAAAACACATAAATACATCAAAACACATAATAACATCAAAACACATAATATAACTCCCCCCAAAAATTAAAAAAACATGAATGATAAAAACAAAATTAAAATAATAAATAATCAAAATCATTAAGTATAAAAACCTTGCTTGTTCACCACAACATAAAAATATGCCAATATACATAATAAGAAATATATAAAAATAATCATAATGAATAATATATCATGTTAAAAATTAAAAATAATAAACAAAAACAATCCAATATTATATATAAACAATATATAATAAAATTATATATATAAAAAATTATATATGAAAAAAGAACATGCAAAATCTGAACATGGGAAATCATAAAATCGATTCTGAAAACAGCTATAATGAACAATAAATAAACAATAATCAATTCATAAATACTAAAAAAGGAGAAATGCAAAGAGAGATGACTTGTATAAAAACACTAAAAACATTTTTAAGAAAATTGTAGTCCAAAATGAAACACAAGAGGAGGAGAGGAGTGAATGAACAAAAAAACAGTGTGCAAATCCTTTAGTGTGCAAATCCATGGCATGTCACATGCAAAGTCACTGCATTACCTGTCGGGGCATGGACAGTATTTCTCCGATAGGTAACATGCGGTGCCAGAAAGTAACATGGTTCGGGAAAAATGCAGGTGCAATTGGCGTCACCTATTAAAATGGAGATAACTGCACCCATGCTATTTGCAAGATGCGCTTTTAGTGTGCAGTGTTTATCCATGAGCTGCTGGCTTAACATGCTCCTAACCTCCACTGTGCTCTTTGCAGTTAGCACAGAAATTGGCCTGCACAAACTGTGCTGACCACGTGCTGTTACCGTGGGCTGCAGCGTGCATAGCATTCTTCAGTAAAAAGTCTCCTAAGTATGCCACAGATTTCATGTTGACCCCCCACCTGTACCTTACTGTGTTTTCTTTCCATCACAGTAATAGGATCTTTTGTGCCTGTGGTCCCAGATGGCCTGAATTTTTAAAGGGAAATTCGAATGAGTGTTTGCGAATTTGAAGGTTTTGAAGATCCCCCCCCCCATATTCTTTCAAATACTTAGAAATCTAAAATTAACTTTCTCCCTCTGATCACTTCTATTCCTTTTAGATTTTTGAAAAACAGGATAGGCGAATCGTTTACAGTTCAGAGTGAAATCTGCAAATTGTGATGACAGTCACTAACATTAGTAATCAATTACCAAAATAGTTCAAGAATATTTTTGGTATTTGGAAGAGCGTAGTGAATCTAAGACATTTGTGTGGCCACAATTAGAAACTCCTTTTTCGAAGAGTCATTGTTAAAGAACCTTTTTGGAGACATTTCATCCCTAATTCACATAAGTTTGAAACACAATATTGTGTCGGATTATTTTTTGATTATTATATTTTGTTTCCTGAATCTTACCTCGGTCTTTTAGAATTATCATCAGAGCAAAGTGATATGCTATTAACTAACAGAGTTATTCTGAGCCATGAATAGTGGGGATGGACATCCATCCCTGCTATTCGTGCCTTCTCCTGCCCATGAATAACTTCCCCACCGGTTGTGTGGGAAAGTTAGATTGAGGCAGGGAAGGGGCAGTCTGGGGGTGGAGTCTAGGTGGACAGTGGACGGTCGCCGGCCCTGGACGTACAGGGCCGATTCTAATGTTGGCTCTGTATATCCAGGGCTGGCAACATGTGCTGGGAATTTATTCCACCTCTGAGGAGGAATAACTTCCCTAGACGTGTTTTTTTTAATTGCCCGGGGCGCAGATGGGGTGGGAGGGGCCAGGGGACATTCCCCGCAGCTCAACCCTGGCCTTAGGAGGCCAAATCGGGGGTTGGGCTGCGGGGAATAAACACTTTTTTCAGTTAGCTGGCATCACGGCTTTTAAATGGAACCATGGTGTCATGGCAACAGGACGCCATGGCACCGCGGCTCCATTTAAAAGCCCTGAGTTAGCCGGGATGTGCATGTACATGCAGACTGGACTGAATCGTGGTGCTGGCCTGCATGTACATGCCTGATCGCGATTCTGATCCCACGGGGCTAGACTGGACATACAGAGTGGATCTACGTCCGGGACAGAATCAGGCCCTAAGTAATTTATTGGATATTAAGTTCATTAAAAAACTATGAGCCCAATTCCACTAAAGACATGTCTCGGCCGTCTTGGTGGCAGCAAGCAAGATGGGCCGGTTAGGACCTGATTCTGCAGCACGGGAACCATAAGTTCCCACAGGTGCAGGATCGGGCCCTGAGATGGCCTGGCATGCATCTGCATGTATGCGGGGACATCCACCCCGCATGCTGGTTCCCCCACAGAATCACTGACCCCTTTTCACCCCGATGTCCGACCCTCGATGGGGCTGGCCGGGCCCGGATTGGGTGGCGGGAACTCACCTTGTGCTGCTTCCGGCCGTCGAGGGGGGTTCTCAGGCCCATGGGGGAATAAGCAGCACGTCTCACCCCCCAGTCACAGGACATACAGGGCTGTGACCTGAATCGGCCCTGTACATCCTGCCGCCTCAGCCTGTCCCTGCTCTGCCTAGACTCTGCACCTTCCTGCCCCCTACCGGCTCTCCCTGTCCTGCTGCTCTGGCCATGTGGGGAGAGCCTGGGGGGAATAAGGGGAGGCCCCGCAAGTCGCCTTGCTAAATTGGGGCTAAACAAAAAGGAAAAAAAGAAGAACATTTAAATCTGGAGGAATACCTGAACAGTTTAAATAAGAACTGTGATAATAACCTTGGGGTGACCTGCTTAAAGATTTGCAGTTATTCTATTGGGGACCGATAATGATGATTTCTGAACAAATCTGGCTTTGAAGCCTGAAAGTTTTCCAGCTCTCTTGCTGGAAACATTCTCTGCTCAATTATTTTGAGGTCCTTTACAATAATTTTTATGAGGTTATTTATTTGGTGTTCAGGGTTTTTTTTTATTTTGGTGACATTCAGCATATTTTATGACATAGCCAGGACTTTCCATATCATTACACCACTTCTGGAGATACTACTATCCCTTGGTCTCGAGTCATGTCTGCATGTTTGATCACATGTCCTTTACAGGATCTCTCAAAGCATGGGATTTACACAGCAACCAAGGGTTTCATCATAGGCATCCCTACCCACCTGCAAAGCTACTGCCAGTGCTTCTATCACACCCTGGACCACAGCTTTTAACACACACATGACACTTCTCAAAGAGTACCTTCAGCACCATATCTAGCCCTGTGTGAGTGGTGCAGCTGCACAGGGCACAAAGAAATAGGGGCACATTTGGGGTTGCCAGCCTCAGATCCCCCCCTTGCCTGTAGCCGCCACTTTTAGTGTTGCCTTGTAGCCTGTAGCCGCCACTGTAGCCTGTAGTGTTGCCTAGTGTTGCCTGTAGCCGCCACTTTTAGTGTTGTCCAATTGAAAAACAAACCTACAGGTCTTTTTGACTCTGTCCTTGCATGTTGGCCTGATCCTTCCTTCCTCTGACGTATACTCGCATCAGAGGAAGGAGGCACCAGACCAGCCATTGAAGCGCAGAGTTGCAAAGACCCGTATTTGAATGGCTGGTCTGGTCCCTCCCTCTACTGGTACAGGCATACGTTAGAGGAGGGATGGACCTGACCTGCAAGCAAGTACGGAGTTGGAAAGACCCACTTATTTTTTTTTTAACTTCAATTGGATGTCACTGCCGCCGCTGCCAAAGCAACACTAAAAGCGGCGGAGGCTGGGCAAGGGTAGGCAGTGCGAGGGAGAGCAGGTTGGATATGGGGGTAGGATGGGGAGACGCATGGGGCAAATGACAAACCTGTGATTGGGAGGGGGAGGGGGCGTGCCAGATGTGCAAGTCACATAGGGTGCATTTATGACATGTCGTCATTTTCACTGCCTCTATAGATTTGATGTCAGATTCCAAAACCATCCTCTTCACATCGCCACTTCCACAGTGGCCTCCCACAATCCTACCTCCATCATGGCCACCCCACCTTACAGCCTATGCATGGACAGTCTTGGATTCTCAGCTCACAGTTTGGCAACCTTTTCTTGCCATCCCTTTCGCACTATTCCACTTCTAAGACTATCCCACTCTTGAGTTCAAAAACTCATTTGTCCCTAAAGAAGGAGCTTCACACATCTAAGCTTTTGCCTTATGCACTCAAACTCCTTCCTTCTCTTCTCACAGGTGAACATCGGGCCACTCCCGCACCTTCTGCAGGTACCACGAGGAAAGTAGTCACAGAACTGAACCCAGGGCCTGCACCACCTGCAGCAGTGGCAGCTTGAGAGTTGGCCCCTCATGAGCTGCAGAGGCAGCAGTCACCAGTCCTCAGTACTGGCCCCCAGTTCTGTTTTACCACGTCCTCTATTCATATCCCTCAAGGGTTCCCTATCTTTCTTTCTTTTTGTCTCTGGGAGGTGAAGGTCCAGATGTGATCCTCCTTTTGGAGGTCCTCTCCCTACTCAGTCCTTTAAAGGAAGGGGACTCGAGAGTCGGGAGGAGGTGATCGGTAGGGTGCTGCTGCCTAGGGGAGGACAGAACAACAACTCGCTCTTGCCATGGATCCCACAATGCCTGCATCGGCAGGCAGTTCTCATATTACCTGCCGATACAGGGATCAGGGGTCACTGCGCTAATTGCTAAACCTCCGCAGTATCTGCAGGGCTGGAGCTGGACATTCCCCCCTGGAGATACCACAATGTTTTTACAACTACAGCATGGCATTTTTACATAAGCCACGTGGTAGCTGCAGAAACAATTATCATGGTTTAGTAAACAGGGCCTCAGGGCATTGCCCCCAAATGGGTTTGTCTCTGCACAGCAGAACAGGAATGAATTTCACTCTTAAGCCAGGCTTTATTGCATGATTGCAGCTTCTCATATTTACTGGTAGTATCTTGAATAATTTCATTATAGCCAATGTGAAGTTGCTTTAATGTTCTTTTAATAGTCTAGCCATTGCCAGAGCCAAGGTAGCTGTCTTTCCTACTGGTGCTTAGAGTTCTTTATATTGGAAAGACAGGTTTGCTATTTGCGATAGACTGAGATTGCTCTTGTGATGATTGCAGCAGCTTGGAAAAAGGCTAATCTGTGGGGAGTCAACTACTGTCATCCCACTAATACTAGCAAAAGCAGCTATTGTGAGTGTGCCTGGAAAAGTCTTAGCTGCTCCGATATAGATTCAGAAGATGGCCTTTTTATTTTAAATTTGTGTGATTGAGGTCAAAACCATTTGCTATAGATTTTCTTTGTCTGACTGCCACCTCTGACAGTACTCATTTTGTCTCACTGCAGGTGTGCGTGCATTGCCTGGTTCACTGCTAGATGCACTTGGATACAGAACAGTAGGTTCTGGAAGGACAGTGAGTCATGGACTAGCTGTTCTAGAGGTTCTTCCTTTTACTGCTGCTGCACCCCCAATGCCAGGCAGCTATATTCTGCCAAGATCATAAGGATAGTACAAGTAAGAATAAAACAAAATTATGTTGCTGTGGAATGGGACCAATGCACTACATGTCTTTCTGCTTTAACTGATGCATTTTCCGGTCTCTCTTCTTTAACTAGTTCACCTATGTCATTTTTCACTGTCATGTTTGTCATTGCGTCCCTTTCCTGTCTATCTAGCCCTTTCGTTCTCCCTTCGTCCCTGGCAGTGCTTGGAGAGTGGCTCAATCAACCTTCCCTGCTGAGAGTTGTATTAAAATGGTGGGGAGGTCAGTCTGATAATGCGTGGAACTGCCGGGAGGTTGAAATCTCTCAGAGATGTCATTTCTGCGGGATTTCAGTGTCAACTCAAATCAGAAATGATTTGATCCAGGAGCATGATTTTAGATGACAGTTCAGCTCTCTGTCTATTTTGGACTGGGTGGTCGTTCAAACCACTGGATCAAAAGGGGCTTGAGTTTCAGCAAAAGAAAGAGCTACCGAATACAAAACTTAATACCATTTCCAACCATTCCTGTACTTCACGGACATATTCTTTAAATTGGGGAGATTAACAAGGTGATTTTATGTGGCTAATACATAAAAAATGGTTAACATGGAATCAGCAGCTCCAATTGTATAATTACATATTCATTAAGATATTTTAAAGATAAGTAATCAGAGGTGACCAAAATTGCATGAAGGGGGAGAATATAAACTACACCCCTCTACTTGGTGTTAAATCATACAAGAATTGGAATTGCTTTCCTTTTGACAGGTTGCTTTAGTGAGATTAGTCACAGTTTCAGACATAATGCCTTTGTATGATATATTCTTTATGCACAACTATTATATTTCTAACATATATGTCTACATAGAGTGAATTAACTATTGTGCGCTGCAAAAGACCGAGGAAGTTCTTGGTCTCCCGCAGTCTTCAGCAGATGGTGCAATATATACCAATTATTCAACAGCTAGCTTCATGTTAACATGCATAACAAAGCCTGAGTCATTCCTGCCTGACAGGACTTAGCATGTAGTAATAAATAAGCCCAAATTATTGATGGTGATAACTGCTAATATTATTATGACCTCAATTAAGTGCTTTTTTCAGACACATTAGCAACAAAAAGGTCTTCTCTAAACTCACTGCTGTTTCTCCAAGCCTCACTTTACATTAAAATCTAATTGATCAAGCCTATTTGCCATTTCGCTGTGAGTGGATAACCATAATGGGTAATCTATCAGCATGGTGCTCCCTATAAAGCTATTAACACCTTTTGTTGTTTGTCTCCAGTTTCTAAAGGTGCTGAGAGGTTCAAAAAGGCAAACCCTACAATCTGTTAGGATTGTTCTGAGCTGTGACTTGTGGTGCTCTTTTAATTACCATGCTTCTTTACCTCTGCAGCTAAATGTTGATATTTCAGACACTAAGTAAGTCTTTATTTACTTATGAAACTGTGAGATGGATAAATTAGAGCTCTTTAGCAAGATGGCAGCCCTGTTGCTTACAGCCGAGTTGAGATTCGGATGAAGTGTGCCAGTCCGTCCTTTGTTGCAGGTATAGGGTTTGTGATTATGCAAATCAACAAAAGTAGCTCACAGTTTTTGCCCTTGGCAAATTGTGTTAGTTACATGGCTACATTTGCGAAGTATGGCTGGATTAACTGTTTACTTGGTAGAAATCTTACATGAAAGGGCAGAAGATAATTAGCAAAAAAAGATTATGCGCAGTTGGAGTTGGGCTTAGGTGTAGAAAGAACAAGCACTGAAAATTAAAAACAAGCTACTTGGAAAATTAAAGTTTATGATGAGATGCAGTGCAAAGGATTTTTGGCACGTCTCTGCCTTTAATAAAGTTGTCATCTTTTTCTCTCACAGGGCTCATTTGAAATGTTTACTTGCAAGGCAGAAATCTGGTCTTGGTGTTTCGCTGGTGGCACAGCAGTAACTCATACTGTAGAGTTTATCTGCTTATTCTCCAAGTTTAATTACCAGAAGTGTGGAGATGAGGCATCTCAAAATCTTTGAGTACTCAGGGAGAATGTAATTAGTATGGTTTTGCCTACTTTGGCTAAAAGTTAAAAAAAAAATGCTTTTAAAAACTGATTCAAGAATTGCTCAAAATGTTCAAACCATACTGTGCCCCGAGACAAGTCAAAATACCTTTTTACTGAACTGTTACGTTGAATCAAGGCTAAAAAAGATCTCTTTGCATATGGATACATCATATTAATTACATGACATCATCTGTGATTTCCTCTTCATTTTGTATACATAGGGACCTGTTTTGCTAAATCTCTTCTCATTTTTTGTCTATGGGAAAAGCTTAGTAAATCAGTTCCTTAATGAATAAGTATAGACAACTATAGTAACGTAAGAAAGATAAACTATAGGTAATCCTGAAAAACATATCCACTCTGGCCCCTGTTATGCCCCCAACTTGCTTATCAGAAATTCTTTTAAAATTAGGTAGGGATATGAATTCGTTGGTGTCCATTCTGTTCATTTACATGCCTTAGAAAACTTACATTCAATGGATGTTAACCTACAAATTAATACCTGTACAAGCAATTTGGATGTGTTAAAAATTCTAGCAAGCATTAATCATTTTTTTATTAAACAAATGTGTGAAATGAACTGAAAAAAATCAATGAGAATTGGAAGAAAACACCAGATTTCCTGAAAATGAACAACATTTTTTTGCCTGTGCTGTTTATTTGTTAGGCATCATTTCCTTTCTTCAATTTGTGCTTCTTCACTTAAATAGCTAATTAATTTCTTTAAGATGAACTTGGGGTCTTGAAGCATTTTTTTCTAGCAATACAAGCTTTAAATTCTGTCACCATTTAAATGTTTAATTTACTGACCATTCCTAAATCTTAGCTTAATTGGAAATAGTTATGCAAAGTGTTTCATAGTAAAATATCAAGGGAAGTGCGGGACAGATCATCCATCTTGCTCCTGGAAAGGGCGATACTCTGATCGGGCATCATGTGGAGCAACATTTAACAAGCCCGCCCACTTGTTCTTCAGGGGATATTGGAGTTTTCTGAGAATCACTCCCCCGCCCTCTCCCTCCAAATGTCCATGATCATTGATATTTATTTATTTTATATGCACAGTTCGATTAGTGCTGATTTAGGTGACCTTTTATCTGATGGTTTTTTTGGAAAAGCTTACTTTTCACAAATCTTCGGTAACAAAAATCAGTGCATAAGTAAATTTACACAGAAGGAAGAGAACAGGAAATAAAACTGAATATGGTATGCTTTGCTCTCTTTTTGCTCCTTGAAATGGAGACCACACTGGACACAGAGAATGGAAATGTGAGGGCACATTTTACAATGGGATGTCCAAGTGCAATCTGGGACATCAAAGTCACAATGTCTGAAAACAAACACAGTCATGTGCAAGATTGGGCTTGATTTCAGAAATGTGGAGGTGTCCAATATGAACGTCTATAGAGACGTCTACATAGATGACCCCGGAATAGCATCTCAGAATGTGGATGTCTAACAGAATGATGGTTAGAGTAGTGGTTTGGGATCTGGATGGCCAGGGTTCAAATCCCAATGTGGGACTTTTTGATCTTAGACTAGTCACTTAACTCTACATTCTCTGGATGTTTTAAAGCCAAAACAAGCACTTTCTTGCTGCCTATTTGTGCCTGCAGCAGGTATAAACATGGGCGTGCCCTCAGACGTCCCTGTTATTCCTGGAATCAAACAGAGATGTGTAAGTCCATAGCACCTCCCCGGACACGCTACCACCTCAACTACTTTGACATCCCTGTGGAACGACTGCGGAGATATCTCTGTGATTTTGACATCCACGTGCATGTCTTCAGACATCCTACATCATGACTAAGCCTTTTAAAATGACCTCCAAAATATATCTCAAAGGTTAAGGTATAGAAGGCAAAGATATGGTATGCTGGGGTATCTGAGTTGCTTCTTTACAGAGGATAGCATCTAAAAGTCTGTTAGTTTTATGCCTGAGTACAAAGGCGGAAGTATATTATTTCAAAATCTTACAGTTAAAAATAAGCGTTTGGAAGATTTGGAGATGGGAACCAAACCCCTAGATGAACAGCAGCATGCAAGAATCAAGCAGTCAAAATGTGCAGGCAGCAAGGAAAGATCATTAAGAAAAACACAGAAGCGGCCACATCTGTGATTGAATAGCCCATCCTTTAGTCCCCACTGCTGTGTTTACTGCTCCTTAATGTGGTATTGTTTACTCACAATTAAGCCCTTTACCATTAATTTAACTTTCAGATGCTGAATTGGTCACACGGATTCAAATCCCAGAGCCCGGACAGATGTGTTCTATACACTTGTTTAAACACCATTCTCATTAGGAAGTAATGCATGTATAGCAAGCTGATTACAGCACAAAGCAGGATGCTTTATCATGGGGGCCTCTCAGGAGGCCCCACTGCTGCTGTCGCTGCCGCTCTTCCACCACTCAGATAATGAGACACAGAACAGCCCAGGGCCTACTCAGCTGTATACCAGAAATTACACAACCTCCCTGTATGAGCGCTACGGAGCTGCTGGATAGGAAACATTAATTGTTGTCAGCCCAAATTTCACACCAAAGATAACAAACACTTGCAACAGAGACACTGTGTAATAGAGATAAACACATTTCCCAATCCCATATAATTAAACGGCAAATTTAATCAAGATGTTCTATAAAATATTAGATGCAGGTTGTAATTGCCATAAACAGCAAATGCTTATTGGAAGGATCTGGAAGAGTTTGTTGCTTAAGAAACGTAGCTGAGTTATAAGAAATTACATGATTAAAGAAAGATGTTGTCCATGTTTTATTTCTTCATTTAACCTCAAAATTGTTTAGCAGCTACACTACTGCTTTTTATGTTTTGGTCTGCCACTTTCCTTCTCCTCTTATTGTTTTTTGCCCAAACAGAACTAGTATGTACTGGGGTCTGTTTTCAAGAGCCTTTGTTCAAAACCAACTGGGGATTTTTCCTCTATTTTCATATTCCTCAATCATTCCAGCTCAGTCATTGAAGTGATGGGCACAATCTACAACAAAGCCAGTAAATGTAGTGCCTGAATAGGGCCACTGGGTGGAACTATTGAGAGATGGCTGAGACTCCTTCTGCCGATTCCCCAGGGGCTATGAACACTGCTTCTGCAGAATCCATAGCTCTGGATGGCTTGGGAAGCAGAACCTTGGCCCAGAAATGGAAATCAGATTCTTGGCATAGCAGTACACAACACTAGTTGGCCCTCTGATTTCTGCAAATTTAAAAAACAAAAGTAGTATGTTTTACTCCGAAAAGTAGTATGTTTTAAAGAGTTTCAGAATTAATTCTTGTTCAATTATGTTGCCTTCCTCTCAGAATGTTTCTTTGGTTTTAAAATTCCTCTCAGTCATTGAAGTGTAGATGCATGGAATAGTCTCTCAGAGGAGGTAGTAGAGACTAGGACAATATCTGAATTCAAGAAAGCATGGGACGAACACAGAAGACCTCTAAAGGAAAAAAAAGGAAGAGCAGACTAGATATGGAAGGGCAAACTAGATAGGCCATATGGTCTTTTTCTGCCATCATGTTTCTATGTTTCTATATTACAGTATTTATTTGTGGTGCGAAGAACTGATAATCAGGTAACACAATCTTTTCAAATCATAACGTTAAAACTAAGGCAGTTCCTTAGTGGTGTCAACAATTTTCCACTATCCTAAGGGGATGTAGTACAATGTGTAATCTTCGTAGCTGAGATTCTCCCTCTGGAACTAAAATTAATGCCATGTATCAACTGATAAGAGCTGTTAAACTTCCCCTCATCTTCCTCCAGATAGGTTACTGAGGATAGGAGCTTCCCTTCAAAATAATCAGCATGGAAATCTCTTCAGTGAAAAGCTAGCAACTTTTATTTCAACTCTAACCAGGAAAGTACATTCATGTCACTGAATCGGTTGAAAGTTTGGGTACTTCTTATTTTCTGGACAGTGATCTAGCACACAGAGGACAATTTGCAGAAGCTTCTTTGGGGATAAATGGAAAATAGAGACCCAACGTTCTGCCCCTGTGCAGGGCAGTGGGGCTGGGTGGGCCAGAGATAGAAAGTGCAGAGATTCCATATTGAAATCCCTGTGATCAATTTCTGCTATTTGTCCCTGCAGGCCTTCAAAACTGCTTTGCTTCTTAAAAGTTCCTCTGCTGAAAGAGCAATGGATTCATATTTAATAGAGTATCAGTAATATAAGTAAGAAAATCCTGGGTGCTGTTTATTAAGGTCATTAATGCTACCTGAACTCTCATTTGTGGTACAAAGCATGCCCTCTCCTGCAGTTTGTTGGGACCAGAATCACTTTTCCTTGCAGACCTCTTACCCTTCCTTAACAGCATTTGATTTTTTAAAGCTTTAATTTTGCACTGCGGAACATGCATGGAGTACTATGAAAGTTCACTTTCCATTGTTTCTGATGGGATTCCTAGGGTGATGGGCTATCTTCATTTTTTGCAAGTCCTTTCCTCCAAAGTGCACTCTCAGATGCTTTTCATAACAGTATTTGAAAGTTCAAAAGCTATAAATTGCTAAAGGATTATAAAGATGTATTGACAGAAATAATACTTTACATGTTTTTGGTAGAAGCAGGAGCAGATTTACCAATATGCAGAAGAAACAAGTACTTATGAATCATTTGTTTCACATCATTGGCAGAAGTACTGCTCTGTCTTACAGAAGGGGAGAGAGGGGGCAGCTGGTTTTTCACATACGTAAGAGTATAAATCTGCCCCTAGCTGGAATGGTTTATACGAGTCTATGACTTTCAATTAATAGCTTAATATATGACAAGAAGATGAAATATCATGCAAATAAATGCTCTAAAAATGTGGAAGACCCAAGTGTCTTTAGTCATATGGATTGTAAATATTTAGAAGACAATTTCAAAATGGCTATTAGTAAGCACAGGCTTTCACAGTGCATGCACTTTTATCTGGGTGTTCCCAAGGAAGTATTAAGGTTGGGGCATTAAACAGGGCACAAGTTTACCTCCACCTGGCTGCCTGTATATATAGTATACTATTTGCATGCTTACACAAGCACTGAAGTTTCCATGAGGAAATACCGAAGAAGTTTCTTTTGAAAAATTGACTGCAAGCTATATAAACACAAAAGTGTGTGTGTCTGCGCGTGTACCTTGTAACTAATTGGGCCATTGAAAACGGCCTCATTAATCTCGAACACAGTTCTGAAATGTTTCCTGGTGCTGTACTCTTTGCCGAGTGCCATAGGTTTGCTTAAAACAACTATCTTTTCTCAAAACTATAGTGTGAATCAGGGTTCTGAAGAATTTCTATGCAAATGAGACTGTTCCTCACAAAACCACTTGCGTTGCAATCCTTCTTCATGGAGGATCCACAGGAGCTCAAATCTAAACATAATTTCAGCAGAGTTGGAGGCTCTTCTAGACAAAGCTGCCTGCAATTTTTATCTCTAGTGCTGCAGATGCTTAGGATTGGGCTGGTTTTAAAACAACATGAAGAAGAAAAAGCTTTAATTAACCTTTTCCCTAGTATATGCCTGCTGGAAGAATGCAGGTGTTTTGCTAGAAATGAAAAGTAAACTACTATTTACTGTCATAGTGTCAATTAGATTCATCATTTAAAATTTTTTTTTTATTGACTTTTGACCATGTGTGTGTGGGAGAGGAGGGAAGGGGGTGAAGGGGTGAATGACTCAAGGTTTACTACGATTTCTTAAAGCCTTTTCACTGTAGTCTACACATTCTTCCACACTTTGTTAGGTATTGTTAAGTGGCTACACCTGCAGTTAAATGGCTGGCACAAAGGTTAGAAATGGTCAAAGAAACAGTTCAGAGGTCATGCCTTTGTCTGGGTAGCTGAAGGGTATGGGGTGATAGCTTGTTAATGTTATTTATCTCATTCAAGTGAAAAACTTTCTCTGTGAGCCTGTTATGTCAAAGCATTACAGCAAGTGTTTCTGGAGAAATCATTTGAATGGGTTAAATTATTCTGTTTTGTCATTAAGTGATCCTTGACTGGCAATCTGCTCACACAATGGATGGTCATTAAGGGACATAAAACTGTTAGGCCTTTTAAAAGTGTATTGTGAATGAAGTCAGAGAATTCCAGGACAGTTCTGTAGGGGACAGATACCACTAAGGGGATCTTTTACTAAAGTGTGCTAAGCAGTTGACGCTTGTTTTTGTTCACAATAACTGCAAGGACCCACGGTAACTTATTGAGGGGGCATAACAGTTGCTATGCACTGAGTCACACACTGACTGCCAATCACACGCGAGGTGGTGAATGGATGGATCGAAGGTGGACAGTAGGCATGGAGAGCACATTCATTTCCCATGGCGGAATGCATGTTAGCTTCAGCACTAAATGTGTTAAGTGCAAAAACCTAATGCTCTTTAGTAAAAGGGCTGCTATGAAAAGGAATGAGAAGTCATGATCAACCTAGAAATTCTTCTGGAATTTTATAGCTCTTTCTTGAGATGCCTTTTCATTCATTGCAATCACTTGGAAGCAATTCCAGAGATTGTCACATAAGTCACAGAAATTTTGTTCTGATCCAGCTCTGGTAAAGGAAAGTTTTCCATCTTGTGAGATAATCCTGATATGGTTATTTTACTGAAACAAGGGCTTCTGTAGTCAGTAATGACGTGTTAGCATGGACCATATTTATTGCCCTTGAGGGCCTATACTATGACCATAGTTCATCTAACATGTTACTTTGGAGTCACTTAATCCTTGGACTTTCAGTATGGAAGATTAGTCACATACTTTGTCAAACTGACTTGTAATTAAAAAAGCTAGCTCCTGCAAAATGTGTTAATCAAATGGATTGGGATTTTAGATTTACTACTCACTTTTTTTCAAATCTAAGCTCAAGGGGAGTTACATATTCAGGTACATGAGTTACTTCCCTGCCCAAATGTGCTCACAACCTACTTATATCTTAAGCAATGGAGGGTGAAGTAACTGAACTAAGGTCACAGTGTCAGTGGGCGAAATAGGATTTGAATCTTGGAGCTCAGCCTGGTGCTCTAAGTGCTGTTACTCCTCCCCTCCACTAGGCTACACATAGCTCAGTTGAATTTAGAGAGTACAGTAGATCATAGTAACATAGTAAATGACGGCAGATAAAGACCAGCATGGTCCATCCAGTCTGCCCAGTATTCAGTTTATTTTGATTTTATCCTGTTGCTGTAAAGGGATCCACTGTGTCTGTCCTATGCCATTTTGAATTCCGTCACTGTGTTTGCCCCCACCACTTATTCATGTTCATGATCGTATTTATTTATGGACATTAAACAAGGCTGACATTGCAATTATAATTAGTGGGTGTTCATTGTAGCACAGTTGAAGAGACAAGGCACAGCATATGGAGAAGTAATTAAAGGCAGTACATGATATCTACAAATGATTGCAGAAGTTGTATGCTCATTAATATATGTATTTAAGAATTTATTAGGCCCCTTTAAGCATGTGCTATACAACAAGGGGTTAATCGTATAAAGGATTTTTTTGTGTATAAAAGGCTTCATAACATTATTCTAGGGATTCCGCGTGTAAAAGTGCATATGTCAACAAGAAGGTGTGCACCGTAGGCGTGCTCTGGGGCAGAGCTTTCTGGAATGCAGGCAGTTATGGCTATAAAATACACACCTACGTGCGTACTTCCGCTGCTTACACACACACCTGTTCTTGAGCATGCAAATATACAGGGTTTCGTTATTATAGCCGCCATTTCTGCAGCATTTGTACTAGTGTTTTATAAAGATGCATAGACTTATGGGTGCCTATGAGGCCCTTTTAATAAATGCCACAAAGGTTTCACACTTAACATGTACTGGTAACACTTGCTAAGTGCAAAGCCTTCATGTTAGCTGACAGAGGCGTGGCTGGTATATTCCCAGCAGCTAATGCGTAACTCAGTACTGTTACAAGTGGCAAAGCAATGTGGGTACACCTAACGGCAACTAGAGAGGCATTGTTAGGTGAACCCGTGATAAGTGCCATGTTTACTGCACTTGCACGCTAATGGGTTCGCCACACCCATGCTCTGTCTCTAACCTGTCCACTGTCAACATTAGCATGTAAGTACAAGTTAACGTGTGTTTCAGCAGTCAATAGTTGGCATGCCTATGCATTAGGGTTCACTGTGGCCAGTTACTGCTCACTAAAACACCCTTTAACTGATTAACGGCATTTGCTAAAAGGGCCCCATAGGCACCCATATGTCTATACAAAATAGGCATAAGGTAGGCACCTGTTAGCCACCACATGTCATCTAGGGACAACAGCTGAGACATGCCGTGATATAGAGGCATGAAACGGAAAATTCATGGACATGCCTGCCTAGTGCCCATTGGCATTTGCAATTTGGGAAAAAAGCCAAAATGGTGGATGCAAGAAAGAAGAGCTATTAAGGGCAAACTATATTAGCAGTTAGGAATGTGAATTCCAAATGAAAAAAAAACCATTAATGCAATCCAATATCAGTCAGGTAGCATTTAATGGGATCTGAGGAAATTAGTGTTTAAATCTTTACTCTTTATGTTTTTTAAAACATTTATATCCTGCTGATCACTAAAAAGATATGAATCATCAACTTCTCATTTTGTAAATGATGGAGACTGACTCAACTATTTCTCATCTGCGTAAGTCTAGGTTGGCGGCCAAAAAGCAAGGACACTAGAACATAGAGACCGCAACAACAGCAAATCTAGGGGAATGAAATATGGTTTAGAATTACCTTCACATTGCTAAGGCGTTTGCAGTTTTTGTGGTTGAATTATTATTTTTTAGTCTCCTTGCAACGAAATACTCAAGCTACAATCATGAAGCCTTTTTAAAACATCCTAGATAAATAACATGTCTTGTTAGTACAGCAATGCACTGTATGTTGGCTTGCCAGCCAAGAGCACATATAAGATTCAATTGGTGATGAATACTGCAGACAGGATGATTGTAGCTGCCTTTCTACGGCACATGCGAGTCCCATATTCAGAGAATTTCATTGGCTGCCACTGCCCGTTCCAGCTGGGACCCAGATCAAAATGTTGTGCCTTATGTTTAAACCCCTCAATGATCTGGATTCTCACTATTTGAAAAAGCTGTTCCATTATGAGCCCTACATACATATATTTGGGTCATTTAATGAAATTCTACTAAGTATTCCCTTTTCTTAGGTGCTATGATTGGAAAAACATGCTCCACTGCCTTTTCAGTCAGTGCTTCAACTCTGTGGAATAAGATCAAAGGGGAAATGTGCCCAGGAAAGAACTATTGGAGATTTAGAAGGTTAATAAAATCCCATTTTTCACATTGGTGATTTGTGCTGCTAATCCTAGGATACATTTCTGGGTTAGCCTTGAGTTTGTTGATCTTAAATTTGTAGTTTATATATTTTAGGTATTTCAGTCAGATTCATTTTCATGATCCGTTGCATTATTCTTGATTTATTATTGCAGTTGATTGGTTATTTGAAATGTATTTTATTGGAAAGTGCTCTGGGCTTAGTTGGAGTTGAATGAAATAAATAAAATAAATGTTAAAATTTCCATTGGTGAAGAGCTCATGTAAAACTGTACGCATAACTTCGAAAAACATCACTAGTCCTCATTTACTAACTTGTGTGAATGTGTTAAAGCCCATTAATGCATTTTAAACAATGTAAGCCCTATTATGCTCTATCACGCTTCTTTATCCACTTTCAGGTCAATATAAAGATCTGGCAGTCAGTGTATTTTTTTAAAAAGTCGGCTGCAGCATTTAAAAAATACGCATATTCAGTGTTGCTACACAAAATGGCATGTTTACTAAGCTGCGGTATCTGTCGACGTGGCAAATAAAAAGTGCCATTGGGACACATTAATAGACACTGCAGGGGAAATGCAGATAGCACAGCAATTTTATTTGCTAAATGCATATACTAGAGTAAATGCGGGAAGAGGCAGGATCGGGGTGGAAGAAAGTGTGGCAACAGCTGATAGCCAGTGTGAGGGCAATTGCCGTGCACTGGCTATCAGGACTGCAGCTGAAATACTGGCAAGCCAACAGCACTGTTGCTGATGATTGCCCAAGGACAGTGGTGATAGTGTCCCTCCTCAGCCCCCCTTGGAAGCAAGTCCAGTGCCGTGGATCGGAAGACCTATGGCACCTGTAGAGATGAGCCTAAAAACCTGTAGAGATGAGCCTAAAAACCCTTTAATTGGAACCTGTAGAGATGAGCCTATGTAGTAATGGACTGCCCTATGCAATATCTGCAGGAAAGATGCTGTTCGTGCCTCCTGCATTTACTGCACAGGTTTTGCAACTACCACATTGCATTTTGACATGTATCACGCAGTAGGTGCAAAAACATTACTGCACTTTAGTAAACATCCCCTATGTTGTCAGTAGTGCTACATATACATTTAATACACTGGCTGCCAGCAGTTATTACAGTGATATTCAGCCTCTATATGTCTTGCTAAGTGGTTTACTTTTGATCTCCTTTTAAGCAGACTTATAGTTAATTTTATAAGGATTGGTTAGATTTACATGCATTTAATGTGCATATTTCATGCCTATTTTATAAGGTAAGGTACATGTACTTTATAAAATTGGAATTTAAGTGGTCCCAAAAAAGGCCTTAAACGAGGAGCGAGCTCTTACTCTTCCCTATGGCTGGTGTAAATACTCCTGCCCAGATTTTGCAATGTGTGCATAAATTATAACATTTTATAATATAGAAGTGTAAATTTGTACTCCACCCACATTCTGCCCATGCTCTGTCCAAATTCCACTTCTGTGCAGGCCCACAATGAAAGTACACACCATTGGTTCCACATGTATACTTTCAGAATAGTAACAAAGTACATTATGCACATAAGTGGTAATTTACCTGCTTCATCCATTACTAAAATACCATGATTTCTGCATGTAAACAGATGTGGAAATGCAGGCACACCTTATAAAATTATCCCTATAGTGGCTGCATATAACCCACATGCTCCGCTTTTTGTGTCCCCTGATGCTATACGGATATTACCAAAGATGTTAAAGCGACTTTCGTGCCCACCTTTTGGGAACCTGGAAGGAAACTGTGACCTGGATTGGCCACTGTTTGAAACAGGATACTGACCTTTATGGCCCTTTGGTGTGACCCAGTATGACGTACCTTATGTTCTTATGTGCATTGCTGTAGACTACCATTGGAAGGGAAGGTGATAATTAAAGTTAAATAAATAAGTAAACATCAACACATGTTAAATCATTAAGGAAAGTTAGAAAATAAGGGCCATTGTTTCCTTAAAAAGGCAAGAAAGTTCAACAAAGGAACCAAGCTGGTTGCTGTTGTTTGAGCCTGGCATTCTCCTTGTTTCTCTTTCCTCTTGTTATGGTGAAGCATAAAGTAAAGCCCTAGATCTTTTCCTCTGAGTCTGGGCTCCTCCCTTTGCCTAGTTGTATGGAGAGGTTTGTGGTATGGCAGGGAGTACAGCAGAATACCAGAGCTGGTATGCCCACAGATGTGTCTCCAGTGATAGGTAGGCCAGAAGCTACATGAGGCCTTGAAATCTCTATCATCCTAGAGCAGATGAGTTTGCTGCCTCAGCCTGGGATGGAATTCCTATGGGCTTTCTGTCCTCAAATACGTGCAAAGATGAGGTCATCATCTGCACTCTAGGAGTGTGGGGAGGAGATCTAGAAAGAGCTATTGGACTCTGTTCTAACTCAGTGGAAGAGGTTGTGGTCTCAAAATGACCCAGGGCAGTTTCCTCAGCTGCAGTATTCAAGTCTGGACTATTAGAAGAACTTCAGGTTTACCTGTGTTTACTGAGTTTGTGTTGCAATACTCAGCTAATTTTAACGTTACAACCATATGGGGGGCAATACATGAGTTGGGTAGTACTTCTGTGGCAGCACTGATATCATGCAATAAATAATACCCGGAGTCAGTTCAAGGATCCAAACCAATTTATTGTGCACAAGGCCCAAGCATCAAAGGACTGAGCAATGGCAAACAGGAACAACTTCCTTATATACAAGCTTCACAGTTTGATACAGGCAGACTTTCTATTGATCCCAACGCCCCCTGCACCTATCCAATCGGGGACCCCCTCACTGGGCTCTGTTCCCCCTTCTCCGGCTATGCTAACACAGGCTCAGTTTCTAGACATAATACATTCCTGCTACAAGGTCATTGCATCAGCATAAAAGCATGGAATAAAGGATTAATACAAACTTATCAAAAGCAGTATAGAGCGGTTTAAGGCAGATCCTCAGCCTTCACTGACTTTGGTCATTCTCAGCATTACTATTTCTAGCAGTGGGGGTGGGGACTCCAGCCTAGCTTGCAGGCTCATACATGTACAAGCTATTATATAGGCCATAGCCTACCACACTTTTAGAGACCAGTGCCATTTTGAATCCAGGAGTTCAATGGAGCAGGAGTGACTGGGGAGTCACTTCTGCCCAAATGCTAGACTATAGTGAAAGCTCCAGTAAGTTCCAGGGAGGGGATCTGGAGGTCAAGGGTAGGAGGTGTTTTTATAGATGAGCTTCAGGGGGTGGGGGCGTAGCATTATTCGTTTTATCACAGCCCCTTTGAGAAGCTACCCGGGAGCATCAGGACGTGTGTTTGCAGCCCAATTCTCCTGTGAAGGAAAGATAATAGCAGCTAAAATCTGGCATTATTTTGTGATGAATAATGCAGCTTGTGAGGTGAGACACAAGCTGTGTTAATGAGTTTGTTTAATAATGAGGTGCATTGTGTGTATTTGCATATTTTGCATCTTATTATTTTGCTCACATTGTGCATTCACAATGTGCATTAAAGGCAAATAATGCATAATATTTTGCCATATAGGGGCTGATATTATAAGAGCTGCATAAAGATAAGCAGTATTTATGCATGTAAGTCACTATTTTCAAGGACTTATGTGTGAATGGTCATATGTGCACACTTTAGGTGGTCATTATTCCTTAAGCATGCATTTAAGGCTGACTATGTATGTTCAGTGTGGGTGTGCACAAGGACAGAGTTTGGGCTGAGTGTAGGTGGATTACAAATTTATGAACAAGCATTTACATCTGCCATAGGGCAGACATTAGTGCTTGTGCCTAGTTTTACATGTGTTTTTATACCACTTACTTCACTTTATCAAATACATCCATATTAACATGCATTTACGCAGTTGGAGTTTATAAAATTAACCTCCATACGGTCATTATTTGGCCAACATCATTTTCTTAGGGAAATGCTTATTAAACCAAGGCACCTGGTAGCATGGGGTTTAGCTTTCAGTCTGGGTGCCACACTGAAAGGTAGTGCGGTCCCTAGCACCAAAAATATCACGCTACCGGGACAAGGACTGGAAGATCCCCATGGCTGAATGCAGGCGTTGCTGGTACGTCATGGATAACGTTGGTAATAGTGGCCAGTACTAAGTATGCTTGATGCCCTCAGAGTAGATGCACTTTATGCCATTTCATTGGGTGGCATTAAGTGAATCTGCAAGTCAGCTTGAACGGTGTAGCATCCTAGGCCCACTTACTGCAGGAGAACGGAAGCACACACCTCCTGAAGATAGCACTGTTCCCCCCCCCCCCCCCCCATGCTAGTAACGTGGCTCACATGTGAATTACTCATGCGGGGCTTAGTAAATATGCCCCTTAATGCACTTTTCCTCATAGAGTGCAATGAAAATATTATGTAATCTTTTTTTAAAATCTTTTCTATTGTTTTAAGAAGTAGAACATATCATATTTTTAGACTGACTCAAAATGGTTCATAACGCCCTCCTATATTTCAATAAGCAAGATAGGAAAGGTGTGCTCCACAGAGCATGCAGCATTTTTAAAGATGTTTCTTACTTCCAGTATTTACTTATTAGGGACACAATGCACTCACTATGCACGCCTGCAGTCACCTTCCCTCCCTCTAGTGATTATTATTTAGGGGGATTTCTTCTCTGATGAATATGTCCCCCTTCCCACTCCAGATCCATACAATTCCTTCTCCTCTTCCAATCCCTACCCAATCCTGGTGCAGTATTCTTCTCCCTTGACCCTCCACCCACTCATCTAAGTTCCATTGACCCATTCATTCCTCTTTCTCCCCATCTTTTCCCCTCTCTTTCCTTCTCACTCTCTTCCTCAAGTCCTTTAATTCTTTATTTCTATTCATCCCACTTTCTGCCACAGGACCTCATGGGGGAAGATGATTTTGCATTGTCATACTAGGCATGTGTTGTCTTCAGCACCTATGGCCTTATCAGTAAGTTGGGTTGGTCCAGGTAATGGCTTACTTCAGCCTTTCATCAAAAGTGTGGGCAGCATTTGTCTTTAACCAGCAAAGTCTGGGGGCCTCTCTCAGCCATATTGATCCAGCCTCTTGTCCTTTTTTCTCATCTTCTGGTAAGTTCTGCAAAATTCTGCCCACTCCTCCTCGTTTTTATCTAGCTGTTGGGTTCTAGGGAAACCCATCAGTCACTGTTCTTGGACTTGGTTCCTCCTGCTATTGCCAGGAAAGTTACACAGATAAGCCCTTATGGAAGCATGGCTGAAAGTGTACAGAGATGGACAAATTGTCAGACTTACTTTACGGAACACCTAAAACATTACAGGGATGGTTGGCTCAGTCTTCTTTGCATAAAAGAAAATTAGATTATAGTTTAGTTATTTTTAGGAATGTTACAGAAGTCTGATGTGGCACATCCTAGCCAGAATTTTCTCTCTCTTATATATTTGGGGCCCTCTTAAAAATGCAGTAAAGTTTTGCATTTAAAACATGGTAAGTACCCAAATTACTGCGAACTAATTGCAAAGCTTGTGTTATAATTGTTGGAGGTGTGCCCAGTATCTTCCCATATAGTTATCACACCGAAAAAGAAATGTTTACTACGTGGTAGGAGCAGTGAAAGATAGCAGGGATGCATTTAATGCCCTCTATGTATTTAGGAGGCAGTAAGTGCATATGTGCTATGTACATCAGTGAGAGCACATGGTAAGTTTTCATGTGCTAAATCAGGAGTTCTGGACCCTGTCCTTGGGCATTCCTAGCTGGTACGTTTATCAGAATAACCACAATAAATATGCAGAAGTGAGATTTGCATGCACTGCCTCCATTGTATGCAAATCTCTCTCATGCATATTCATTGTGGTTATCCTAAAAACCTGACTGGCTAGGTGTGTCCCAAGGACCGGGTTGAGAACCCCTCTGCTAAATGCAAGGCACAGGTCATTCCTATTTCTTGCTCATAGCCCATCCATTTCCTGCCCTATTTCATGATATATAGTCACCACAGAAAATTAGCGCCCAAGATCATGCCAGTGCAGTAAGTTACCGCAACCGCCACACACCTATTCAAGTGGTCACTACTTAAACATACTTTAGGAAAAGGGTCCTATGTCACCTTGCTACTTTTAGTAATTAAAAGTTAGATTAACTGTTAAGTCTCGTTAAGAACTTAAGATTTGCCATACTGGTCAGACCACTGATCCATCAAGTTCAGTATCCTGTTTCCAACAGTGGCCAATGTAGGTCACAAGTAGCTGGCAGGATCCCAAAAGAATGGCAAATTCCATTCTACTTAGCCAAGGGATAAGCACTGGATTTCCCCAGTCCACTTTAATAATCTTTATGAATTTTTCCTCCAGGAACTTGTCCAGAACTTTTTTAAACTCAGCTACGTTAACAGCTTTTACTCTGGCAATGAATTTTAGAGCTTAATTACATGTTGAGTGAAAAAAATATTTTCTTGATTAGTCTTAAATGTACTACTTTGTACCTTTATTATATGACCTCCTAGTCTTTATACCTTTTAAAGGAGTAAACAACCGATTCTTGTTTACTTATTCTACCCCGGTCATTAATTTATAGACCTCCATTATATCTCCCTTCAGTCATCTCTTCTCCAAGCTGACGAGCCCTAACCTTTTAAGGGTTATGTTTACTAAACCGTCTTAATGTTACCGGCGTTAGTTGCAGTCTCAATGTGACGAATGCCATATAAGGTAGTGGGCGTTCTGGTCATAAGGTAGCATTTCAGGTTATCGCACGATAAAGTCCATTATCGTGTGATAGAGGGAGCCGTGGCATGTTAACAAGCGTTAGCCTTAATTAGGCGCGCTGACCTAGAAACACAACAACAGAGGTGTAGCATAATGGTTAATACATTGACTGATGAAACAGGGGTCATGAGTTCAATCCCCCAGTGGGCTTAATGACTAAGGCTGTCTGAGGCATTACCTTTTACTTTAAATCAGTGCTGTCTGAGGCATTTTCTTTTTTAATTTAAATTAGTGCTGCCAGCAAACACACACTCACAGTGCCATAAAACAGAGTTACTTACCTGTAACAGAGTTCTCCGTGGACAGCAGGATAAGTCAGCCACACCTGGTGACGTCATCCGACGGCGCCATGACGGAAGTGCTCTCTAGCTCAGAAGCTTCTGAGCATGTGTGAGGTGGCCCCACCTCCCCGGCCCGCCCCTAGCCCGGTCAGTGAGTGACTAGCTATGCCCTTGCGGCTAGGGCGCGGGCCGCGCAGGCCACCCTCATACAGGGGAGGTGGGTGGGATCGTGTGGCTGACTTATCCTGCTGTCCACGGAGAACTCTGTTACAGATAAGTAACTCTGTTTTCTCCTAGGACAAGCAGGATGTGTCAGCCACACCTGGTGTCTCCCAAGCTGCACGTTGAACGCTGTGGAGAATGAGGGAGGCATGCGACAGAACAACAATATCGGTGTTTATTGTGGAACACAACTGCATACAGAGTAAAGTGCAACACTCCTAGGCAACGTGCCATGAGTCAGAATAACATCAACCATGTAATAACATGCGAGAGGTAGAAACATTAACTGTGCAACACAACAAGCAGTGCAGACAACAACTGTGCGAGGTAGAACAAGATTGACTGTGCAACACAACAATCAGTGCAAGACATCAAATGTGCAACTAGCAGGATACAGTCTCATAACTAGCCCCCAAGCTCAGCACCAGGACAGAGAGACCTGAGGAGCTGACCCGTGAGGGCCGGGGCTGGTTGGCTGGTTCTGCTGGACCCCAATCCTCGCGGGCGTTGTTGCCGCAGACAGAACTGCTCGGCCAAAAGAGCTGTCGGCCTCCGCATGGAGGTCAAGGCAGTAGTGCTTCTGGAAGGTGAGTAGAGAGGACCAGGTGGCGGCTTTGCATATCTCGCTCACCAGAATCTCCTGTGCGCTGGCGAGAGAGGCAGCTAGAGCGCGGAGCTGGTGTGCACTCACCCTGTTTGCTGGGAGGACGCCCGCCTTCTGTAGGCAGTAAGCAACACAGTCTGATATCCAATGAGAGAGGGTGTGCTTGGTGATAGGTCTCCCTGGCCTGTTAGGGTCAAAGGATACAAAGAGCTGGGTCCCCAGTCGAACGGCGGATGTCCTGTCGATGTAGATGCGCAGGGCTCATGCGCAATCTAGCGAGTGAAGTCGCTGCTCCTCAGGTGAGGAGTGCGGAGCTGGAAAGAAGGAGGGCAGTTCCACTGACTGGTTGATGTGAAAGGCAGATGCGACCTTGGGTACAAACTAAGGGTGGGTCCGGAGGGACGCCCGGTTATGGTAGATCTTCGTGTACGGTGGGTGCGCCACTAGGGCCTGTAGTTCACTAACCCTCCGCGCTGAGGTGATGGTGACGAGGAAGAGTGTCTTCCAGGACAGGTATTTTCCACCTGCCGTGGACAGGGGCTCGAATGGCTCCTGCGTGAGCTGTTGCAGGACGACGTTGAGGTCCCAAGAAGGTACCGGTTTCTGTACAGGGGGTTGCAAATTCCTGAGTCCTCTCATGAAACGTGTCACGATGGGAAGGGTGGCGATGGAACCTGTGGCTGAGTTGCTTGGGCGTTCGTACAGAGATGCAATGGCTGCAAGGTGTACATTGATGGATTGCGGTTTTAAGCCAAGGCTGAAGAGAAAGGATAGGTACTGTAGGACTGTGGGCACGGGGCAAGAGACTGGACGGACTCCTGGTCCTGCGCACCATATACTGAAATGTTTCCACTTAAGGCTGTACGCCTTTCTAGTTGACGGTCTTCGGGAAGCCAGGACGATCTGCTGCACCTCTGAGGTTAGGCGGAGGTCGTTGAAATCTTTATCTTTATCTTTATCTTTATTAGCACTTGATAGACCACTGTTGTACAAACATTAAGCGTTGTACAATAAAAACTGGTTACACACTGCAAACCTAGAAAATGAACGCCAAAAATTAGACAGGAAAGAGGGGAGCAAAGTGAGACAGGGCACTGCACACAAATATCAAATCATAAACAAAGTGGCCTAAACTGTGCCACACAGATCACAAAAACAGGGGTAAGGGGAGGGCGGCTGTAGACAAGACACAAGACAAGGACAGACAATACTCAGGGAAAAGCCTCAGGGGTGAGGTCAAAGGCTTTCTGGAAAAGATGAGTTTTGAGCAAAGACTTGAACTGAGGATATGATGGTTCTAGCCGGAGGTGAGTTGGTAACATATTCCATAATAAAGGTCCGAGAAAGAAAAAAGCTGAATAGCGTGTCTGTTCCAGATGGGCATGAGAAGATGAAGATAGGGATAAACGATTGGTATGGATGGAGCGAAGTTGTCGGTGAGGGGAGTGTAATGAAATACAGTCAGCTAAATAGAGGGGGTTACTGGTATGGATAGCGCGATGAACCAAAATCAAAAATTTATAGTGAAAGCGGTAGCGGAGGGGCATCCAATGTAACCGGAGAAGAATCGGGGTGATATGTTCGAAAGAACGAGAAAAGGTGACCAGATGCGCTGCAGTGTTCTGGATGCGTTGTAATCTTTGAAGTTGATAGTTAGGAAGATTGGCCAGGAGAATGTTGCAATAGTCTAACCTGCTGATGACTAAAGCAAGCACAAGGGTAATTAAGGAACTGGGGGGTAACACAGTGCGGACAGCCCTAATTTGCCGTAGGGCAGCAAAGGAACGGCGGGAAACCATAGAGATGTGCTCGTGGAAGGACAGAGAGGAGTCTAGAAGGACACCTAGATAGCGGAAAGAAGATGTGAGGGGAACGCTAGATGTGCCGATAGTAGGTGCAAGGGTAGGACATGAGCCACTCAGAGACACCCACATTGCTGAGGACTTCGCTGGGTTGAGATGGAGAAAGTTTTCTGAGAGCCAGGAGGCAATGTGGGAGAGGCAAAGATTTAGCTGGGAGATATCAGGGGACGCTGGTGAGGTATGGAATAGTAGAACTATATCATCCGCGTAGAAGTATGACGAGACTGGATATTGATGAATAATCAAGAGAAGTGGAGCGAGAAAAATGTTAAATAGAAGAGGGGAAAGAACGGAGCCCTGAGGAACACCACAGGTGAGAGGAAGTGTAGATGAGGACTGGCCATTAACACATACAGAAAAGGAGCGGGATGAAAGAAAGGAGCGAAACCAATGCCAGACAGTACCTCGAAGCCCAATATCAGAAAGCCGGGACAGTAGTGTATGGTGATCTATCAGGTCAAAGGCTGCAGATAAGTCAAGTGATACAAGGAGTGTAATGCCACCACGGTCATGAGTGATATGTAGTTCATTTAATATTGCAAGGAGGACGGTTTCAGTACTATGGCCCCGGCGAAAGCCAGCTTGTCTTGGGTGGAGTGAGTTTGTGGATTCGACGTGAGTGCTCAATTGGTCGAAAGCACAACGCTCAAGGAGTTTAGCAAGGAAAGGAAGATTGGACACCGGACGCCAGTGGGACAAAACAGATGGGTCCAGGGAGGGTTGCTTCAGGAGAGGGTGTACAACTGCAGACTTCCAACGTGATGGGAAGTGGCCTGAGGAGAAACTGGAATTAATAATGGCAGTGATGAGTGGTACCAATTGAAGAGAAGGTTCTGCGAGCCACTGAGAAGGGATGGGGTCGAGTATACAAGTGGTTCTTCGAGACTTGGACAGTGACAGTAATACTTCTGCTGAGAGGACCGGGTGAAAGGATGACCAAGTATGGGCAAAAACTAGATCACCTGGGGTGGGGGTTGCTGATAGATGCGCAGGAAGAAGAGCCGGAAGAAAAGTAGGAGATGCGACTGAGGGAGAGGGAGAGAGAGGAGGAGGGGGAGTGGAGAAAGAGGAGCGCAAGGTGAGCACCTTATCGGAAAAGAAGGTGGCAAGGGACTGGGGGTCAGGGGCAGTGGATGCCCGTGGGCTCTTAGAACTGGTGGACAACAACTTCCGTAGAATGGTGAAAAGTTGTCGCGAAGAGCTAGCTGCTGCTGAGATCTGGGTGGAATAAAAAGTAAGCTTAGCAGATTGAATAGCTGAACGATATTCGGATGCTAGGTGTTTAAAGCGAAGGTGCAGTTCTGGAGAGGGATGCCGAGACCAGCGACGTTGGACTTGACGCAACTGGGAACGCAAAAGACGCAGAGCAGAATGATACCAGGGCGAGGAGGGCGATCTGGAGGACTGAGAAGTTGAATGAAGAGGTGCTAGCTCATCCAGAGCATTTGCTAAAAGGGAATCCCAAAGGGCAGCCTGGTCATCCATGGAACGAGTGGCAAAATCGGCTGGGAAGATTGTGGATGCTGGAGGAAAAGTCAGAAGCGTGTCCGCAGTGATGCGGCGACGAAGTAGAGGCTTAGGGGGAGATACTGGGGGACCATCTTCAATAAGAGAGAAAGAAATTGACGAGAAAACACCAAAGTGTTCTGACCAAGGAATACTGAGGGTAGAGGGAGGTGAGATCACTGGATGCAATGACAGAGGTGACAGGATGAGATCCAATGTATGACCGGCCACGTGAGTAGGGCCAACCACATGTTGCTGCAAGTGAATATCGTGGATAAGGTTAGTGAAGGCTCGATCTTTAAGCCTGGTGGGGTTATCAATATGGACATTAAAATCGCCCAGGAGGATGAGATTGGGGAAATGAAGAATGAGGTCCGAAATAGTCTGGAGGGCTGCCTCCCAACGGGTGGGAATAAGAGAAGGAGGTAAGTAAAGAAGAAGGAAATAAAGAGGGGGGGAGGAGGCAGATAGCCTCAGGAAGAGAGATTCAGGGAAGAGTGTTATTGGAGAAGGAATTTCCTCAATACAGATGGAGGTGCGATGTAGGAGGGCCACCCCACCCCCACCCCTACCCTGCCGGGGATAGGAAAGAGCCGTGAAGCCCGGGGGGAGAGAGCTAGAGAGGACAGGGTGATCACTATCCTTAAGCCAGGTCTCTGTAAGGAAACAGAGATCAAGTGTGTGCTGGCTGATGAGATCTTGGACTAGTACAGACTTTGATTTAAGGGAGCGACAGTTCAAAAGGACAAAACTAAGAGTCAGGGGGAGGGGCAGAGAAGCAACCTCCATGCTGTCAAGGCTAGAGTCTGGAGGTTGGGAGGTTGGGATGCCAAGTTCTGCTACAGTTCTGGGTTAGCAGGTCTGGTCTCATTGGTAGCCGAACCGGAGGTTCATGGGCGAGCTGCAGTAGCAGGGAGAACCACATCTGTCGTGGCCAGTAGGGGCGATCAGAATGATGTGCACTTTCTCTTTGATGATGCGCTATACCGTGGCTGTCATGAGGGGGGTTGGGGGGAAGGCGTATGCCAACTCCCAATTCCCCCAAGGGACGGCGAATGCATCCAAAGCCACTCTCAGGCACGACGGGTGCTTGGAGCAGAACAATGGGCATCTTGTGTTCACTTCGGTCGCAAGGAGGTCAATCTGGGGAGCTCCCCAGTGCTGGAAGAGGTTGCCTGCCACATCCTCGTGAAGCGTCCACTCGTGGGGTTGGAGCTGTCTGCTTAGTCTGTCCGCTAAGGCGTTCTGGTCCCCGGGGAGGTTAGTCGCCTGTAGAAAGCAATTGCTGGCTAGCGCTAAGGCCCAGGTCTCGAGGGCCTCCTTGCATAGGGAACGTGATCCCGTGCCCCCTTGCTTGTTTATATAGAACATTGTCACCTGGTTGTCTGCACCAAGACTGACTTCCCTGCCAGGTGAGGCATGAATGTCAGGAGGGCATATTTGACCGCCCGAAGCTCGAGAACATTGATGTGGAGGGCTTGTTCCACTCTGGCCCAGGCTCCCTGCATGCTGACATGCAGTAGGTGAGCCCCCCATCCCTTGGAGGAGGCATCCGTGGTAAGGATGAGTTGATAATCGCGGGGTTGTAGATCCTTGCCCACTGAGAGGTTGGCTGGGTCTGCCCACCAACACAGGCTCTGGACAACCTTGGCTTTGGTCGGTATGTGGGTGCTGAGTGGTTGAGAGAATTGCCTCCAGTGAGTCCGTAGGTGCCACTGAAGGGTGCGCATATGCAACCTTGCCAAGGGCAGGACCAATGTTGTCACTGCCATGTGACCCAGAAGGCACAGGATGTCGTGGGCCGTGGTCTGCTTTGCCGCCAACACCTTCTTGGCCAGGTGAATGATGACTTTCATCCGGGGCTCGGGAAGGAAGGCCTTGCAGGCACTGGTGTCGATTATCACCCCGATGAATTTTGTACGCTGCACAGGTTCCAACCGGGACTTCTCCTTATTGAGAAGGAAGCCCAGTCTGACTAGTAGGGCTGTAGTCTGACACACTGCTCTCCTGAGCTCGGGGCAGAGGGCGCCGACAGCAGCCAGTCATCCAGGTAGGGAAAGATGACGATGCCTTGTCTGCGTAGGTGTGCAGTGGCCACTGCCACGCACTTCGTGAAGACTCTGGGTGCTGGGGAGAGTCCGAAGGGCAGGACACAATAATGGTAGTGGCACCCCAGTGCTATGAACCTCAGGAATTTCCTGTGGGAGGCGTGGACTGGGATGTGGGAGTAAGCGTCCTGCAGGTCCAGGGTAGCCATCCAGTCCCCCGCTCTGATGAGGGGAAGGATGGAGTTTAGCAAGTACATTCTGAACTTCTCCTTTGTGATGAAGTTGTTCAGCTTGCGGAGGTCCAGAATAGGGCAGAGACCACTGGACTTCTTGGGGATAAGGAAGTACCGTGAGTAGAAGCCAGTGTTGATTTCACTGGGGGGGGGGGCACCCGTTCTATCGTCCGGGCCAGGAGAAGTTGCTGCAGGAGGTTCGAAAGTGACGTTTCCAGATGCAGTGGAGGCTGGCTGGTGGGTTGCGTGCGCTACCACGATGGTGAGGAGAAGCGTAGATGATAGCCCGACTGGACGATCTGGATGACCCACTTGTTCGTGGTGATCTCCTGCCAGGCCGACAGGAAATTGGACAAGCGACCCCCCACTGGTGGAGCTGCCGTTGTACTCAGCGCAGGGCCCAGCCAAGTTGAATTGTCAGAAGGAGGAGGCATTCTTACCGGACTGCTGGGGGTTTGTCTGTTTCTGCTTGCGCTCCCACGGCTGCTGCCTCTGAAAGGACGATTTATGGTAGGTCTGCTTGAATCTCGGTGCTTGCCACTGTCGGTTGGAGCCATAGTATTTCTTAGAAGAGGAAAAAGGCTTGCGGTAGTAGCTCCCTTTCTGTGACCAGGAGGGGCGTTCGAGTCCGTCCGCCGCCAGTGTCTTTAGAGTGGTGCAGTCCTCTTTTAGACCGTTCACAGTGTCCGCAACTTTGTCTCCAAAAAGGGAGTCACCCATGCAGGGGGCATCAGCGATTCTGTCATGGGTATTGTCCAAGAGACCGGACGCACGAAGCCATGCCCAGCAGCGGGCCGAGATGGCCGTGCCCGCCATCTGGACAGCAGTGTCAAAGGCATCGAAGGCTGTGCTCATCATGTGCTTGCTGCATTCGGCCAGCTCCTGCATAGTGGCTGAGGTTGCCATCCATGATTCCTTGGGAAGGTTATGCAGCTGGCTTTTAAGGTCGGCCAGGAGGGCGTCCTGGAATAAGACATGCTGAAACTGATGTGCTGATATCTTGGCACTGAGCATGGCCCCTTGAAAAACCTTCCTCCCCACGTCATCGAGGAGCTTGGGGTCTCGGCCTGGTGGGTGGTTTGCTTGCGTATGCGCAGACTTAGTTCTTTTTAGTGCCGACGCCACCACAATTGACTGGTGGGGCAGCTGAGACTTATTGAATCCTGGTGCCATGTGGAAGAGGTATTTGGTGTCTAGGCATCTGGTGCAGGCCTGGCCGGATGCAGGGGACTGCCAGAGAGTAGCCTGCTTGTCCTTCAGTTTCCGGTGGAGGGGAAGAGCCATGGCCAGTCTAGGGCCATTGAGGTATTTCATGACCTCTGGTTCCTTCTCGTCTGAGGCCTCCTCAGTGGTTAGACCCAGCTTGGTCACAACCTTCCTGAGGAATTTGGGGTAGGTAAGGTCTTCGGGCACCTGTGCAGGTGGATCCTCCGGTTCATTAGGTGAGGTCTTGGACGTGTCAGAACCTGGTCCCATCCCATCTACGTCGCTCCCTCCGGAATCTAGATGATGTTCCGGGGAAGGAGTCCACACTCTGGGAGGTGATTGGTCAGGTGAGCACGGGGAGAGGGACTGTTCAAGGCTGGGCAGGGTAACAGGTGGTGGAGGCATGTCCATGGACGCTACCCGCTCGTGGTCCAGACGCGGGGGCGCCGTCTGCTCCACAAGGCGAGTCAGGAGTTGCAGTACTACTCTAAGCTTATTTCTTCCTCCTCTAACTCTTCTCGGCAACTCTACACTATTTTTCGTTCCCTTATAGCATCCCATTCTGCTTTCCCTCCCCTTCCTCCTCCTTCTTCTGCTTCCCCTGACCCTTCCTCCCTTGCCTCCTTTTTTGCTTCCAAAGTCCAGACTCTTCGTCAGTCCTTCCCTTCCTGTCCTCCCCCTCTTTCCCCCGTAGTAGGGTCCTTTCCGCTTTCTCTACTGTCCCCTTTATCTCCTCTCTCCTCTGTACCTATCTTATCTCACTCCTGGTCCTCATTCGAGATGATTTCCCCAGGTGTCCTCCAAACTACTTTTCTCTCTATCCGAAAGACCACATGTCCTGCTGATCCCATCCCTTCCCGCTGGCTTTTGGAATCCTCCCTATCTCTTTCTCCTTATATTCTGTCTCTCTTTAATGCTAGTTTATCTTCTGGTTTCTTTCCTACACCTTGGAAACACGCTGTTGTTCGTCCTATTCTAAAATCCCGCACGTCCGACCCTACAGCACTTTCAAACTGGCGCCCTGTTTCTAATCTCCCTTTTCTTTCTAAATTTCTTGAGAAACTTGTCTTTCTTCAGTTGTCTGCTCACCTTGAGGCTTCTCTTGCTCTTCACCCTCGTCAGTCTGGTTTTCGTCCTGGTCACAGTACAGAGTCTATTCTTCTCTCTTTTCTTAACGAGGTGCATGCTGCTCACGATCATGGTCTCTTTACTCTTGCTGTCTCTCTCGATCTTTCTGCAGCTTTCGATTTAGTGGATCACTGCACCCTTCTCGCCCATCTTCAAGACGCTGGCCTCTCTGGGACTGTTCTTCACTGGTTTCGCTCTTTTCTTTCCTGTCGCTCTTTTTCAGTGGTTGTTGGGTCCGCTTCCTCGCCCTCCACTTCTGTTATCTGTGGTGTGCCTCAGGGATCTGTCCTTGCTCCTCTCCTTTTCAATGTCTTCTTGGCCCCTCTTGCACTTGTGGTCCAGCAGTTTGGTATCTCCGCGTACTATTACGCGGACGATATCATACTGCTGCACCACACTGATTCACATACACCCGATATTTCTCCTCTTAATCTCTGTCTTTCTGCTGTTGCTTCTTGGTTCACCTCTAATTTTCTTCAGGTTAATCCCACTAAGTCATTTGCCATCTGGTTTACCCTCGGAAGCCCTTCCCCCACCTGTGCTCCTTCCCTCTCTTCCCAGCCCATTCCTCTTGTCTCATCCCTTAGGTACCTTGGTGTTATTCTTGACTCCTCTCTTTCATTCAAAGAACACATCACGTCCATAGTTCAACGCTCTTTTCTATCCCTTAAACAACTTCGGCCTGTGCGCCATTTTCTCTCGCCCTCTGCTTTTGCTACCCTTATTCTCTCTTTTATAATCTCCCGACTCGATTACTGTAATGTTTCTCTAGCTGGCTTACCAAAATCTCAACTTTCCCGTTTACAACGTGTCCAGAATGCAGCTGTCCGTCTACTATCTTGTGCTTCCCGTTATGATCACGTCACTCCCCTACTTTTGAACCATCACTGGTTACCGGTTTCTTTTCGTGTACAGTATAAGGTTCTTACGTTTGTGCACAGGGTGACTCACACAGGTACCCCTCTCTATCTTGCAGATCTTCTTCATTTCCGCACTCCCCATCGCCTGCTCTGTTCTATTCACGTTAATCGGTTGGCCCTTCCTTCCCCTTCTCAAGCTCACCTGGAGTCCACACGCTCTTCGGCTTTTTATTTTCTGGGTCCTAGGCTTTGGAACTCACTTCCCCCCCCCCCTTCGTGCAGAGCAATCATACCAAGCTTTCAAACAACAACTAAAAACCCATTTGTTTTGTCTGGCGTTTGACCTCCCTCCCCCGTCTTTGTCTCCTTCTCCCTCTTCTTGTTGATGTTTTCTTTTTTTTATACTTTCGCTGTGTTTTCTATCCTCTGCTTCTTTTCTGTCCCTTTTAAGATTTTAATTGGCGTTCTTTTTAACTTTTCTGACAGCCTGTATTGTATTTTATTCTTTTAATTTGTAAACCGCCCAGACGCCATTGGTATGGGACGGTATAGAAAGTATTTTAATAAACATAATAAACATAAACAGTATGGCAGAAGAGGTGCTAGACTCTGCAGAATGGCTGCTCCTGTGCCTTCTGCTGGAGTCTGAGCTGGCTCGCCTGCTCTTCTTGCGGCCGTGGGGGAAATCGATGCCAGCACTTCTCCCACTGGAATGAGACTGACTGTCCCTGTATCTCCGGTGCCTGACTGCCGCATCTGCATCGTGCCTCCTGTGTTTCCTGTGTCTGTGGACCCTCTCGCCGCTGCCGCGCTGATCGGAGGCTTCCCTGCTGTCCAAGTGGTGTTTCCGACTCCTGTGCCAGTGCTCACCCTCAGCGCGGTCATCTCCCTCAGAGCGGTCAATTGCAGCTCTTTCGGCGCGGTCTTCTAAAGCGCTAGCCCGAGGAGAGGGCTTTCGGCACTGATCAGGAGAGGAAGAGCGATTGGACCTGCCCTGACCAATCAGGGCAGAGTGAGAGTGACTGGAGGAGGAGCCAGGTGGGGCCACGTGGGCGGCGCCATCTTGGCTTGATGCAGGGGAGCCGCATGGCCGAAGAGTGTCCCGAGGAGTTGACTGCCATAGGGGGGCTTACCCTGGTAGCCGCGGGAAAGGTTGGGATCTCTGCAGGGGGCAGAGCTCTGGGCCCCCGGCGAACGGGAATGGCCGCATTGGAAGGCGCATTCCGTGTCGCTGCCTTGTGCCGCTCCGAAGTCCCCGATGGTGCAGGAGACGTTCGCGATGAAGCAGAAGAAGCCAGCAAGTCTTTTAAAGTGTGTCCTCGATGTTTCCTTGCCCTGGGGGCATGCGAGCGCAGCTGGAACAGTTCTCCACCTCGTGAGAAGCCCCGAGGCATCTGAGGCAATGCTGGTGAGTATCCGTAATGTTCATCTTTCGACTGTAGTGCAGACACTTTTTAAACCCCTTTTTGGGCATTTGAACTGTTGATTGTAGCAGAGAGCTGAAAATCCGTCTTGAGGCAAAGGCAGAAGAAGAAAGACTGACCGGGCTAGGGGTGGGCCGGGGAGGTGGGGCCACCTCACACATGCTCAGAAGCTTCTGAGCTAGAGAGCACTTCCGTCATGGCGCCGTCGGATGACGTCCCCAGGTGTGGCTGACACATCCTGCTTGTCCTAGGAGAACCTAAGGTGCCGCATAAGGCGCCCTATAAGGCACTCCAGAGGGCACATTATAAAGTTCACTGTCCGCCAAGGCACCTTATATTGATCCCTATAAGGTGCCTTATAGGGCGCTTTATAGGGCGCCTTATGATTCACCTTAAGGTTACAGCACTGTGAGGATGTTTTTGCTGGCAGCACTAATTTAAATTAAAAAAGGAAATGTCTCAGACAGCCCTATCAAATAACACCACTGTGGGATCAAACCCATGACCTCTGCCTCCACAGTCAATGAAGTAACCAGTGGGCTACATCTCTATAGCTACTAACAAACCCCTGGCTGGCTACAGAAGTACTGCAGGTCACCACACAAACTGTCTGCTGTGGTTACCAGGATAGGGTTAACCCATCCATACCCATGATGCACTGCACATGCAGATCAGCAATCTACAGATGATCACAAGATGGGGTATGCACCCCTACAGCACCTCACCCTGGTAGGGGGAACTGACCATGTGTGTTATTGGCACAGAGTAGTTACAGACCGTCAGATTGTGCGGGTACTGTGCTCACCCTGAGGGCGAGGTGGGGCGCCCAGCATGAGGTCTGCAGCACCTGGCTTAGCTGAGATAGGCTATGCTGCAGGTCACCATCAGTGCCAGTGTGTGATAGATAGTTCTTGCAGATACACCTGTGTCCATCCGTATTTCCCAGTCACATCTAGCCCGTGTGGACTATGATGCACCCAGAATACTGCATATCCTGTGTGGGTGCCATGGTCACATGATTTAAGTGAAGGGGGGTGTTTGGACCCATAGGTGGATTATGTAGCACCACCCAACATGCCCTCTGGGGCTCAGGGTGGGGGACAGGATCTCCCACCAACAGATTCACATTCTACATCTCTGCAATGGTGGGCCAACAACCCCAGTCCTGCTGGGGAACAGGCACCCTACAGGGCAGTCAATGCAGATCTGTACGCATCCATAAGGCAATAACAGACAGACAGTAGGCCCGGAAATGCTCAGCTGCCCCCCACCACTATCTGAAATTCTCCAGCAGCAAGCAAAGTGAGTCTCCAGTTGCTGCACCCTGCAAAGTGTTCCAGCCATACACATACTAACTGCAGACAGTCTGCTAGCTAGTCCATAGTGCATGTTCCTGGAGGAGATGTGTGCACCCAAAACTGGGATGTGAGCATACACACACCAAGCAGATAAGTCAGTGATTGGGCCCTCAGAAAAAAGAACCCATAAATATCACTTGAGAAAAATACTATATAGCACTATGGGGGAACCTAGCCATGCCGTGGTCACTGCTCAGTCAGGGTGAGAGTGACATCCCAGCAGGACATGCTGTGGCCACCCTGTCTGTGCAGGTGGTGGCCAGGCACTACAATGTCCCAACCATTGCCCTATGCCCTGTGTAGATGCATCCTGCCCAGGCCACCCTGTCCGGGCCATACCCACAGTACCTTGCTCCTCATTATGTACATTGGCAGGCTAACACTGGAAACAGTGCAAGCAGTGTGGGCTGAGTTAGGTGTAGGCAGCCACAACACACTGGATAGACAGACACACACTCCCACACCTATGCCAGCATTGTACAAATATAGAGGCATTTGGCATCCCTGGCCTCCACACCAGTCCTGGGCACAGTGCAGGCATGGCTATGGTACGCAATACTGTTGGGGTCATTCCCCGGGGTGGTAAACACTGTCAGAAACCAAAACTGAAACACACTCCACAGATATCAGAAAGGTTGCTATGATGCAGCTCTATCAGCCAATTTTGTGCTTAACTTAGGAATTGCTATCTGCCATTAATCATAGCAACCTTTTGATACATGTGTAATGTATTCCCAAGTTTAAGGCGGTATTGCTAAGGTATGCAAGTGCTAGTATTGGGAGATGTTGCTGCACACAGGGCCCAACAGCCTGACTCTCCATGAGGCTTTGGTAGTGGAGCCTGTGGGTGTGGGTGTTTATGCCCCTGTTGGCCGCTGCTCTAGGGCAGAGGTTCCCAACTCCAGTCCTGGTGGGCCAAACACTGTTCAGGTTTTCATGCTGTTCCTAATGAATATGCATGAGATACATTTGCATACCATGGGGGCGGCACAAACAAATGCAGCACAGGCATATTTATTAGAGACAGCATGAAACCTAAATGGTGTTTGGGCCTCCAGGACTGCAGTTGGGAAACTCTGCTCTAGGTATTGCACATGTTTATGGTGTCTGTGCTCTGTAGGGTAAAATATAGGCGTTTCAGGCATGTTTATGTTATCTGCAAAAATGGTTCCGTCTTTATTACCACGGTTTAGTACTGGGTAAAATATGGGGACTGGGTTGGCAGGAGCCACAGCTGGGACTTGAACTTTGTGACCTCCTGCTCATGAACACACTGGCTGTGTGTACTGCACCACACTGTTGCCACAATGACAGTTCATTCCCTGGGGATACCATGACTGTTCGTCAGACAGACCCTGTCTGTTGCAGTGCACGGCACCCACCTAAATGGGGCTAGGCCATGGTCTGCTGTGGGCAGATGCCACTGCCCCCTCCACCACCAGCATCCCTCCGCCACCATGCTGCCATGCCATTATGCCGGTGGTGCTGGTGGTGCGCAGTCCCAGGCCATCCAGTATGCCGGTAGGCAGCTGCCTATGGTGTGGGTTCTTGGGTAGGGGTGCCTACATGGACATGTGTGCTTCCCCCCCCCCCACACCGCCTGCCAATGTTATGTGCCCTTGGGGGTACCTGCTGGGTTATCTCCCCTGTGACACTGTGGGACGCACACTCGTGCCCATGTTGGACCCTCATCAGTTGCTGTCTTGCTGCTTTACAGTTTCAGCATTCCTATGTGCCACCTAGGCATCTGCCTAACACGCACTGTGCCCCAGCTGGACCACAGCATGTGCTGCCTGCAGCCCTCTATATCCCATTTACAGCATCAGTACAGTTGCCCTTTCCTACGTGCCCACTGCTGTTACTGCACATGTGCACGCCATAACAAACCTGCCCAATATAGACGTGAAAAAACCCTGATCAGCACTATTTCAATGTGGGATCATTCACTTTGTAGGGGGACAGAGAATAGACCCTTCCAAACATGATATCTTATTTTTTGAGCTTTGTCAGTGGTGTTGCTTTATGTTTATCATTAATATCACTTTTGGCCAGCTTGGTTATTGGGCTTTTAGATGTGGTTCAGGGTATTTTCTATGTTTATTTGCCTTTTTGTTCCATGCACATGTATCACTACTATCACGTTTTTGGGTTTCCATGGCTTTGCTGTACATTGCAGACTGAAATTGTTTCTCTTTCCTGCAAATGTGCCTTAACGCGAGGGTTTCACTGGCGTTAGTGTTCAGACCCAGATTTCACAGCATTAGTGTGCCTGGAGTCTCTCCCCTCCCACTCTCCGCCCATTGACCCCTTCTCTCTGCCCTCTGGGAAGCCTTACTCCACCCTTCAGAGCTGGATTTCACAGCATTAGGGGTATGCTTACTAAACTGCGGTAATGTCATTAACGTTAAGTTCCGCGGTGAAGGTAGAGATGCCCATATAAAGGCATGGGCGTTGCATCATTACAGCAAGCTGTAGCAGCTAACGCGCATTAAGGTGCCTTGTAAGGAGCCCAGTAAGGTACCATGGAAGGTGCCCTGGAAGGTGCCTAGTAAGGTCTACAGGCATGCACACTATTTGAGTAAGACAGGCATGAGAGGAGGGAACAATGAGGAACTGAACCCATGAACACTGCCAAGAATGGCATTGTATTAACCGTAGGCTATACCTCCATGGTGTATGTCACAGCAATGTCTGGGTACAGAAGGACTGCAGGTCACCGCACAAACTGTCTGCTCTGAGTACCAGGATAGGGTAACCCCACCAGTACCCATGATGCAATGCACATGCTGAATAGCAGTCTACAGCTGATCACCAAATGGGGTCTGCACCTCTCCGGTACCTCAGCTTGGAGAAGATGAACTGACAGTGCGTGATACTGGCACAGAGTAGCTACAGACTATGCCACTGTGCAGGTTCTGTGTTCACCCTGAAGGATAGGAAGGGTGACCAGCACAAGGTCCACAGTACATGTGGTGCTAGAGATAGGTCCTGCTGTACATCCCCATCACTACCAGTGTGTGACAGGTGTTCCTTGCAGTGCAGCCGAAGGTAATTTGGTGTCCATCTGTATCCTGCAGTCACATGTGTCCCTGTGGGACCAGACACCAGCCAGATTGGTGTGTACCGCTTGTTAGGGTCTGGCTGACATGGGCAGCTGTTATCAGGGCAGAGGGGTTCCTAGAATTGCATGAGGTGTGTGTAGCAGTGCCTTTATAAGTCACAGTGGTATACACTACATACCCCAAAGGGCCCACATCACCCTTTTTGTAGGTAAAGAACAGGTGCACCTGCCACGGAGAAGCAACCTCCATCCTGTTTATATGAGACAGCCTGCCAGGATTGGTGGGCCAGAGCCATACCTCTGACTGGGGCAATAGCAGACCAGCAGCAATGCTGGGGTTAGGTCAGGAAAACCCCAACTGCCTCCTGCCACTGTCTGCCAGTCACCAGCAGACAGCACAGTCAGACCGCACTGTATAGGTGTTCCGACCATGCACAGTCTAACTGCAGCCAGTCCACCAGCCAGTCCATAATGCATGCGCACAGAGAAACTATGTGCAGCAAGCAGGCATCTCAGTGATTAGAACCCCAGCACTGGGGAACACAAATATATCACTGGAGGCAGATAGTGTAGAGCGCTATGTGGGAACCTAGACCTGCCATGGTCACTGCTCAGTCAGAGTGAGTGCCATCCCAGCATGCCATGCTGTGGCCACCCTGTCCATGCAGGTGGTGGTCAGGCACTACAGTGTCCCAGTCATTGCCCCACACCCTGTGAAGGTGCATCCTGGCCAATCTGCCCTGTCCGGGCCATACCCAAAATACCTTGCTCCTCATTATGCACCTATTCAGGCTAACGCTGGTAACAATGGGACATTTTGGGCCCAGTGAAGGGTGGGCAGCCACAGAACAATGGATAGACATACACACGCTCACTCCTATTGCAGCATTGTACAAAGATAGGGGTGGTTGGCAACCCTGCCCACCACACTGGTCCTGATCACAGTGCTGACATTGCTAAACTGTGCAGGGGGTAGTGGTAGTGCTCTGGTGATAACTTCAGCTCAATGCTGGGGCCAACAGCCTGACTCTCCATGCATCTTTGGATTGTGGAGCCTGTGTGGGTGGGTGTTTGTACCCCTGTTCGCCACTACTTTGGGCTTTGCACATGTTGCTGTTGCATCTGCATTGAAGGGTAAAACATAGGGACATGCTCTGCAGGAACCACAGCTGGGGCTTGAACCTGTGACCCCCTGCTTTTGGACACACTGGCTGTGTGTACTGCACCACACTGTTGCCACAGATGCACAATAGTCCCTGGGGCTACTTGTACTTTTCCTCAGCCAAACTTTGTATGTTGCACTGCAAACCACATACTGATGCAGGGCAAGGCCTAGGTCCACTTCAGGGAGTTGGCACTGCCCCCTCCAGCATGGGAACACCCCCCCCCTGCAAAGCTGACATGGCCATTTGCTGTCAGTGCTGGTAGTGCGCAGTCCCAGGCCAACCACTGTGTAGGTAGGCGCCCGCCTAGGGAGCGGATCCCGGGGTGAGGGGGCATACATGGACATCCTCACATCCCCCCCTATCACTGCCTACCAATATTATGTCCCTTCCACATGGGGGCGGGATGGCTGGGGGGATGTCAGGTCAGTGCCCTAGCAACTATTGGCTAGGGTGAACCAGGTAGATATAGGTGGATTGTGTTTGGCCTTGGTCAACTGCTGTCTTGCTGATTTCTGGTTTCTATGTTCCTATGTGCCACCTAGGCGCCCGCTTGGTCCACCCTGTGCCCCAGCTGCCCATGCTACATGTCCCGCCTGCGGCCCCCTATGCCCCATTTGCACCATCACCATAGTGGCCATTCATACTTTGGCACTATGGTGTTGTTGAAAATGGAGCACTACTATCACATTTCTTGAGCTCCCTGCCTAGGCTGTACATTGCTGACACCTAAATGGTTCTTCTCTCCTGCATATGTGCATCTAACAGCAGGTTTTCATTCGTGATAGGATTTAGCCCTTCAGTTCAATGCATTAGTGTGAAAGGAACCTCTCCCTGCCCACTCTCCGCCATTGACCCCTTCTCTCCGCCCTCTCTCCACCTTCTGCGGTGTTTACCGTGGCCAGGGACGTTAACGATTGTTAAGTAACGTTAAGGCGCGTTAATGTTGCCTAACGATCGTTAACGTTACATAACGCGTGGTATGTAACGTTACCGCAGTTTAGTAAACATACCCCTTCGTGTGCCTTAATGCCGCAGCCACGTTATCGCGCGCTAAGTGACGTTATCACGCGATAACATCACTTATCGCGCAATAATACCACCGCTGCTATGTTAAGACGGTTTAGTAAACATACCCCTATGTATTGTCTGAATGGTGGCCCAAGGTGAACGAAAAAGAAAGGAGAACATTTTGTAAGAACCAACGAGGTTGAGAATTCATGGAATAACTATATGTATAAAGGAATGATCATATATAAATAATAACAATATAAAATCATACAAATATTAATTAAAAAAGAATAAAACATTATAATGAAACCTCAAAAAATAGTTTAATGGAATAAAAACAAAAAGAAAAAGAAAACCTTAAAATAATTATTAAAATACAAAAATGTAAAATATGTGGAAACTGTATGTGGCCATTAAAAAACAGTCATTGTTAATTAATAGTAATAAATGGATTATCAGAGAGATGGAAATTTAGGTAAAACAAAACAGACACCTGATAAATGATTGTAGTAAAAACAATGAAAACACAGAAAGGTAATGTCCAATGTTCTGTTGCTAATCGGGTGGGGTGGGGTGGGGAATGGGGAGGGAAAGAGTTGGGAACAATTATTTATGCTAATATCTGATAAATAAATACATAAATGAATATAAACCAGATAAGAAGGCAATGATATCACATATAATTTAGCTAATATAGATGTGTAAATACTAAAAAGGGGGAGGGGAAAGGGGAGGAAAATAAGTTTATGTACATTAGCACCTTATGAATAAATAAATAAATAAATTAATTAAAAAGTAAAAAGGAATCTAAAACAAATAATAATGAAACATTATTGTATGTGATATCTTTTATTATCAATAAGTGAATACTGAAAGAGGGAATGGGGAGAAGAAAAGGGGGAAGGGAAGGGAAGAGGACGAAAGGAGAGGAGGGGGACTGGAGGTCATCGAATGAAACATGTAAACCTTTAAAGGCAAACAGAGAGATCAGCGTCCATATTCAAACATGAGGGGTTAGGGAACCTAACTCAAAAATGTATCTGTTCCATTCTCAATAAACCTCCGCCAACTTCCAATTTTGGCACCAAAATTTGGAACTTAGAAACACTGGCAATGCCGTGTGCAGTTCTAATCAAAAACCCACTGCTGAGTTGGGTAAGTCCTGCTACCTTTTCTCTCCTCCACCGAGTAACACTTCTTTACATGCTTGATGCTGACAATCTGCCCCTAGCGTTTTCAACACACTGGAGCCATATTTTGTATAGCCCTTTGGTTTATTTTATAAACACATGAATACATTTAACTATTTCAATGTCTCTTGCAGCTATTAGTGTTATCAGTCTGAACTTACAGTCTTACCACACCAGATATAAATATTTGTTGTGGATTACATTGAGTTGGCTTTTATATTTTCACTAATTTTCCATCCGTTTACCCCCTCCCTCTCCCTTGGTGGAGGAGAGAAAAGGTAGCAGGACTTACTCAACTGTAATCCACTAGATTATATATTGGTATTTTAAAGTGTGCTTGTATTTTAAAGTGTGCAGGTACACATTGCTCTGCCTATGATATTCTTACACAACGTACATACGTATTTATCACTCATTCTTTTATTTATTTATATGGTATAAGGCTGTCCATATTTATTATTTATTGTTACGATATTTACTTATATTTATCGTCAATATTTCTTATTTTAATTTATGTTTTAGGACTTTTTAATAATATCTACCCTTTTAATTCTTTTAAATATATTATGTATATTATGTATGTTGAAGTTTTGTCCTTTACATTTTTATGTTTTATGTTTCATTGGAGGTCTGAATATGTACACCCCCTGATCAAGGCCTCCTGTGCTGAAACACTGACAGTATAGGGGTTTTATTAAAGACTGGGTCCACATATATAGAGGGTTTGTCTTTACTTCACTCTGCTCTCTAATATTTTGGTAGTAGAGATGAGGAGAGTATCTGAATTCAATAAAACATGGGACCAACACTGAAGATCTCTAAAGAAAAAATGGGACTATAGTAGTTGATATGAAAGGGCAGACTGGCTAAGCCATGTGCTTTTTTCTGCCAAATATGGTTCTATGTTTCTAATTCTATGTTAAGAGCTGTCTATACATCTGTAAGATTCTAACTTTTATTGTTATTTAATTTGTAAACCTTTTTGAATAACGTTTGTTAAAAAGATGGCATATAAAACAAGCCTTTCTCCATAAAACCCTACCAGCTCTGACAGGTATACCAGTACAAACTGACCTTCAAACTCTGATCAACAAGTGGAACTCCACCAAATCCATGGCTGCTCTTGCACCATCAAGAGCTTAAACAACGACCGCATGCATCTCGGTTCTCCGCAGCACTAAAACCGCAAAAGTATGACCTACGTCACCTGGAACAGCCATGGAGGAAGTCAAATAACTACCAACTTCAAACCCTTTACCTGGACGGTCTAAGAATTTACTGTGACTCAACCATCAAAACCAAAAAAGAATATTACAACAACCTCCTGACCCATACCGTCAATAAACCAGGGAACTATTTGAGATTTTCAAATCACTCATTAAAGACCCCACTCAACCACGTCAAGATAACACTCTGCACATTCAAGACATGACCTCCTACCTGCAAGCCAAGCATAATTCCAGCTCCTCCAACAACCTCACCATATCTACCTTAAATGAGGACACTCCTTACGAAAACACCTGGACTGCATTACTCCATTGCATTCCATTGAACTCGATGGAATAATCACCAACATCATCACTTGATCCTCTGCACTTGATCCTTGCCTAGTTTCATGGATAAAATCATAAGAGCACAATTCCTACTAGTCCTATCTAACATACTACAGACATTCCTCTCACAAGGTTTTATCCCACCCTCACTCAAACAAGCTTCTGTCAGACCTCTCCTAAAAAAGCTGAATCTTGACCCCAGCTCACCTGCATCATACAGACTCATAACCGGTGTACCATTCCTAGTGAAAATCACAGAAAAGGTCATTCAAACCCAAATTCAGGATCATATAGACCACCACGTGCCACTAGACCAGCTTCAACATGGTTTCTGCCCTTATCATAGTGCAGAAACCTTACTGATATCCCTCCTAAACACACTCATCTCTGGCACAGAAATTCTTATCCAAGGCTTCATCCTGCTCTTTTTGGACATCTCCACTGCTTTTGACTCCATGTCTCATCAAATCCTTCTCAACCAACTCTATCTCATCAGAGTACAAGGCTACCCCCTCAAATGGATCCATTTATACCTTCCACTGGAGTCAACAAATAAAAATTGGAACCTAAACATCAAATCCTTTCACCCTAACCCAAGGAGGTATATTCTCTCTACTATTCAATATCTACATTCAACCCCTGTGCTCATTCCTCCAAAGATTTAATGTCAACTACCAAATTTATGCTGACAAAATAATGATTTATACACCTTTCTCCACGTCTGCTCCTGAATATTCTGAAATCACAAACTGCTTCATTGAAGTAGTCAAATGGCCCCACCTTCACAATTTATCAGTTAACTTCACTAAAACAGAAATTCTTCATGTCACAAGAGACCCCAAGTTCATCTCCCCTGCATCCATTAGGATTGGTAACACCTACCTTCATGTCAAAACAGAAATCAGATACTTAGGCATCATACTTGATCAACATCTGAGCTTCAAAATATTACCAAGTCTATCTATTATAAACTCCCGCTCTGCCCAGATCCCGTCCCCTCCCGCCTCTCACTGGCTCATCCCATCCTGCTGTTCAGGACATATGGGGAGAGCCGGAGGGGGAATCAGGCCCAGATGGCTTGTGGGGCTACATTCAAAGTAACCTAATAGTGAAGCTAATGCAATTTTTTTGTCGGAGCGGTTACCACAGTGAGGGAACAGGGGATATCCCAAACCGCTGTAGCCAGTCCCTTTTAATTAAACTTATAATAAAACTTTATAAGGTGCATAAAGAGAGACCACTTAGCTGCAGAAATCGGCGGTGACCATCACACGCCAAGAACTTAGTTAGCACAGAGTCAGGCTATGATGACTAGCGAAGCCGCTTCAGGAACGACGTGGCTCGTTTCGGGGTCCATAAACAATCACCCCTGCATCAGGTTCCAGCTTTTATTCTAGCCAGGGCAGCCTTGAAAGACGTCTTCACACAAGCGGTTTAAATCATGAACTGATGATCAATGCCCGGATGAAGGTCCTCCCACAAACGACACTCAGCCAATCAAAAAGGAAGGGGGAGGAGCACTACACAGCGCCATCCCCTCCCAGCTGTAGAACAGATTGGCGTTGTCAAATATATGTATGATTAAATAGTCACAAATGGTATGCCAGTCCACTTGTTGATTAAGGTCCCAAAGGAGTAACGGCATTCAGGCGATATATCCATCTTTGTTCTAACAGTTGTAGTTTATAGAGGCGATCACCCCCCCGTGGATTCACAGGAACATGGTCCAAACACGCCAGTGTAGATCTGTAAAAACATGGGTAAATTTTATACAGTGGTCCACTAGAGGGGCAGATATAGTATTAGTCCGCAATCGAGACGCATGTTCACCCAAGCGTATTTTAAAAGATCGTGAAGTGCGGCCCACGTAATAAAGATCACATGGGCAAACAATAAGATACACCACATAGGATGACAAGCAGTCCGTTCTCCAACGAGTGGTATAAATTCTGCCAGTATGCTTGTCAGACCAGGAATCCCCAACAAATGTGTTAGGACAATATATGCATGATCCGCAAGCAAAGTGGCCAACTAAATCATGAGACTTAGGTGGACGATCTTCAAGGGGAACAGTATGTACTATTGGTCACGCAGATTATCCCAACGAGTGTAGGCTACACGTAAATCTTTGCGAAAAACAAGGATGGACAGCCAGCACCGGCCAAAATTTGTGTAGAATGCCCACAACATTAGTGGAACCACAAGAATATGGAAGGATACCAGTAATTTGTGTAGATTCCTCCAATCCAGAACTAGATGAATTGAACAGCCATTCACGATGAACATTATCAGCACGTTTTCTAGCAAGACGAACCACCTTAACTGGATAACCTCTGGTTAATAGACGCTCCGTCAAGTCACTCGCTGCCCGTTTATAGTCAGCCTTATCAGAACAAATCCTCCGAATCCGAAGGAATTGGCCGAAGGGCAAACCTCTACGAAGTGCAGGGGGATGAAAACTATTGTACCTCAAAAGAGTGTTTCTCTGAACTGGCTTGCGATATAAAGAAGTGCAAAATCCAGCGGCTGAGGTACAATAGTTTTCATCCCCCTGCACTTCGTAGAGGTTTGCCCTTCGGCCAATTCCTTCGGATTCGGAGGATTTGTTCTGATAAGGCTGACTATAAACGGGCAGCGAGTGACTTGACGGAGCGTCTATTAACCAGAGGTTATCCAGTTAAGGTGGTTCGTCTTGCTAGAAAACGTGCTGATAATGTTCATCGTGAATGGCTGTTCAATTCATCTAGTTCTGGATTGGAGGAATCTACACAAATTACTGGTATCCTTCCATATTCTTGTGGTTCCACTAATGTTGTGGGCATTCTACACAAATTTTGGCCGGTGCTGGCTGTCCATCCTTGTTTTCGCAAAGATTTACGTGTAGCCTACACTCGTGGGATGAATCTGCGTGACCAAATAGTACATACTGTTCCCCTTGAAGATCGTCCACCTAAGTCTCATGATTTAGTTGGCCACTTTGCTTGCGGATCATGCATATATTGTCCTAACACAATTGTTGGGGATTCCTGGTCTGACAAGCATACTGGCAGAATTTATACCACTCGTTGGAGAACGGACTGCTGTCATCCTATGTGGTGTATCTTATTGTTTGCCATGTGATCATTATTACGTGGCCGCACTTCACGATCTTTTAAAATACGCTTGGGTGAACATGCGTCTCGATTGCGGACTAATACTATATCTGCCCCTCTAGTGGACCACTGTATAAAATTTACCCATGTTTTTACAGATCTAACACTGGCGTGTTTGGACCATGTTCCTGTGAATCCACGGGGGTGATCGCCTCTATAAACTACAACTGTTAGAACAAAGATGGATATATCGCCTGAATGCCGTTACTCCTTTGGGACTTAATCAACAAGTGGACTGGCATACCATTTTGTGACTATTTAATCATACATATATTTGACAACGCCAATCTGTTTCTACAGCTGGGAGGGGATGGCGCTGTGTAGTGCTCCTCCCCCTTCCTTTTTGATTGGCTGAGTGTCGTTTGTGGGAGGACCTTCATCCGGGCATTGATCATCAGTTCATGATTTAAACCGCTTGTGTGAAGACGTCTTTCAAGGCTGCCCTGGCTAGAATAAAAGCTGGAACCTGATGCAGGGGTGATTGTTTATGGACCCCGAAACGTTGCCACGTCGTTCCTGAAGCGGCTGCACCGCCGATTTCTGCAGCTAAGTTGTCTCTCTTTATGCACCTTTATAAAGTTTTATTATAAGTTTAATTAAAAGGGACTGGCTACAGCGGTTGGGATATTCCCTGTTCCCTCACTGTGGTAACCGCTCCGACAAAAAAATTGCATTAGCTTCACTATTAGGTTACTTTGAATTTCGACTGTTTGGTTGAAGTTATATTGATCGAGATTGGGTATAATTTAGTTGTGGGGCTACATATCACAGTGGGACATATAGCTCCACAACCCGCGTCCCAGAATTGGGCCCATAGTCTGGTAGCAGAGGTATGCATTTATGAGCATACATTTGGTTCTTTTGGACCACTTTAAAGTGACAATGTGCATGAATCACTTTTATACGTGTTTGCCTATGAATTAACATACCTGCAATCGATTTGTGTATGTTTTTAACTTTATGTTTATAAACCTTCCACACAGACTTGAATAGTCAAAACAAATACGTATGAAAATATGTTCAGAAATTGGAAAGATTTGTTTGAAATGAGCACGAACCAAACTTTTCTTTTTTTGTCCATGCAATCATCCCTCTGCTAGTGCTATGAGTATGAAAAGAAATAGCAATGGTAATAATGGCTATTTCAATTTCAAAATTAATCATTGAATGGCAATTGCATTTTTTTCTTCAATAAACTGTAAAAAATGCAGAAGACCTATACCCATGCTCTAATCATAGACAGGATAGACGCTGGATGCACAAAAAAAGAATCTGTAGAGAAAGTTATGAAAACATAACCGTTTGATATTCCTTCTATTTGCAATCAAGGTATTTGCGTGTATAGCATAAATTCAGACTTCTTTGGTGGTGCCATGGGACATAACCATTATAAGATGAGTTGAAAGACAATACCAATCAAAGTAAACCCATGCCACTTTTTTCAGCTCTGCTAATCTTAATTGAATCAATCTCTTGGCATACGCTGACAGTGAAAGATTGCACAAACCTGGGAGGCCAGGCTGGACAGAGCTTCCAGAATAGAAGCATCTTCTTTAATCATTAATTTGCTCATTCGCTCCCATTTGCCCCCATTTTTCAATGTCTCAGAAGATGTACCCCACACAACCTTCTCCTTCGGCAATCATTTCTAAGTGTTCCTACTAATATACTCACAGTTTTTGAAGTGACTGATTTAGCTCAAAAGGTTCTGGCTGTGACGATTTATCAGTATGCAAAGTCTAGCTTTGATTTACAGTAATAAAGTGAAATGTGTACAGGGGCATTTTTTTTTAGGAATTTTATGCAGATCACCTATTTGTAGATTGTTGCTTTTTAAAATCAATGAAGTTTTGGAATGTTTTATAAATCAAATCAAATATTAACATCCAAACAAAAAATGTGACTAACCTGATTCTGAGTTTCTTAAGAAAAGAACATTTATTTCAAGATGTGCTACAGCTGTTTACTTCCATGTGAACTTGATTTCATATTTATATAGGTTAATAAGTATTTACCAAGCTGATTGCTGTTTTACATTTTCCAGAAGTTGATTTTTGTTAATGTTGGATGAGCTTGGTTTTGTATCCCTGACAAGCTTATTTTAGTTATTTTCTATGTTAAACAGTATCCCTCTTAATGTACGCAATGATTCCTAGTGTGACTATTTCTCTGAAGAGTTCTTGAACTGGCATTTTCAAAATGACAAATTAGATAAATTGTATTTTATGTTTGTCTACTTGCCTTTCAAAACCTGAGATCATGGTAAGTTACATTTCATGCATAATGAATAGTTTCTTGCCTAAAAGGCTGATGTACTGTTCTAGCCTGTAAAACCTTTTTGTGGGTTAGTGGCCATTTTTTGAGGAAACAAGCTATCTTTCATCTGCATTCAGAGTTAAATTTCCTAAGGAATTTTTGATGTGCTGCCATGGTCAGGTACTGTATGCAATCCCTGGCTGTGGCAACACACAAAGGGAGTCATTTTAGAAGCTCAGTTTGTGAGTTGGACAACCGAAAACGTGCATTCAGAAGTGCAAATCACAGCGATGTCCCTGGACCCATTTCAGAAAGCAGGGTCAGCTGGTGTCAGTATGTCCACGTAGCACGGGGGCTTAGAAGAGGCTTGGTCTGGGTGGAACAACAGAGATGCATACTGAGGAGAAATTTCAGAATGGCGCAAGCATGTCTGGCTCTGGTTTGTGAGACGTCCATGTCTATACCTGCTTCTGACCACAAATAAGGTGCAAAACAGAGCTCGTTTCATTGCTGCAATGATTCCATGGGCAAAAACAAAGAAACCTGCATATAAGTACATACTCCAAAGATGTTGCTGGCCTGCCATCACACACTAATTATCTGAAATAGCCTACTGGGATGTGCATGTCTCATAATGTTGTCACCTCCCTTCTGAAATACACTTGCAGGCGTGTCCTAGTACTTGTTTCTGCAGCCGTGCAGTGCAGAGATGTCCACATTTGTGAAATGGCCTACATCCATGCATGTACCTGGCTTTGATATTTATGCAGGGCCCATCGCCAGAACCAGTTACTAGAATATTCATCTTTTGGGGTTGAGATTGCCTTCTGAAATCATGCTTTGTACATGTCTTCTTTCATGGCTGTCACTCCTCCAGATTTCTTGACGTTGTGCTCTGGATGCCCCAGATTCTTCCTAGATATCCCTACTAAAATCCCACTTTAAACATTTAAAAAATGTCCATTGTCCTATGACAGCTTCATCTTAAATGGGCTGCAGAGCCCATATCAGAGGTCCCCATATCCCTAAGCCAGAGGTCAGGTATTGCCATTCTAAATGGTACTTCTGGGTCAGGAGTGAATAGGTATCACTCATCTTCTTTACAGGACAAGGATTTTGAGTAAGACTGCCCCGAGAACATTAACCTTTAAAAAGGAGATAGAATAGCTTTTAAACTAGATAGTAGGGGAAAGCTGACAGTCGCCCAAGAGCGCATGGTTCAGAAGGATGTATCCTTGAAGGATACCAACAAAAGAAAGAAATTAGGACATCCTGACAGAGAGGTTTCAGTAAAGATAAAAGTAACCCAGATGCCCTTAAGGACAGAGCAGACAGAGCTGAAAGATTCCAAATTACCCTTATCAACTGATAACCTGATTAATATGAATAAAATACAACCTCTAAAATGCCTGAGGTTCATGACTATCATGGTATTCACAAAACTAACCCATTTAGAAAAATGTTATTTATTTTAATTTAATTTCTTTTAACCCACTCATTCCCTACAATAGGTCCAGAGTGGTTCACAAAAGATAAAGAGCATTACAATCATGAAGCCAAAGATGAAAAATTACAGAAAGCTGTTCACAATCAAACAAAATAGCATGTCCTAAGAAATTGCAAATAATTATTAAAAGATCTCACTTCAGTCAGTTGATGACATTCTTTAGCAGCTAAAGTACTTTGTGCTAACTGCAATGTGCAGTCCCTGCCTAGTCCCCTCCTATCACATGGAATGCCATCAGCGCATGAATTAATGAATGTTGTCATGCCAGCACTATAATGGCACTAATAGATTCCCTAATTCAAGGTATATGAGGGTACCTTTGTAAATTGGCACGTAGTTAATATGCATTTTTACATGTGTACTTTATGTCTATTTCATAAAGTCAAGTACACGTGTAGAGTGTAAGTGTGAACATACATGCGTATGGTAAGGCATGATCACTTACTCCAGCTTAAGAGCTAGAATAATAATCATGCCTATGTTTTGCAATTATGCTTGTAAATTAAAGAATTTTATAATCTATGCATGTAATTGCTTGCACCTCCCATACTCCATCCAAACGCCACCTATATGCACACCCACAGTGAAAGTACATACAATGCAAACTATGGATGTCATTTTAAAACTCTTAGTTGTGATTTGGATGTCTGAAGATGTGCACATAGATGTCAAAATCAGTGAGATATCTCCAGAGGCATTTTATAAATGACATTTCCAGTGCAGGGATGTCCAAGTAGACAGTGGAGGCATGTCTGGGGAGGTGCAATGAACTTAGATGCCCCCGTTATATTTCATAAATGCAGGGGACATCTGCAGGAACAAACAGGCATCTGGAAAGTGCTTGGTGTAGCCTTAAAATATCCAAAGGGTGTAAAGATGATGGAGAATTAAGCCACAAGCCTAAGATCACAAAGTCTTACACTGGAATTTAAACCCTGGCCACCCTGCTCTTAACCCACTACTTAAGCCATTCTGGGGATGTCTATGTAGACATCGACAAAGACGACCATATCAGGCACGTCCACGTTTCTGGAATCGTTCCTGAACTTTCACGTGCCTCCTTTTTTTTCAGACGTTCTGGCTTTGACATCCCAGATTGCACTTGGACATCTTTTGTAAAATGTGCTTTCATGAGTGCATTTTCATGCTACTCAGTATTTTAAGAGGCAATTTATTATTATTATTTATTTATTTATTTATATTCTCTTATATACCGCGCTATTCTGCATCAGTGCGGTTTACATTGAACAAACGGAAATTACATTGAACAGGGTATTATAACGTGGAGATAACTATTTTTCACAGGGAACATGGATAAGTTGCCACTTATGTACATAAAAGACTAAAATACTGGAATTTATGTACATCCTTATAAAATTACCTCATACTGCTTAGCTAACTTTAGCAAGCATGTGCAAAGAAACAAAATGCATATAACAAGAAGAAACAGAATGGTTTAAAATCATCAAAGGTGTATGACAAGGCTGCATACTTTCCCCCTATCTGTTCAATTTATATGCAGGACAAATCATCAGAAGGAGGATTATATGAACTCAACTGAGGTGCGAAGATTGGAAGACTCATCAACAACCTTTGCTATGCTAATGACACCACAATACTGATTGAAAGTGAAGATGATCTGTAACATTTGCTAACCGTGGCACGGCGGACACAGTACACCTCCCCCTTGCTCACCCCCTCCCCCCCCATTCCCACAATAACTCACAGCACACCATTTGTTGGCATAACACCGGTCGCAGCTTTATTAACTTTAACAAACTTCAACCATAATTCCAAACATACAATCCCGCCTCTACCACAACAGTAATGACTCACCAGCCATGTGGATAGGAAAGTGAGGTCATCGCTGTTGCCACCGCAGCGAGGCTACTGCTCATCCTACCACCCCTTTCTCCGGCTTCGCCATATTACTAGCAAAAGCCTCACCGGGGTTATCCGGGTCGGGGGTACCCCACCCCCGCCCAACTAATACCTATGGCTCCAGACCCCGGAAACCTCCGGGATCCCGCCGCCCCCCCCAGCTGCAACAACCCAACCCAACCCCACAACTTGATAACGGGCGGGAGGGGGGGACATCCACAGCCTCCTGCCCCGCGTGCCGAATGCACACCCGGCAGGCTCCGCTTCCTCATCCCCCTCTCCCCCTCCCACTGCCAGCTCAGATTGGCTCCCACCGCTGCCACTCAGCTGCGGGAGCCAATCAATTCATACGACACCACCTGGCCTCGCGGCATTCCTTCGGCCCCCGCAGCCCGACGGGGGAGCCACGCGCCGCCGGCCCGGTTACCAACGGCCGGCCAGGTACGTGGCCCTGGGGCCTTCTTCATAACCGTGGCACGGCGGACACGGTGCACCTCCCCCTTGCTCCCCCCTCCCCCCCATTCTCACAATAACTCACAGCACACCATTTGTTGGCATCACACCGGTCGCAGCTTTATTAACTTTAACAAACTTCAACCATAATTCCAAACATACAATCTCGCCTCTACCACAACAGTAATGACTCACCAGCCATGTGGGTAGCAAAGTTAGGTCATCACTGTTGCCACCGCAGCGAGGCTACTGCTCATCCTACCACCCCTTTCTCCGGCTTCGCCATATTACTAGCAAAAGCCTCACCGGGGTTATCCGGGTCGGGGGTACCCCACCCCCGCCCAACTAATACCTATGGCTCCAGACCCCGGAAACCTCCGGGATCCCGCCGCCCCCCCCAGCTGCAACAACCCAACCCAACCCCACAACTTGATAACGGGCGGGAGGGGGGGACATCCACAGCCTCCTGCCCCGCGTGCCGAATGCACACCCGGCAGGCTCCGCTTCCTCATCCCCCTCTCCCCCTCCCACTGCCAGCTCAGATTGGCTCCCGCCGCTGCCACTCAGCTGCGGGAGCCAATCAATTCATACGACACCACCTGGCCTCGCGGCATTCCTTCGGCCCCCGCAGCCCGACGGGGGAGCCACGCGCCGCCGGCCCGGTTACCAACGGCCGGCCAGGTACGTGGCCCTGGGGCCTTCTTCATAACCGTGGCACGGCGGACACGGTGCACCTCCCCCTTGCTCCCCCCTCCCCCCCATTCTCACAATAACTCACAGCACACCATTTGTTGGCATCACACCGGTCGCAGCTTTATTAACTTTAACAAACTTCAACCATAATTCCAAACATACAATCTCGCCTCTACCACAACAGTAATGACTCACCAGCCATGTGGGTAGCAAAGTTAGGTCATCACTGTTGCCACCGCAGCGAGGCTACTGCTCATCCTACCACCCCTTTCTCCGGCTTCGCCATATTACTAGCAAAAGCCTCACCGGGGTTATCTGAGTCGGGGGTACCCCACCCCCGAACAACTAATACCTATGGCTCTGGACTCCGTAAACCTCCGGGAATCTGCCACCGGTTCAGGGAAACACTCATCCCTGAACCGCCCCCCACCACAAGCTGTGACCGATGAACCTCCTGTCAACCACCTCCTCCACGGCCTCCTGCCAATCGTTAAGAAGCAAATCCAGCCCAGAAGGGGACAAATGTACCCCATCCTGCTGGTATAAGCCTGCGCAGGAAACTTCAACCCAGGGATGCCGAATCTGAAGTCCCCCATGCTCCACCACCCACCGCCCAATCTGGCGATTAGTCTTAGTCAACCTACGTGACCACCGCCGCTGCTCCAAACAGGCTGGCCGTGGAATGATGTCCGACCATAATAACAGGACATCCGGAAACATTAGCAGCACTTTGCTGAAATCCTTTATTGCCACGCGGATCAGCTGCTTACAAGTCCAGGAGCATAAGTCATTGCCCCCCAGATGTACGAGCAGAAACTTCGGCCACTCCATCACACGCCCCCGATGTCGCAGCAAAGGCAGGAGCTGCATCCAACGCAGCCCTCTCACGCCCAGCCATAAGACCGCCAGCTCTGCCGGGTCCAACCCGAGATTGGGCCCCATAGGCCGTACCACCGCTCTCCGCTCCGCCCAATGCACAAAGGAGTGGCCAACCAACCAGCAGCTGCAAGGACACCGCTCCCCACCTGGAACACAAAACAAAAGTTAGCACCCCCCCCCATAACCCTCCAACATCCCCCTCACATACGCACTGCGACGCTCCTGCCCGCGCCCTAGAGCTAATGGACAGGAGTGGCCTATTGTCCCGTGAGGAATGGAGTTAAACTGTTCCCGGGGAATGATGGGTAATGTAGTTTGTTCTCCCTTCTCTCAGGAATAAATGTAGTTGTGCCAGAGACGGTAAGGCTTTTGCAAGAATATTTATTCGTGTTGGGGAAATTCCTCCAGCGCATCAAAATTCAGATACATGAACATAAATGGTGCTTTTAAATAGGAACAGAAAAAACTCAGGAATATAAAACAACCAAAAATAGGATTAGCTTTCCTTCTTATGGAGCTTAACTCAGCTCTGCCTCAAGAGGTGACTCACATGCATTGCAGCCTCATAACAGTCACTGTTCTTTCACAGTGTGAGCTCAAACTCAGGTGCAAACAATCAAGTTTCCAAGCACGGCAGCAGAATCTACCACGTTGTATTCTTTCCATACAAGGTATAGCAAGCTTCTTTATACTGTTATTTCCTTACAGCATATTGAACAGTCCATGCTACAATTGTCAGAGTTTGTAGAAGGTAAGGCATAATCTATCTGCATTCAATCTTCTGACTGCACAGAACTAGTATGCTCATTCAGCTTTGGCTGTCTGCCTGCTTTCAACTCTAAGAATTGTTTAAACTCCTGGAGGAGCAATTCAGCCTGTTCATTTCCTGACAAACAGTTGTCAGCAAATACTGGGTTTCTCTCCCGGTCAGTAATGCTTCCCCCTTCAGCTCTTGGCTTAAATAAATCAGGGTAACAATTGGGATCCTTTAACAAAGCCCCAAACATAGGAGATTGAATTTTACCTTCTCTATCATGACTCCTATTAGAACTGCTTTCTCTCTGCCAGGCTCCTCTCCTCTTAGGTAGCTCATAAGCTTTCCAGCTGTGAGTGCTTCTGGGTCTCTCCGGTCCAAACTATATCCCATAGAATGAGTTACCTTTTGCAGGTGTCTGCCTTGGAGGCTTTCTATTTGAGGGCTCTGCCTTTTCCCAGGACTCTAAACCAGTGCTCCGTCCACTTCTCACAGGACTTCCTTTCACAGCACCTGTAAAAATCCTTGCAGGTCCTCTGTTGCTACCAGGCTCAGACATGCATCCAAACTGCTTCCTGGACTTGCACTCACTGCTTGACTCGGTCTCATCTGACGTTCCAAACGTCCTCTCACAGCTCGTCTGTTCACCGGCTCTCTGCTCACAGGTCATCTGCTCATGGCTTTTCTTTTTCTGTCTCTGTTTCTCTTTCTGGTTCCCTTTAGCAGCGTTATTCACCACTTCAAAAAGGGATTCTTTTCCAGCCACACCCCGTCCAACCCCTGGGTGTGCCCAATCAGCAGTGCTCAACTCCTCCCCTGGGCTGGTCTCCATTCTCAGCTCAACAGAAGAGGGTTTTTTTCTTCTAGGATTGAAAATCCTGTGTAAATCCTGCTGCTTTTCAGGATTTCCTTCAGTCTCCATTTCCTCAGGAGGGCGCTCTTCACCACAGCACATAACCCTGAAATGCTTGGGAATGCCAACGGCCAATCTGCTGAATCTCGCCCTGCGGCAATCCCACCACCGCGGCACTGGTAGCAGCCCCAATCTGGAAAGAATGTGGGGCAAACCCCGCCGGCCCTACTCCCATCTTCTGCAAAGCCAACCGCAGGACCGCCGCAAACTGAAAGCGAGTTGGGCTAAAATTTACATGCAAGAAAAAATTCCCCTCACCCATGGGGCGCACTCACAAATACTCTCGTACCAAAGCCACCGGGCAAGTCAGGGGATTCCCAATGGCCCACAACACCACCCACTGCCCCCGTCCCTGCTGATCCATATTGGACCGCGCAAGGAATATACGCATCTCCCCATCCCCCATATACACATGCCTCCTCTCCAAACCGCACGCAATGTGGCGTGAATCCGCCATCAACTCCCCCACTCGGAAAGCCCTGAAAAATGCCAAACTAAACACCGCCCGAAACATCCGTGCCTCATAATCAGAGGACATAACCCCCAGTAATGCCACAGAGATCCGAGCCAACAGCTCATGCGTAATAGGCTGACGACCATCTCGCTGAGTCGGCTGAGAGCACTCCCATCCCTGTAACAATCGTCATGTTAGAAACCCCCCGCCCGAGCCACCCCAACCCACCGCCCGCGCAAAAAAGGAAAATCCCGCTAAGTGCGCTTGCACTGTCGCCTTGGACACCCCTTTTGCCTTTGCTGCAACCACGTATTCAGCCATAAATGGTCGGGAACATGTCCTTCCCGCCAACCCCAAGTCACCAGAAAGCTGACCATGTCGTCGCTCCTGCGCTGATACTTCTTCCAGGTCCCCTGCGCCACCGACCGCTGCAGCAACGTTAACATCTCCACTGGCCAAGCTGCCATAAGTACTCCGGGACCTGCACACCTTCGACGTCCGCTGCTGGTGCCAACACCCGGAACTGCTCCCACTTAAAACGAGAAAGAGCATCCACAATACTGTTAGTACTACTCGGAATATGCTGGGCCCTAACCAAAACATTCAACCGCAAGCAAGCCAGAACTACTGCCCTCATCAAGGCCGCTACCTGCACACAACGCGGCGTATAATTATTGATGACACTGACCACTGCCTCGTTGTCACAGTGCCACACTATCCTACGATTACGCAACCGGTCCAGCCACACATTCAAAACCACCAAGAAAGGGAACAACTCTAAAAAAGTGATATTCGCCGTTAACAATTCGTCCCGCCATGACTGAGGCCAAGGGGCCGCACACCATGCCCCCGCAAAGTAGATGCCTAACCCCCCACTGCCCGCCGTGTCCATAAAAAGCTGTAGATCAGCCGTAGAAATGGCCGCCTCCATCAATACCGACGTGCCGTTAAATTCCTGCAGGAACATGTCCCACACTCCCAAGTCCACCCGGATACTCCGAGTCACCCTGATCCGATGATAAGACCTCATCACCCCGGCCGTAGCGGCTGCCAAGTGCCGCAGAAACACCCTGCCCATAGGTATCACTCTACACGCAAAATTCAGCGAGCCAATTAAGGCCTGCAACTCCTTCAATGTGATCTTGCGCGCTCCCAACGTGTTGGCAACCAGCAACTGCAAACGCACAATCTTTGCACCCGGAAAACGCGCCACCATTGCCACTGAATCCAGCTGAATGCCCAAAAAGGTGATGCACGTACCCAGACCCTCTGTCTTCCCCTCCGCCAGCAGTACACCCCACTCCCGAGCTAAAGCCACAAAACCATCCAACAACTCCTGACACTGACACGTCCGTGACCCACCCACGAACAAAAAATCATCTAAATAGTGCACGACATTTGCACAACCTACCCTTTGAACCAAGGCCCAGTGCAAAAAGGTGCTGAACATCTCGAAGTACGCACAGGAAATCGAGCAACCCATCGGCATACATTTGTCAAAGTACCAGCCTCCCTCAAAATAAAAACCCAACAACGGGAAAGCCAACGGGTGAACCGGCAACAACCGAAAGGCGGCTTCAATGTCAACCTTGGCCATTAAGCTCCCCGCCCCGCAACGACCCAACAATTCGACCGCAGCGTCAAAGGATGCATAACGCATGGAACACCACTGTTGCGGAATCCGATCATTGACCGACGACCCTACAGGGAATGACAGGTTGTGAATCAACCGGTAGTTCCCCGGCTCCTTTTTGGGAACCACACCCAAAGGAGACACTACCAGATTCGGAAACGGCTGGCAGGAAAATGGACCAGCTACCCTACCCAAATCACATTCGGATCTCAATTTTGCCCGAACTACCTGTGCCAATCAGCGCACCGAAGCCGCATTGTCAACCCAATCCAACCTCACCACCCCTATCACAGGAATAGGAAACCCATCCCGAAACCCCCCCGAGCACTTCCCTAATCCTTCGCCGCGGATATCGCTGTAGCCGCGGCCGCATCAACTCTAACCTAATCGGCGTGAAAGCATGCCCCCCCACCTCTACACTACTTGGGAGCCGCGAGGGCAGGAGCGACCCGCTTTGTGCATTTGAGGGCAGAATGCCCTGCTCCACAC